>JAHWFO010113396.1:630682-778892 GCA_023313115.1 Rhysida immarginata | reverse complement strand
TATTTGGACCTAAAGACGGGACACCAATTATGAAACACCCTGTATAAGAGGTTACGTGGCTGCTACAGCGCTGTGACAGCAACCTACACCCAACGAGGCGGTTCCATGAAAACAACCTAGAGCACGGGCTAAGCCGTCGATCGTCACAGGCCGGCCATCACACGGATCGTTTGTTCCACACTGTGGTCGATTGCAAACTCGACAGAAGACCAGGACGCTCTCGATTTGAAATACTTCGTCGTCGCTTGGATCTAATTGAATACGGCTTTCCTTGACATAGTTCTTATCAGTGCCATCTTAACGTAACATCACTGTGGGCGAGAGTATGGAGGCAATGTTCTTTACAATTTTAGCAACCACCTTTCCCAGATGGCCTAGTAGGGATTCCAATGCACTATTTTGCATGGAGGCCTGTAATTGTGTTAAGACAGCGTCTTTTGCGATGTAATTAGTCCGCTGTTCTTCTCGATTTGTGCAACACTCTATTCTCTTGGGATGCACCAAGGGCACATCTCAAAATTAACGCTTTCTTAGAAAATGTGATTTGTAAATTGATTTGTCTACGTTAAAACACATTTCTTTTATTAAATGCCTCATATGGTTCTATGGTAGAATAGGCAATCTGATTATTATGTATGGGTTAGATAACTCATTCTTAAAAATCTTTCAGATGTGCCATTATTATGATTAATTCTACGTATAGTTAGACTGTAAGGTCTAGTGGCTTGTGTGGAATGATCGATTATCAAAAAAGAGAAGTCACAAACTAAAAAAAAAGGGAAATTAATTCTCAGAAACGACTTAATATCATACTTCCTCCGTCCAGGAATTATCACCCGTATCCACCTCCTTTTTTCGTTAATTTTTCGTTATGGCTTATTTAAAACATAACTATTCATGATTTCATGATTTCAACAACTCTATCTGTTAATCAAAATCGGAAAGTCGAACAATTTGTCTCCGTGGTTTCTGAAGTCGATATAACAAAAACCATGGCAGACATAACGGAAAAGTTCATATTAGCGGATAGAGAATCTCTCAAAGTTTGCATTTGTAATAGGCACCGTGGCGTACTTATAATTTTAGTCGGTGGAAGGCAGTCATAACGAAACCGATTCTCCTCTTTTTCCGTGGCATCCACGGTCAACTGACCTCATTACTTCTCATTTTTACTTCCTTTACTTCGTAAAAGGAAGTATTGTAATCGAGAAAATTTTCGCTTTTCAGATTTCAACGGAAATATACATTTTGACCATCCCTGAATCCATTTTGACGTGTTTCGGCTTGGCGTCTGTACGCGTGTGTGTGTTTGTGTGTGTATTTCGCATTTCTCAAAAACGATTAGTCGAAGAATGTTGAAATTTTGTATTTAGGACTGTTGTAACTTCTAGTTGTGCACCTCCCCTTTTGATTGCAATCGGCTGGGCAAACATGTGTATTTGTTGTGTCCACCACAGATTTCCTTTCATGTCTATGGAGTTTTGTTTGCGTGACGCAGTTTGTGACGTCAGAGTTTGAAGAACTACACTGGCGGAAAAAAAAATCCCAACACCACGAAGGACCTGTGCTAGATGAATGAAATTTGGCTAGTATATTCAGCTATGGTATTTATTCAATTGATTCAAGTTTCAAGGTTACAACTTATATGGGGCGCCACCAGCGCCACCCTGTACATGGTGAAAAGCACGGAATTAGTATCCGCTGTAGTCGCCACGCTGGTCTATGCAAACCTGCACACGTGCATACATACGGTTGTAGAGATGCCGAATATCATTTTGTGGTATGGCATTCCATGCCTGTTGTACCTGGATGGTCAGATCAGCGACAGTTGTTGCTGGTTGTGGAAGAGCCCTGACACGGCGTCCGACGTCCGACCATGTCCCAGACGTTCTCGATGGGCGACAGATCTGGTGATCGTGCTGGCCATGGTAGGATGTGGACACCCTGAAGGGCACGTTGGGTTGCAGCAGCAGTGTGGGGTCGAGCGTTATTCTGTTGGAGCAGCCCCCCTGGCATACCAGCCATGAATGGCAGCACAATGGGTTCAACAACCATCCGAATGTAAACATTTGCCGTCATGGTGACTGGGATAACCACCAGAGGGGTCCTGCTGTCGTAGGAATTCCCTCCCCATACCATAACGCCAGGGGTGGGGCCAGTATGCTGACGACGGATACAGCTCGGTAACAGACTTCCCCACTCCTCCTCCTGACCCTTGTGCGACCATCACTCTGACCCAGACAGAAACGTCTTTCATCCGTGAAGACCACAGACCTCCATTCTGCCCTCCAAGTCGCTCTGGCTTGACACCACTGAAGACGTGCCGCACGGTGTTGAGGGGTAAGAGGCAAACATGCCACAGGGCGCCTGGAGTGGAGGTTCCTGGCCAGGAGACTGTTCCGAATTGGGCGTGGAATGACGTTGGGTGCCACAGCAGCCCGAATGTCCGCTGCAGATGCTGTCCGATTTGCCACCTACAGATGCGCCGGTCAACCCTGTCTCCAGTGGCCGGGGGTCGTCCAGATCCTGATCTCCTGGTAATCCTGCCTTCCCTGGACCATTGCTGCCAACAGTTGTACACAGTGGCAACGTCTCGACCCATGCGTTCTGCAATAGCACGGAACGAAAGTCCACCCTCTCGAAGGCCCACTACACGTCCTCGTTCGAATTGGGTTAGCTGCCCAAATTCAGGTCGCAGTCGCCTTCTAGGCATCACACACGTCCACAAGTGTCTGAAGTGACACAGACGCGCGTCTGATCTCCTTTATATCTGTCATTGGAATGTTTCATTTGCATGTACAGAGTGGCGCTGATGGCGCACCCTATAAGTTGTAACCTTGAAACTTGAATCAATTGAATAAATATCATAGCTAAATATACTGTCCAAATTTCATTCATCTAACACAAGTCCTTCGTGGTGTTGGGATTTTTTTTCCGCCAGTGTATATTTGAAGAAGAAAAACGGTTGTCAAAATTTATTTCAACAATTGGAATTTTTAGACAACAGAGAGAGACACACAAAATACATGTCTCAAGCACAATAATGAGAAATATTTCCCAAAAAAGCATTCAATAAAGCTTCGTACAAGGAGTCTCGTGGCGCCCATAACAGATTTTTTTATATAAATATGTCAAAAACCATGCATTTGTGCCACCTTTGCCACGTGATTTAGCCCAGCTGCAAGAAAGGATTACTCTTGCGGTCGCTGAAATCGACCGCCAGATGTTGGGATGAGTTGCAGAAACTTGAATACAGTATTGATGTCTGCCGCGTCAGTAAGACTGGACATATGGAAAATCTGCAGGGTACATAAAACTTGGAGATTCTCTATCGATTGATATGAGAATTTCCGTTGTGTCTAGCGTGGTTACTGTTCCGAAACTCCGGAGGGATTTATGAATCATCGTGTATAAAACTCAAATTGAAACAACGATTAATAAAATCGTTAATTTTTATAAAAAATTCATAACCAACTCATAAGGAATGTCTTCGATGAGAATGTCGTTTTAAAAATCTACATCTTGTCTGTACAAGAAGGGAGTCTAGAGGTGCGAATTTATAACGAATGGAGTAGCATTGGAAAGTTAGACAGATGATGAATGTTTAGAGAATATAACGAAGGTTTTTATTCCATATCCTCATTCCAAATGAATGAGCAGATAAAATTGAAGCGGTAATTATGTTGATTTTGTCCTGAAGTTGATGTTTACTGAATCAGGCCCGGGAGTCCAAATACGACAGCATAGGAGAATTTTTAGCTTAGGCAATTAAAAGATTAAAAATGTAATAAAAGGAATAATTCAAGGCAAACTTAAAATCTAAGTTTTGGAAATAAAACTAAATAAGTTAAAAGCACGAAGCTGAAAAGAGTTTATAAGTATAGGTTCTTGAGTAATTCGCGAATGATTGTTGCCTTTGATTTATAATTAAAGATTAAATAATTATAAATTCTGGTCGTGTATTTTCACGAAGACATTAAATAATTAGAACAGAATCATACAATAGAAAAAGCCGCTCAAAGTGATCTCATTTAAAAGTCTGTATTGGAGAATCAAGTTAAATATTTTGATAAAATTTATTAAAATTTGAAGAATTTAAATTAGAACAATGGGAGTTCGCATTCTACAAAAGAGTTTTTTCTCTCAAAGATAAGAATTTTTTTCGGATGATTTTTGTGAAATATTAAAAATTATTGAAGTTGAACATAAAGGTTTGAAACTTTAAAGTTCTTGATGGTTCAACGCAGATGATAACATAGAAGTTTTTTGTATGAGTCCAGGTTAAAATAAGAGTCTTTATATATTGTATCTCCGATAAGGGCCCTTTCAGTATTCAAAAATATTCGACAGATAGTGTTGATAACTAGCGGTCTGGTCTGCTGCGTTTGGTCGAGATAGTCGGGTGTGAAAGTATTTTTCTTATTCTTTTAGAATATTTGTTGCCATCGCGAGTCAAAAGTTATCAGCTAAGCGAGAAAATTTTGGCCGTTGAAACCACCCTTGAACGCTTTTGCCTTACGACTCTCCTGACTTGGAATTGTACATTTTGTCTTGTCCATTCCTAATGTTGCCGAGAAGCCGTGTAACGATAGCAAGCCGAGTGATGAATAAAAAAAAGAAGAAAGGAAAAAAGGAAGGAAGGAAGGGAAGGAGCAGAAGAAGAGAAGCGAGCGTTAAATATTATACGACTTCCTTACGAGTTTCGCCCCAATCTGTGTCTTGCATGGTCGCTCGCCCGCCTTCGTTTCTTCGCAAGGCTTCCCAACCTCGAAACTTGAGGCTGAAAATGGAGCAGAATTTCATATTAAGATCCGATAGGAACTGGGCTCGTATTTCATGGGAAATAGTCCCGCGAACGGTTCTTGGCTGTTGGGGGGCGCGGTGCGACTTGCGATCGAGAAATGGAGAGCGATTCGGGAACGGGTGATGGAAATATATGGGAGCCCGTAAAAAAATGTATAACTCTATATATAGAGAGAAGGAAATTTCTGTTCTTAGTTACAAGCGACAAACAAACAGCAGGCCCCGAACCGTTTCCTTCGAAGCGTCAGACGTTTGGGTACTTCATTGGCAAAAGCAAAAAAGAAAAAAAAAAAAAAGCGATCGGCGAACATCCATACACACCACACATCTTCATCCGCAAACGTAACCGCACAAGCACTCGATTACATGCTGAGAGAACCGGTTATTTTCAATTCCTCAAACCTTCCTCCTTACCCCCACAGAAAAAATACCCCACCTCTTTCCCCTTTTATACTTGTTTTTCCCCCTGCCCCCCCCTTTTTTTTTTTGCCTTTCGGGTCTCTCATGTTGAATGCATGACGGGGCCTCGAGCCTTGCCTCTCACCAATGTTCTAATACGAAGCCAACTGAGTTGAGCTTTGGCCAATATGAAGTCGCTAACATCGTGTGAATTCTCTTTAACTTCTTAGCACAGTTCTCTCCGCCCTGTTTTTTTTTTTTCTTTGCCACCACGATAAAACGGAAGAACTTGGCCTGTTCAACTTTTATGAGGAACAAGTTAAAGAGTAAAAAAAAAGCAGACCTTTTTTGGCAAAAATTATACTAGAATTAAGAATTAATCTCTTTTTTTTTTTTTCCCGATCGTAATTGTCACAGAGCACATCATTATTAACGGTAATTAAACTTTTCCGATAACACAAGCAATTAAGAGCTGGTAATTACATAGTGGAATACTTAAAACTTTAAATTAAGCTCTTCCTTTTTATTTGAAAACTATTTTTTATTCTTCATTATATTTCTGATTGTAAATAGTAGACATAAACACCTTTTTACTAAAGCAATCGTTTAAGCGTTTATTCAGGACCTCAAGCTTTGAAATATACAGATTGCATTTAAGTTAAACTACGGTCACATATAACTTTATTTAAATCGAAAGATTAGCGCATTAATAACATCGTGGCATATTTATTAAAATATTTTAATTCGAACTCTAAATTTGTGTAAAAACGAAAATTCCGAAAAAAATTTAAACATATCCACGATAGTATTAACGTGCAAATCTTTCGTTATAAATAAAGTTGTATGTGACCGTGGAGTTTTCCGTTAATAAACAAATTAATTTTCTATTTATTATGGCTTTGAAATTATGATTATCGCAATTCTTTTTAAAATGATTGAATTTTAAACATGCTGTATGAGCTGGTTCTGTACTTTAAAATGTGAATATACATTCAAGTTACGTTACGTCCTTATACGTGCAGTACAATATAAAACTCTTCTTGGATTAATTATGGAATTAACCAGTGCATTTAGATCTTTGGACTAATATATTAATACCTAATTACCTCTACGGATGTTTAAATTTGAACTGCGTCAAAGATCAATAATCTTTTCGGAAACACATTTTCTTCTGACTTCTGTTGAATTCTGGAACTCCTTAAAGTCTCCGTTTGGCTCTAAAATGTGTCTCCTCCACATGTAAGACTCCCAGCAAATATTTTCTTTTATTAAAAGTGCACATTTATTTTGTTAATTTACAGCAAGCCGATTAAAACACTTAGAACTGCTTTTTTCCCATTATTTTATTCATTTTGAGTTGCGTACAAATGTATGAACGTTGGCAAAAGTGTATAATTGCCAAAGGGCCAAAGTGCTTAAATATGAGTGTAGAGTTCCCATATTCCTTTTTTCGGAAGCAAAGTTCGGGAACTTTTTGAACCTATCGCGTATGTATTTTCAAAATTTTTTCTTTACTAGATTCTACAGAGTGACCCAAATTGATATATACACTCTTTGAAACGTTATAACTGAGCAAAGAAATGAGATAGAAATATACGGTTTGTTGTATTTTATTCCTTAAACTTCCTTAAGCCCGAACATATTCAAAATGTCCACCTTCTGCCACAGCACATTGCCAACACCGACGTCG
Source organism: Rhysida immarginata (assembly GCA_023313115.1). NCBI lineage: Eukaryota > Metazoa > Arthropoda > Chilopoda > Scolopendromorpha > Scolopendridae > Rhysida > Rhysida immarginata. Next base: position 772,000 of record JAHWFO010113396.1, on the reverse strand, counting down.
AACAGAACGACATACCAACTGGATTGTAGCTAATGGAATATCATTGATGGAATGTTCAATCTGACCTCTTAATTCCGTCAGTGTTTGTGGCGTACACTGTGTTCTTTCAGTTTCCCAAAGGTAGAAATCGAGAGAGGTTAAATCGGGAGATCGAGGCGGGAACTCCGTAGCACCGACCTTTCAACACATCTTTCACTGTTCCTTCGGCTTCAAACTTGTCTCGGAGTTTTGTTATTGTTACCCTTGTTGGCGGTTGTGTACCACATTCAACCCTCCAACGTCGTTGAACCACAACAACATTCTCCACTTTCCAATAACACTTCAGTATCCACTTAAGTTCATCGAATGAAAGTCTCGCCGCCATTTTAGTTTATAAACAAATGAACAATGAATGTGCTGTTATACTTTTCCAGCGCCGTCTGATTCGTACACAACAAACCTTATTGGCCTACCACTCTAAGAGTGAAGACCTATGTGTTCGTTTCTGAAACTCAATTAATTTTTTGCTGAAATCGACTTAAAAACTCATGATTCGAAAAGATATGTTGAAATTTTGAAAAAAAAAAATTCCGTGCAGACGGATGTATGTACGTATATATGTATGTGACCAATTTTGTGCAGCTAACTCCTCTGAAACGGCAAATAGTCGAATCAAATAAAAATTATACATATTTATAGCTGCCGCCACGTAAGTTGAAACGAACTTTTTGACATGCGCAGTAAGTCATCTCATCAATATGCTTAGTCTGGATTTTACCTATGTACTTGTTATACTATAGTAATGGTGAAGATATCGTTGAAACGTGGAAAGCCTATTAAAAGTCATAATATAAAACAAATTGCATTCGAGTCGACTATTCTGCGTCATTTTTTAATTTAATTTATTAATTTCATTTATCTATTTAAAAGAAAAAAACGAAAATAGAAACTAAATATAAATACGAAAACAATGTTTCGAAAACAAAAGCGATGTTACTTCCCGTTTCATGGAATAGCTAAGTGATTTACTTCCCGTTATCGTCTATTGGCTGGCGTTAGAAATTACGTCATCCTGTCGTTCAACTTATGTGGCGGCAGCTGTAGAGGGTACCTTAAATTGTGCTAATAGCATAATTTTTATATCAATTGGGTAAGCCTTTTTCGAGATAATAATTTTGTTCTAAAAATTAAAAAATGACTGTAGCGTTCACACTAGTTCGTTAAGGCGAATTTTTTTTTGTAAATGACTTGTTTGGCTGTCATTTAGCCGTTTTGTAGTTATTAACTATCCCCTCCCCCCAGAACCCCCCCCCCACCCTCAAATTTTTTTTTTTTTTTTTTAGAAATTCACACTTAGAGGGGTCCTTAAACCTCTTTATGGAAATGGGCTAAGACTTTTTAGAGAAATTAATTCTTTTTGAAAAAATGAAGAAATGGCAGAAGCATTCATTTCAAAGCTCTAAACACGACATAAACGGCATGAAGAGCTTCCTCTTATTGAAAAATACAATTTTCTTCTTTGATTCCTTATCATTATCTCGTGGTCGGTCTGTGCGAATGTATCATTCTGCCATACCAAATTATTTCGATCTCATTTCGTTGCTGAACTGTAACGTTTCAAAGAGGACACTCTGTACAGATGTATATACCTTTAATTATTTTTCCACATAGTTTCCTAGTTTATTTAAACCTTGTGATAGCGCTCAATCAGCTTCTGCATGCCTACTTCATAGAAGTCTGTCTGCCAGTTTTCACTTTTTCACCTGCTGTCGATGAACTCCTTTAGATACCGGAACAGGTGATAGTCACTAGACGCGAGGTCTGGACCGTTAGGCAGATCAAATTGTTCCCAAGCCATCAGATCTTCTGCGTAGCTTTCCTCACCGGCGGCAGACTTTTATGAAGTGGGTATGAAGCTCATTGAGCGTTATCACAAATGTTTAAATAAAATTGGAAACTATTTGGAAAAATTGTTAAAGGTTTATAGAATCTTGTAGAGGAAAAATTTTGTATATATACAGGGTGTTTTTGAATTGAGTACAGATTTTTTGGGAGATGATAGAAGAGGTCCTTAGAAGTATTTTTTGTCATATGAACATGGGGTCCCCGCAGCTCCGTTTACTAACAATACTGCATTGAACAATCAAATGACACCGGGACGCAGTGTGCGTTGGTAGGCCTAGATTATTTTATTTTTAACAATTAACACAAGCAATCTACTGTAGAACTTTTACAGTAATTGTTCGAAATGACCGCCATTTGCTTCATAGCACAATTCGCAACGCCTTATGATGGATTGATGTACGCGTGGAAACAGTTGATTTGCACGGTCGCTGATGTCACAACACGAGCCGCCAATTCTTCTTCGGTATCTACGGGTTCGGAGTACACCATTGATTTTATGCTTCCCCATAAAAAAACCAATCTAGGCCTACCAACGCACACTGCTTCCCGGTGTCATTTGATTGTTCAATGCAGTATTGTAAGTAAACGGAGCTGCAGGGATCCCATGTTCATATGCCAAAAAATACTTCTAAGGACCTCTTCTATCATCTCCCAAAAAATCTGTACTCAATTCAAAAACACCCTGTATATATAGTAGTTTTGTTTTTCTTACAATGGTACTTACTTAAAAAAAACGCCTCTACTACCTTTGGTCAGATGATTCTTAGATAAGTCAGTACTTTCGTCCTTATTAGGTTAGTGGCAGCAATATTAATTCCTAATTGAAGCGCTGAAAAAAAATCTTTAACCCTAACCTTTTCAAGAATGTTTCTGATCACAGAAACTGCTAATTGGTTTAGCTGTTCAAGTGATTGAATCGCCATTACTAGATCTACCTAAATGCCGGATGATTATACTCCAAAGTTGCTAATATTTTAACCCTAAGACAAGGAGTTGGTTGATATATTACACGCCATATCTTAGTACTGACAGTTTCCAAAGGTAACATATAGCACGATTAAAACATGTACTACTAAACAATTCCGACTACCATTATTTACGTGTTATATTCACTCATGTAATAAACACATATTATAATAAAAACATATCATGCATGCAAAACACAAAAACAACAAAATAAATAATTACAGACTAAATTTATATATTACATTTATTTGCAAAGACTTGTTGCATTGCAGAATAAATGATGATCTCGTATCACAAAACAGGACACGTCTCTTGTGTGATAGGACGTGATCTCCTTGCATAATTAGGTCAACCCTGAACGCTCCTCCACGGCCCGTAAAAACCGTCTCCAACATAACTGGCAGCAACTGCGGCTGTAACACATTGCTTAATTGGTAAAAAGCTGTGGATCTTCATCTGGAAAAACCGTAAAGTTTTTAAACTCCCAGACAAATAAAACTCTAAGGGATTCCGGTTTGGTGACTTAAAGTATTGGCGAACCACGACCAATCTATTGGGAAAAACGTGATTCAGGTCGACTCGAATAATTGCGGTGAATGGGGTGATGCTCCAATCCCATTGGAACACAAATGTATCCATACTTTCATCATATACTAAATGTGGTTTCAAAGATATTTCCAACATTAATGTAGACCCTTGTCCTCGCTATTCCTAATCAACATTAATCTTGTATTGTAGCATTCTTTCACATTATCTGCAAAGAAAATTCTTTTACCATATCGCATGACTGCATACAGAGTTTATTATTACCCTGTACAGATCCTTATTGTGTAGAATATATTTTGAACCAATATTTTTCGTAATTGTAACAATTAAAATGAAACTAATGAATTAAAAATGGATGGTAAATTGAAGTGAACAATGTTAAGCCACACAAAAAAACCCCAAAAAAAACAGCTGTTTGCCCTACTTTCTATTTCCAGTATTTTTTTCCTAATACCAGCATTTTTGAGAACACAGGCAATCTAAAAGCTGCGACACTGTGTTCAAAAACATATCAAACGTTTGGTATCAAGTGAGAGATTACTACATAATATAATTGTTAATATGAATTGTTAAAGGATTGTTGTCACCCCCTCACGATACTGCTAAACGAGAACTTTAAATACAACCACTGTATAAGTGGACAGATGAAAAGGTTAGAAGAGTTCCACGGTTTTTGTCAGTCAAAAGGCAATACCGATTAAATTCATCAAGGACTGGACTGAGTGTATAGCCTGGCCTGTACGTGATAACTGCACCGTATCTTTAAAAGATGCTTAATAAATTTAGTGACGGATAAGTTAATGTGATCACTTTCTCTGTCAAGATGGCTCTTGATTCATCTTGGATAACTCGCCTACACAACTGTCTTAAAAGAGAAGGAAAAGAATACACTAATAATAAATATATAGGGTGACCAAAAAAAAAAAAAAAACCCGGTAATTTTTTAACAATCCAATAAAACCAAGAGTGATGGAAGAAAAACATTTTATTCATAGTAATTGAAACCTGTATACTTGCCATTTACGAAACATTAATGGAATTTATCATTTTTTATGGCATCCTCCTGTACGAATGCATTCTTGAAATCAACTGTTGAGATTCCTCACTGACCCCTGCAACATCTCAGCGGGGATACTGTGAATTTCATCCTGAATTCTCTGTTTTAACTCATCCATTGGTCAAGTCGTGTACACTTTACTCTTGAGATAGCCCCATAAGAAAAAATCACAAACGGACAAATCTGGCGATCCAGGGGGCCAGGGAACGTTACCGAATCTTGAGATCACACGGTTAAAAACATTTTTCTGGCTAACGCACGCTTTTGCCCGTTCCACTGACCCTAGGTTACTAAAATTGCAAAGTATTTATTGTTCAAGGTCACTGTCCGACAATGCTGCCACCTGCTTGAGGCTGCCACTACGCATTTCAAAAATTCCCGTTTTTTTGGGTCACCCTGTATCCACCTTTTGCAAGTCTGATGTTTTCATCTGAATCCGCCAGATGTCTCCCTGTGCGTCCGCCATTATAACATGCCCACAGCGATGGATGAATGAAAGGAGACCATGCCATAGCTCAGTGCCTTGGCTTGGTTCTTTCTTGTATTTGCTTTACAATTTGACTTTTAATTCAGCATGGGTTCGTACTTTGCAGTTGTTGTCTATTCAAACGCTCAAAAAATCCTTAGAAAATGGAGAGAGGAAGAATGTAATTGTGCATCGAAGCAGTGTATTAGTAGGAAGGACTCCACCCCCTCTAAGGCCGCTTCAGTAAATAACTATTTATTATTTACTCACATTTCACAAAGTTATTAAACCCACTCAGGCTGTGAACTGCAAAGTTAACATCATTACACTATGAATGAGGCAGGACTAAATTTAAACAATACTTAAAATTGATTAAATATGAGCTTTATTAAATACGCTTATTAATGTTCACTCTCCGCGATGATTGAATGCGACCAAGGTAAGTGAATTTATTATTTAGCAGGCTGCATCCCCCAGACCCCTACTCTAACAAACAGATATATACCCCCTTTTCTATAGTCCCAGTAATGGCAAATTAATAAAACTTCATTCAGTCATCGTGCGATTATGCGGTTAGTAAAAATTAGCCAATACGCGTTTCGAAGCAGACGCTTTGTTATCTGTTGATGAAGTCAAAGCTTCGAAACACGTTACTGCTATATTTAATAAATTTAGTATTGTTTAAATTTTGACCTGCCTCATTCATATTTATTATAACAACTCATTCATATTTATTATAAAAATACAAGACACTGAGAAGAGATGACCTTGTAATAGTTTTTATATAATATAATCTTGTATTTTTACTTCACTGAGAAGAGATGACCATTGGTTTAAGATATGTAATATGTTGCTTCTGTGATAATACACTGGCTTAAGAAATACACTTAGAAAATAATTTTATGCCTCTAAGTTCTTACTGGGTGTTTCAAAAATGACCGGTATACCAGTATATTTGAAAAATCAATAAAAACTAAACGGGCAGCGATATAAATACACCGTTTGTAATTTCGAAAGTTTGTCTGCCTGAAAATTTACTGTTGTCCCAAGCATATTGCAACACACGGTGATTTCTATCGCTGCCTGTTTTTATTTTTCAAATATACCGGTCATTTTTGAAACACCCGGTATATGCTTTCATTTGTTGATGGTCAAATGCTTTTGATTCAATGTAATAATTGTAAATGTCGAAATATGAAACATGTGCGCACTTCACATCACACATTCTGAAGAATTAATTTATGTTCATAATCTGAAATATAATTATATGAACAGGTTTTAAAGTAAGCAAATAAAGACATTTTTACAAATGCTGTCTAATAATTTTTTATTTTTTTTTTTATACCGTCATGCTCCCTATACAATCGCATTGAAAATAGACTAAAGAATGCAATCGCAACTCGACATAAACATGTAACGCATGTTCATCACTTGCCGCTAAATATTAAAATTAGAGCAGGAATTTAGGTATCTTTAATTAACGATGTGGCGGTAATGCTAAAATTTAAGAGTGGATGAGAGAAATCGGAAGACCCGAGAGCTCAGAACGTAGCCACCGTATGTGTAAAAATATACGATGGCTACGCTATGGGCATGTTGTAATGGCGGTCGCCTTCGAAACTTAAACATGGCGGCGCCCGTGAAATCGAAAGTAAAAAGGTGGATATAAGTTAGATGTAACTGCTGAGGTAAAAACCTGCTTATACAAACAAACAAAATGGTTTTAAAATTTACGAGCTTACTAAAAATAAATTATTGTTGGAGTTGAAAATTGTTTGACACAACGAATCCACATTAAATGAGTGTTTAAACTTTAGATTTTAATTGAATTTCCTTTATTTTAATTTCTGCGCATTACACTGACTGGCAATTCATTAGGCACGCCACCTAATATCGAGCTGAACCCCCTCTAGCGGTTATAACTGCTATAACTCATCGTGGTATGGATTTCACAACTCTCCGAAAACAGACTTCAAGTAGAACTTTTTATGACATTAGTTCATGTATTGCTGATAATTAATAGATACAAAATAAACGGTTCCTTTTTAAAGCAATACAAAATTCTTTAATTTGACGACGCGTTGCTGTGGCAATTGCTATTCGTAAAATTTCAAAACAGGTTTCAGAAATGTTGGAACCTGTGCTCCATTCACAGCTACTTATTAGTCTATAGTTGAGTCTGTGCTCCAACCACTTACTCGCCCAAAGTATGTGAGTCTATCCGGTTAAATATATGATAAAAATAAAGTGAATGCATTTTTGAACTTTACTCTTTCGTCGTCTTGCGGTGTTTATAATTTTTTTAAACATTTTTGAAAGGATTCAAAACACAAACTGCCTCCTAGCGAAAGATAAAACTAATTATAAAATAATGCACAAACATTAATTTAATTTCTTTTAAAAAATGCTCATTTCACATGCAGTGCTTCTATTTTTACTTTTCGTGTTCGCAATTCCCGTACAACATTTCTGGTTATTCAATCATTTTTCAAGTCGCGTAAATGCAGTCTTCCTCCAAAGTGGCGGCCACCGTGGCTTCTGATGTAACTGTAATTGAATTCCTTGTGGGCCAGTAAGGGGGAGCGGGCAACATTCACAGGCGATTGCAGAAGATGGTTAGGGACCAAGCCTTCGAAGACGACAAAATTCCCTCGTTGCTTCGGCAAAAATTGACTGAGCTTATGCAGTAATGCGATGCGTTTTACCCTGCGGAGCATACGAGCAACTTCTTCTGAGGCGGCGAAAGCATTTGAGACTGAAGGTGACTAGGTGAGGAAAAGGTTTTGCTCCTAAAAAAAGTATTAAAAGAAAATGGAAGCTTGTGGGTTTGCTTTAGGAAGTGATTGTACACTTGTATATAATGCATGCTAAATTCAAAAATACAAGTTGCTAAATACATACAAATACAGCATCATATATTAAGCAATACAAATTAGAGATCTAATATTTTAGAAAATTAACTTGTATAAAAGTTGCTACCTTTTAAGTAATTTTGATTTAGAATTTCTGCTTTCCTTTTTTTCCGCAATCAATCAAAATCAAATTGTAATAGGCCACCCACTTTAATTACGTCTTCGCGTTTCGATTTTGAGATCATTCTCAGAGACTTTAGAATTATTTACAAAAGCATTGAAGACTTTTGAAATTAACAATAACAAAGGTACCTATTACTAAGTAAATTCGTATTGTTCTAGGTTGTGGTTGTTGATTAAATGTTTACTTTGTTAAAATTTACATTTGAATATTGACCTATAATTCTTGACAGAGAAATTATTTCGAAATTTGTCACATTCTTATAAAATTAAAAATGAGTTCTAAGCTGACTTAGAGAATAAATGTCTAAACTCATAATCAATATAGTATTTAAGAAAAATTTCTTCCTTTGATATTGTCAAAACAGAAACATAGCAAAATATTAAAAATAATAAAAGGAAACAGTTTCCAAAAAAAATTGAACAACACATTGACGAGAAACATAAAAACGAGGCAACACCTCCAACTGTTCGACCCGAGCAACTGAAAGTGATCGCGAAAGAGAACAAAACTGAAGAAAGAGAAGGGGAATAAAAAAAATATAAGAAACCAAAATGAATATTATTTTTCCACTCTTGATAGTTGAAACACAAAACACCTGCGGTCTTTTCTACGTAAAAGAGGTTTCTTTTTATTTTTTCCTCGTCCGTATCCCTCCCCTCGTTTTTCCCTTTTGCAAAATTCCTCGATGCATTTTCTCCTTTTTCTCTCCTCACTTTTTATTCAATGTTATTTGGAATTCAAGGAGCCAAACGCTTTCAGGCGAAAACCAACAGACGCTCTTAGACTCCGACTGAACTACAATCAATAGCTTTCGAAAAGAGAAACGAAAAGGGAGGGACAGGAAAAAAATAAAAGCTCAACCTGCCTTTAAAATGAAGAATCTTTAAAAAATCCTCTATTTCGAATTTAAAAAGAAAACATGGAAATTTCATTGGCGTTGTTTTGGTCCATTTTCTTGGATTGAACATTTTGTTTTATTAGACCACAACAGCTTGCTATTTTCTCCCTGATAATTAAGGACTGTTTTTTTTAATATATATTCCACCACATTTTTAGAGTTAAACACATTAAAAGTTGAAATGTAACGTTGATGTTATAATTTGAATGTTTAAATTAAGAAAAGGATTTCAGAAAAACCATCTAATGCAATTGAATGATATTAATAATGAATTACACAAATCATTTAAAGAAATGTCAAATTCTGCGACTGGGATCGAACCAGAGACAATGACCATCCAGATCGTCGCTTCAACTGGTTGAAGAAGTGGCCACCTGAACACTGGTAGAAGAATGTTGTCTCGAAGTGTCCTAAAGACTGACAAGTAGTCCAGGTGCTCTAAGATCGGGAATTCGTTATAACTCGTCTACAGGAGGCCTGAAGGAATCTGAATGCTGATTCAACAACTGGAGGCTGAAATTCAACGTCGATACGTGCAAAGCAAGAAGCATAAGTGCCCTCCGTACTCGCTCTTTTTATACGATAAGAAGTTAGACTGGGTCGATAACAACAAACAACAATAAGTGTGATTATAGACTCGAAGCTTTTCTGGAAACATCATAAAACGTATGCAATGAGCAATGCGAAGAAGGCCAAATTTAATCTGATTGCTTTCATAGGCCGAAACAATATTCTTGGCATCGACAGCAGCTACTCCTGTAAAAGACAATTATTCAATTATCGTGGCTTATGGGACACTGACCTGACAATCTTCAATCTTCTATTTCAATGTGCCTTTTGTGGATAACCTCTTAGCTCCATGAGGATTTCTTGCCTATCTCAGTGTATTCCTTTTTGTTATCTGTTGAGATAGGGGGAGAATTTTTTGGGGGGAAACATTGCCCTACAGTATACGCTCCTCTGTTCTATTGCCCACTTCACTCGCTGAAGAAGGTGGCCCGTCAAAAAAATGCGTATACGAGTCATTAAACCTGTACATGTGGAATAATGCTTTCGCTTGCCTCATTACCTCGTATCTTATTTTCTACAGTTCTGGCCTACTGTGTTAATTATGACTGTGGATCATTTTTCCAATGTTTGAATACTCTAGATATCACATCTTTCGAGAATCCAGTCAGCTGCTTCGTTGTTTCAGTCATCGCTTTAGCTAGACGAGCACCAGCAATGACAATTATGAAGAGTCATTCAGCTTTTTTTCCCTCAAGCTGATCAAATTCTGTGAAGAGACTCATTCAATGAATTCCTAAATAATAAGAGACAAGTGCACGCTTCAATCACTATTTTACATAAAAACGGATTAAAACAAAGTTGCCTATGTATCACAGAAGTTTCTAATTCATTGGCCAGTTTATATGCAAGGAATTCGAATCGTCTTGTAATTATGATTGTTCAGATCGATTCGAAGTTTTTCCTTCCATCTGTTTAAACTATATTGGAGATAACAACCAATCTGCTCATGGCTTACATTTCGCTGGCACACGAAGCCAAAATTCGACTTAGCGAGGTTTTCCGAGAAAATGTTTCCAGATAACGAGGGATATTTACATTAAATTAATAGTGAAAATGTAGGGAAATAAAATTTTTTCGAGATATCGAGATCTCCGATTCGGTTTCAGCGAGGCCCATGTTTCTCATATACTGTATACTAGACTGGCAGAATTAGGCGAATCTTGATCTTCAATGAAATATTGCCGTCTTCTATAAGCACCTATTGAGATATGCGAATGCTTAGACTGTTTGCCCAATCTTGACATGGATTTCCACTTTCTTCTACTGTACTAGTGATCTTAGATACTTAAAATCCTGTAGGTGCTTAATCTGGACACCCTCTTGACTTTGTGTGCATAACGTTTTAAGCATATGTCTGGGCGATATAAGCGATGTCATAAAGGGTGGTTTATATAAGTCACGGTACTAACCGAGAGTTAATAAGTAAAAACAAAGGATCAAAAATGATAGGATTGGAAACAAAGTGCTGCCTAACGCGTTTTGATATTACATCATCTTCGGAGCCTACAGTGTTCCAAAGTGAGCTAGTATACAGAGTCCCTTTTATAATAATAGGCTTGGCGGACCTAGTAGAGGACTCGGTAAGAGCGCCGACCTATTGGGAAACTCTTCTTTGGTTCCGGTTTTCGTTATCCTTGTCCAATCCAATAATATAGTAGATCAAGCCATCCCTCTCGAAGAATGTTTGATTATTGACGAGGGGGTTTTATCCATACATTGTTGCCTTCTGATTTCGATTTCCTCATGGAATAATACCTTGTCCCTGTCTCTTCCCTTCCATAGGATGAGGTTAACGTCGACCATACGATGTCTTGAAGCGGTAAGATGGTCAGCATAGGCCGACTTGTCGTCTCGGTAAATCCACGACCTACTGTGCTCTTGGAATCTCTCATAGAAGGACAGACACGTGGATTCGGCGTAAATGGCTTCACAATCCGGGCAACGCAGCCTGTATACGCCAGCCCCTTGTTAATGTCGGTCATGTGGTTCTTCTTAACGGGATTCAGGACGAATTTGGCGTTGTTGCGTGTAAGGAACGCCACCCCGGCTCCTTGTTCACGGAAGAAGTTAGCTATCCGATGAGTATTTTGTCCACTGTAGGTAAACGTGGCATAGTTCACAGGCTTGGCTCGCTGATCTGGGTTGATGTTCATTACTCTTCGTCTAGCTCGTCCGAATATGGCATTAGTGATCCTTATAGTGAACTGGTTTTCATTCGCTAGTTCGAATATTGCAGCGACTTCGGACGGGCGAGCTGTGTCACTGATAGGGTAAGCCAATACCCTCCTAAATCCATAGTATATGGAGGCTATCTTGTGTCTCTCTACGTGCCAAGAATCACTGGGTATGATATTTGCAGTGGATGATTCTCTTCTGTGGATACCGAAAACCAATTTGGATACCGACAGTTAAGACTGATTAACAACCATTTTCAAGGAAATTTCTTTGTCGTTGTCATTTTCTCAATGTCGAGGATCACAGTTTGCAATAAAAGCAATTCAACAGAATTTTCTTTCAGTTTCTTAAGTGAAACTGTTAACTGAATTTATAATTTTTTAGATTAAAATATTTATAGGATTTTATTCTTCCGTTTTAAAACTGACTTTAACACTAGAATACTTGGTTTTAATTACACAATGGTTTTGGATTCCTTTTGAAGTAAATTCAAAAATTTATGATCTCGTATTATTGTAGTAGAAAGATTTTCGTATGCATAACGGAAACAATTGTTCAAAATCCAAAGAAAGTAGAATTTTGTTCATGGAAGATAATTTCGTTATATGCAAACACTAAAAGAAATTTCTACGTTACATAACATGTCTCATGCCCGTTCTTGTGATATACTTAAATTTTCTCTTTTTTATGGGATAGGTTATTTTTTTCTGTTATGTGAGCCAAGAAAGGGAAAAACGCGACGATCGTCGAGGTTAATGAGAAACGGAAAGGGAGAGGCCCGAATGTCATTGGCTTGTAATCTCTTATGAAAAATCAATCACTCAATCGTCAATTTAGCTCTGATGAAATAACACGGAGTCAGAACTCTATGAAATCGATACTTATTATTTAGAGAGGTAAGTAGGTGGGGTATTAGATAGTGGCAGACTCCATTTCTTCTTCTTCCCCCTGAACATGTTCTTGACTGTCTGCAATCTTAAACATCGAACGCTTCGTTTCCCTGTGGATGGAAAAATCCATCGGAGCGCGAAAGAGGTTAACGCACTGCGACTGCGCAGCAACGTTTTCAAACCGGAAGCTATCATTGCACTTTATGAGCTGAGCGGAAGCTGTGATCCGCTGAGAGCGCTTCGACACCGGCTTCAATGTCTTCGTCGACTATCTAATCCGTTTGATTAATGATTAATTGTGATCGGATTATTGCCATTAAGCTGAAGATTATTGTTGTTAATTATTGAGCGCTTGCTTTCCGTAGCCAGGAGAAAAGAGGAAAGAGGAAGGCGAATTAAAAATATTAATTTTTTAAATATTCTACAGAGTAACGGCGGCAATCGGGCGCGCTTTCATCTCCAATGGAGTTTGTAGATTAGGTAGGAAGTGGAGCCCCATATTCCGGACGATAAATCGCCTCCATAATTAATGAAATGCCAATGTTGTGTTGGATATTGTTTCAATTATGCTTCCTGTCCTCCGTAAATAATGGTGTGGGCTGATGCGAAATTGCAACGATGGCCTTGTAATTGGATAGTTTAATTAAGCAAATTTTTAATAATTGCTTCACAGTGCTGAATTTTCTGTTTAGTCCACGCCAAAGAACATCTTTGGATCGTTTAAAATGATGAGTTCATCTTCTTAGATTTCTTAGATGTAGCGTTTTCCCAATAAATATAAAGTGTATAGAAAAGTCGATATGAAAGGAACTTTGGGTCTAATTGCTCTACAATTTAGGTAGTTTGTCAGAAAGACTTTTACATGCCCAATTATCTACATTGATTGCGCTTATAGTAAATTCAATTATATTAAATTCAGTTATTAAATCTTATTTCCAAAAAATATCCATCTTTGCCGCTCTTACTATGTGAGGACCCAGAATCGTTTTCTTATTAACTTTTTTTGCGTACTTTTAACGGGATCGCCCAAAATTCGGGGCTGAGAGGGTGCCTAGGAATTTCCCCGCTTGCCTAGATCTTTACAGGGTACTTTACAGGGTGCTTTTAACGGGATCTCCCCGCTTGCCTAGGTCTTTACAGCTTTTTACTATATATGGATTTAGGGCGCACTTTATTTTTTTATTTTAAAAACTTTCAAGAAGCGAATGAAATTACTGATCTTCAGTAAAATCTAAAATCAGAAAAAGTTATTTCAAAAAATCAACCGAGAATAAAACCAATCGATTTTTTTTGCTATAAAATGAAGACTAATATGTTATTTCAGGCTGTAAATTTAAATCAACCAAGTATATTTACAGCGTTTGAAAAAGTTTAAATGACTTACTAAGTCTTTGTATTTTTCACGTTTTTCCTCCCTTTTGTGAAATGTTTCTTTTGTAAAACTTTTCTCGCATCCATTCGTCGGACACTGGGCCCATTTACATAGTCCTCGATCCGACCAGCTCTTTTTTTTGAGTAAAAATCTCACAAGCCGATTCAATTTGTAATGCTTAATATTCGCCAATGGAGTTCGAAGGATGACGATGCAGGTTTTCGATTCCGGATGGCGAAAATTAATCACGGGCATTTCTAACGCAAACGCCACACACTAGGCGTCGCATGAAAACTTTTGCAGCGTTCCGTGCAAAATTGAGGCGTTTATCAGAAAATGACGCCATCTATTTCCAAACAAATTAAACGTCACGTGATTACCGCTCGAATTCTGAGTGATTGATTACTCCAGGTGCTCCGATCGCGCCTCCCACGCAACCTCCTAAGTCGAAGGATGAATGAATGAAGCGATGGTTATGTTCCAACCTACCCACTCCCTCATTTCACACCCACCTCTTTCACACTTTTATACTTATATATAGAGATTCTCCACCTACCCCTGTTGTGAAACCTCTTTCATTCACTCTCTCTTCAACGACCCCTTTCAGCAACGGTTGCAATTATTTACTTCCTGCGTCGCATTAAGGTCTTGCCGGGCAGCATCCGACTGGAGAGACCGAGTGGGTCGTTGCTTTTGCTATCGGATCCGAAAGAGAAACCCTCTTACCATTTGCTTTCAGGTTTTGATTGAGAATATATTTCATAATTAGATTTGGGAATTCAACTTCTCCAGCTTCGACTATCAAGAAAAAAGATCCTTCTCTTTCCCCACCCCCTCTTCCCATCCTTATTCCACTTTCCTCTCCTCCTTAACTGGTAAAATCTCTTATTCATTTATCATCTGATATTCTTAAGAACATGACATCCTTCCTAGACGTTCTCTAACGACAGCATATTAATAAGAGATTATAATGATTATATATTTTTTGCTGAACTTGATTGCTTTTTCCCCCTCCGGGCGCCGAAAGGAAATCTCACTGACGCTTGCCTCTTTCATTTTTTTTTTTTTTTGCCTTCAAAGATTTCTTTCTAAGTTTGGCCACTTGATAGCGTAAAAGAGTTTTTAAGCCGTAAGTTTGGTCAAACAAGTTAAAGAAGACTTATGTAAAGTTTTCGTTGCTAGGAATAGTTAAAGTATAAAAGGCTGAAATTGAATTTCTACAGTCGGGAAGGAGTTGTTTACTCAAAAGTTGTTCGCTTAATGCTTGTTCGTTTAAGCGAACTAAGGGACTGTGCTCTGTAGTGAAATTTTAAATAAACCTGAAATAAATCTTAAAAAAACTAATTTATAAAACTTAACTAAATGTTGAACTTCAAACAAAATGCCAAACGATTCGTAGTCAGAAATTCTACGAATAAATCATTTCGCTTGATCAAATTAATATTGTATGTAATAACTCAGTTCAATCTCTTAGTACTGAACATCCTATCTTGGTTTGTTATAAGGAATGACTTGTCTTAAGACTGGACATGTTAAGTCAATAATGTCAAAGATGGCTAGAGTTATTGGTGCATTTTTTCATAGTCATTTGATACTTTCATTTTTGACCTTTCACTTTAATAAAAATTTGTTATTTTTGCTATATTTACCTTATTTTATCCTTTGGAAGTTGCTTTTGGGGTAATATTATGAAAAGAAACCTACTCTCCCTCATGCGTCTACAAAAAAGATTTTTGAGTAAGTTTGATTCGGTTCAAGACCTTTTTTTTGGAATATTTGGTTTAAGTACACCGGAGGACATTTTCATCTGTAACTTAGAAGTCCAGGCGCATGAGATCCATTTGGAATATTTGGTCTCTTTTATCCTGTACATGAATTGAGGTATCCTCCTTCTTTATTGTGCCGTCTCCTATCGTAGGTTGGCGACCGATTCATACCGGCGAACTAGGAATAATAATACGGTGGTTTTCCGTTGCCTTCCGCATCCACCTGTCGTTGGAGGTGTCTTAATAACGACTGCTATATGATGTCAATAGCAGACGGGACCGACGGCTTTACGTGCCCTCCGAAGCATGGGGGGGGGGTAAGATCTTATGTCACTAATGGTCACCCATCCAGTGACTAGTGGTGCCTGAGGTTGCTTAATTTCACAAAGCTGGCTTGCTCTGCGAAAGCTTACTAGAGAGATAAATTCACAATGGACAGTTTCTCAACGTTCTTTGAAGTATGAGTTAAAAATAACTTAAAAATCTTGTTTGTTACAAATTATTAGCAACCTATGCTTTTCAAAATATTATCAAACTTTCAGTGGCGGATTTAAGGGGGTGCCCCCCCCCCCGCCCCCCCCTCCTTGACCAAGTTGTAGATCCGCCACTGAACTTTATAGGCGAATAAGAATCACTAACAAGGGCATAGCCAGGATTTACGTCTGAAGGGGGGGGGGAGGCAAAAACATATTGGAATAAAAGACTGAAAGACTGTACAAAAGCATTCCATCGGAACAAAAGACAAACGATATTCCATTGGAATAAAAGACTGAAGAGACTTTAATAAAAATGAACATAAGAATAAATCCGTTATTCATCTAGTTCAGTCTTAATATAATGATCATATAAATAAGAGTAAAAACAAATCGGCTTGTTAATAACAGTTTGATGAGTAGGGATAAAGATTTACCGATGTATTTATATAGGTAATTCATTCCATAAATGGATGGCATTATAAGGAAACTGTATATTCAGGAAAGTGGATAATCTTACAGGGATTACTATCTTGAGTTGTGGAGTAGACATATAGCGATCTGAGTTGTTAAGCCATTGATAAACAAAATGGGCTGGAATGTGAATGTTATTGAGATAAGTTTACCAAATATAAGCTCCATCTTTGAAAGATAAAGCCAATATCAATATACCAAAATTTCCTCGTATACATATTGTTTCTACCATTAATCAAATATCTGCATATAATTTTGCTTGATTTTTGGGGGAGGCAACTGCTCCTCCGTCCCCCCTTGATCACTAATCGTTTGCTTAACCTGTCGGTACTACCTATGCCATATAGTGATAATTATATGAAATTTAAGTATAAATTCGATTTGGAACCTTTCAAATGATAGAATTTGCATCTTAATGAGTAAAAAATAAGTCTTGTAAAAAAGAAGCCAAATACTCCAGAACGACATGCTTGATATCAGTACGCAGGAATATATAAATCTCGTATATAAATTACACCGCTAGAAAGAGAGACTGCTGACACGTTTTCAGTCGGATGGCTGATATTCGCCAAAGTTCTCCTTTGGGAGTCTCTTAAAATGATGTTGCCTAAACTTCTACAAAGTGCCGGAAACTGTGGACAATGTATAACCAAACAACCAGGGAGAAAACTCTGTTCCACAAAAAAACTTTTAATTCACGTATGTACATTTCGGAGGCAACATCACGCTGATGAAGTGTACATACGTGAATTAAAATTTTTTTGTGGAATAGGGTTTTCTCCCTGGTTGTTTGGTTATGATGTTGCCTGTTGTTGAGTGGAAGTTACATTTGTATGACGCTAGGCAGGTCTTTTCCAAATTTCGGAACATACATATAATGCTGTTTGTTCATTAAAAAGTGAAATGAGAGAAGGTGTTGATTTTAAAACTTTTGACAATAAAAACAAAATTGTGGCCAAGATAGAAGTGCTTAATTATATCATTTCAAAACGAACGTCATTATATTCCTGAAATGGATCACTGTTAGGAAATCAATTATTTTCTATCTTATCACTTTATAAGAATAGAAACATCGAAGGGTTTTAATGCAAATTGGCAATTGAAAATTCATGAAAATAGCAATGAAAAAATCTAAGGATGGCAGAAAGTGTTTTTAAAACCTTTTCGATTGAATGCCCTCAAGTTAATGATATGATCCATCAGCACCGAAGCGACTTCTGTTTAGATTTAATCGGAATGTTAATAGTGGCTTCGAGTAAGACTTCTTTGCCACCCTCCAAATGCATTCTTTCAGCCCCCCTCCTCTTCTCTGAAAACGTTGTTTACCTGTGGCTTAGCCTCGTCTGTTTACAAATGATCGACTTCTCATTTGTAAATAGATGAGATCCCTCAACTCGCCGTGGAATTAACATTCAAGCCTTCCACTCTTTTCCCCTTCCCCAACCCCCTCATCCCGCACTTTGCCTCCCAATACCTCTAACCGAAATTCGTTTGAGAGATTAGCCTCTCGGCAACTTGCAATTGAAAAAAAAAGCCAACGAAACTTTAGCTCCTATTTAAGAGGCCGATATTGTTTCTTAATTAAAATATTTTTATCTGCTATTTATTGTTTCAATTAAGAAAGAGATCGTCGGATTATATAATTTGATAATGATTTTTGGTTTAAAATTTAATTTTCTCAATTTTTTATTCAACAGCATTGTAGTCTCTCTACTACGCAAATATGAAGATTATTATAAATACAAAAAGATATTTTTAATTATAACAGTTCACGAGTGATTATATAACATGTAGGGGTTTTAAAATAATTCAGATTTATTATACTCGGGATAATTTAATTTATTGGACAATTTAATAAGAAATTCACTTTGCCGTATATGTAACTATCTGATATATTCCTATGGTGTTAAATGTGAAATTGTATAAAATTATGAATCTTCATTGAAAGAGTCCGTCTCTCTTCTGACCTTGCTCGTGTTAACCTCAAGTAAGATATGGTTCTTTTCAAAAGATTGAAACTTTATCAAATATTTTTTGAAAATTTGCTGGCGATTGCAATCGAAAAAGTCTTACATTAGGGATACCGATCTTTTGTAACTGAACTAGCTTTCGATTTGAACATATAGGAAGGCTCTCACTAGTTCTCATGGGGTGAGGTGAACTAAGTCCGGATCAATATGTCTACCGTTCAGGCATTACATGAAAATGTGCACAAAATACCTTTCCCATCATCTCATTCATTCTTCATGGGAATGTTGCCATATGAGGATTGGAATCACGTGAGGATTCTGAATTCCGTATCCCCCTACTATAGCAAACTAACCTTCTCTAGAATACCTGATAGCAAGACACAGAAAGATACATTTGATAGAAATAACACGACTAGAAATCTGTACGTTATTTCAATAAAAACTATCATTATTCGGTAGGATGTTTGAAAGTAGGAGATATTAAAACGCCCACTTTAAAACATCCCATAGAATGATGATAGCTTTGGTATTGAAATGTACATACGAGGATTTTATATTAAACTGCTCACAAAAATTAAGGGAGCACGCGAGTTCGACAGGAAAGACAAAAGTGCATGGTGTTTCTAAAAATAACGTAGACCTGTCTCTAATAATGGGAAATTTGCTTACAGTCTCCAATAATTCTGGAATATGACACTTTTGAGAACATGATAACATTTCCTATATATCATGTTTGAAGCTTTTCCGAATGAACAAGGGCTTGTTGGAAGGTGGGGGCCAAACCTCTAGTAGGGTATATGGTCTCCTCGAACCGGCAAGACAGCTGTACGCCTGTTTCCCATGGAATTGATGAGGTTATCAATGAGGACTTGAGGTAACTTTTGCCACTTTTAAGTGAAGGCCATGTTCAGGTCACGAAAAGTCAATAGAGGTGCTAGCTACAGTGTGTCTTCCAAGAGCGTCCCAAACATGTTCGTTGGGATTTAAGTCCGGTGAGTATACTGGCCACTCCATACGCTCGATACCCTCTTCTCCAATCAGGAAGTCCACTAGATAGGCTCTGTGTGGTCGCGCCTTATTATCCATAAGAGGAAAAAGGTTTTATCAAACCAAGCTTTTATAATGTTTTATTTAGTGGCAACAATACAGCTTAATTTTGCAACAATAAACAATAGATACATTTACCTCTCGCCATAACGAAATGTCCAATTGTTACAACAATCAATTCGTAGTAATGAGTTAGTACCATTAGAACACGAACCAATGAACCGATTTGAAAATTTTTTTCTTTATCATAAATTGTCATCGATTCTGCATAAGTGTGTCAAATTGCAGCTCCCTAGCTTGTCGGAAAGTTGGTTTAATATTGATTACAAGATTTGACCTAAACAAACTAACACAGCAAAGTTAATAAAAGCTTTTAATAAAAATGCAGCCATCTCCGATAGCTCCAGCATATGGTATGATAAGAGGCCCAAGAATCTCGTCCCTGTTCCTCTGAGCTGTCAAGAGTGTTCATCCGAATAATGTACAGGTATTACGCTCACCAATGCTTATGCCTGTCCACGCCATCAATCTACTGCACAAAAACTGGGTTATATCATGTTCCGACTTCCCTCCAGGTTAGCATTTCTGGTTACTGGATAGCTTAAGTTTTCGCGTATTTAGTGGTTCCTTTTAGCTTAGATAAATGAAGTAGACGCTTTTAGCCTTTTACATATGAATACCCTTTTAAATCATGCTTCTTCTTTAGCTCAGTGTATTTCTTTTCGCATTTTCATGAAAGGAAAGATTCTGGAAGCTATGCTTCAGATTCATTCGAACGGAGATACGTCTTTGTTCAATTGTCGATATCATGTGCGAGAAGATACCGTTATTGAAAATAATTAACGAAAGTAATTATCAATCAAGAACGATAATAGCTTTGCAGATATATCTGCTTGATACGGGCTAAGGGACCCGAAATGCTCATCCACCATCATAAATGCACCGCCTACCTGCATCTAGAGAAACGACATATTTATACGAGTATGTTTCTAAATAATATCTTTATAAATGAATTTTCTAAGAAATTGTCTCATTGGTGTTCATAATAATCAAGATTTGATCAAATTGCTGTCGAAAGTTTAGATTTGCACAGTCTGTTTTGTTTTCCATAAAATAAAACCGCTCGCTGATAAATTCCGCAATATCAAATAATTTTATAGCATGACTAGAGCAGTTTGTATATTCATTCTTATGTACAAATTGAATTCTTTATTACTATAACCAAATTCGCATGAGTTTTCATTGAAACGGAAATCAAATTTACGAAACGCGAGCCTGGGGCCCAGGTACACAATTTTCTCCATCTAGGCCCAACCGCTGTTGAATCGGGATTATTCCGCTTTGACATAACTCTTGTTATTCCATTAAATACATATAGTAAAAATAATTTCTGTTTGCCCCAGTTGTGAGAAAATGTTTGCACTTTTCAGAAGGCTTGTTATTTTGTATATGACCAATATAGATATTAACTGTGTCAGCTTATTTTAATCCAATAGCTGTTCTTTGTTTATTTAGGAAAGGTTCTGTGAATGAAGTTTATTTTGCTATACAAGCAATAGTGAAATCGAATTTAAGCAATATAAAGTTTTAATAAATATTTCTAATATCAAGTCCTTTCGTATTTGACAGCATTTTTTTCTATAGAATTTTAAATAATCTCTCTGGGAATCAATAAAAATATTTATACTTTACAATGCAAATTAACCCGTATGCTTATTTTGTGTCTAGCTAATATTAAAAGTTTAAATGACATTTGAAATATTTCTATTTCCATGAAACCATCACGTTCAGGAAACTTTATTAATTTTTCCGTCGTCTTTAAATGAAATACAGTAAACAAAACTTCCAATCATTGTTTGTTTTTGGGTTTGTTTTTTTTAATTTTATGCATTTATACGACTCTTTAAATTGGATTAAATTTCTTCGAATAAAATTCATGCTAAACTTTAGTAGGAAATTAATCAAAGTCGCTTTAGAAATACTCATAAAAACTCAAATATCATTCTAATAATAAGCAGGAACAGAATAAGGAGACTTTGATAAAGCCATCGATGCAGATTCTTTATTGTAACCGACGCGTTCGATCTTTACGTCATAGTCAGGGTCATATTACAAATAAAGAATTGAATGAGATGATTACATTCAAAATACAGGGTGTGGCAAAAAGATGTTAATATTAAATGGGTGTTTTAATCACTTTTAATTACAAGGCAGGGATTTGGTTACAGCGTTTCAATTTTGCACCCATCCCTCTCAGCGCACTTACAGAGTCTGTCCCATTGTTGTTTTTTAAGGCCCTGTGGGTCTTTTGGGGAGGAATTCCAGCGATGGTGCATCCCGTCCGGCCCAGGCCCGAAATTTTTCTTGTACGATGCTTGGGGACTGAAAGACAGGCAGCCATGTTTTAATCTGCGAAAAAAAAAATTGAAAAAAAAGAAAATTTTGTCTCCCATATACGTAGTGTTAACATCTCTTCTTTGAGGAAGAGATTTTTTTGTCCAAGCCTCACCCTGTATGATTCTCCAATCTAATAATCATTTTATGGTTAGGGGCTTTTCCTTTCTTTACAGGTAAAACTGATCATCACGTTGGGAACTCGTGCAATCTCACACATGTTCCTATAACCTGATCAAATCTTTACAGACCTTCACGGTCGATCGACACCCAGAAGCCAATGCGCTCGCCAAGAATTGCGGAAAACTGTCGCCTGGCCAAATATCTTAAAGTTAAACAAATCAACTGTATTCTCCTGCCATGAATAGTTGCTGAACAAGAAAGAAACAAGCTTTATTTGATCACCAGAGAAGGCGGGGTCATCAGATCAGTAATAGAGTCCCTGTAAGTAAAACTTACAGAGACTCTAATCAGTAAAAGAAGGTAGCTACACCTAAAAGCGCCATTTTTATCATCTGACGGCAAAAGATGTAACCTTGTTTTCGATCATGATTGGAATTTTACAGTTGAACACCATTCATCTTGAACGTGTAGGATGGTCATGACCCAGAATTGAGTGTGAAATAGGTATTGCAGATGTGTTGCCTGGATGATCGTTATCAGTGCATAGTGATTCAGATTTAAATCTTGGGAAGGATTTGCATATAAGCATACTGGGCACATTTTGTTCCTGACTAAAACTCGATCAAATATATTCGATAAATCTTATTTACTGTTTTCACTACGGCAAAGTCAACTTAATATGCGATGTAATTTCACAAAAAAGACTTTGTTTAGTTTGGAAATTCAATATCAGTAAGATGATAGAATATAAAAATCTTTAGATGTAGTATCATTAAATATGCGAAGCATCGAACGCTTTTTTTTTGAGCTGAGTGAGCGAACCTATGTCCTCTAACTCCTCCTCAACCAAATTTTGCTCAATTAATCTTAGCCGGCCAGGTGGCCGAGAGGGCTAGGGCGTAGGCTTTCTAGTTCTCGAGTCTGCCTGGTCGTGGGTTCGAATTCCGCTGTGGGCATGGATGTTTGTGTTTGTCCCGGGCTGCGTACAGATATAACTTGTGTAAAAGGCGCAAAATGACGCCTTAATTTCTAGAACCCCCCCCCTTCAATTAATCTTATTAGGACATAGATGGTTTTGAAGTATTTTCAGAAAAATCGATAAGCCATCGAGGAATAATCACCAGAAAAAGAATTTTCTCTATGATTTGCTATAGAGAAAACCACGCCCTAAGAAAAAATTCATTATTGTTTGAAAAATGAAATGTAAATAATAGAAAAGCGCGCCAAATAGAATTTTTTCATTGAATATACGGCGAAGCCCTGTTCAATTTTTTTTTCGAGAGCAAATTTTCAAACTCTATTTTTCGAGTTCTAAGAATTTTTTGGACAACCTTTTGTAATCTGTAAGTGCTAGAACTTCTAATCTATGTACGGAAATTAAATTTGAGATTTTAGCTGCAATTTTTACCGAGGAATTAACGTGTTCTATTAACATAGGAATAACATAAGTGACAAGTCTCATCGATTTTATCCATTTTACCGAGTTCTAAGATATTTATATGGACTAATTGTTTACAACAACCTCATCTAAATATTTGAGAAGAGATAACGTCATAACTCAAACTTAAATGTTTTTTGTTTAAATGCATTTCTCCTATTAATTTCTCAATTTCAAACAGATTATGCTGCCACGACCACGTCGAAGAGGCAACATAGGAAGGCGAACAGCAAACACACAGGCACATGCAACGAGGAGAGCTCAAGAGTCACACGTTGTTACGGATGCGACTGTAAATATTGTTCACATTGCTGAACAAAACGACCGGCGATTGGCTATGACGTTTAATGCGGAATTGAATGCAATTGAGTACAAATCATGCACAGTTTGTTTCTGTTTGTTTTTGTTTAAGGATAATGGTTGTCACGTCTGCAACTCCTGTAACAAAATATACCATTGGTAACAACATGCAGCCTATGGAGAGGCTTCGCTTATTGAGTTTGCAATAGGAAGTTCTCATTTCTTTTGTAGCATTCGTGCTCCACCCTAATAATGCACATGGTCAGCGTTACCCTCCGACTAATCAACTCACTCAGCTGTTTTTTGCAAATGCCCGTTGGCACCCGTTGCACACCTAGTATAACATATTTTAAACTTTTCACGTATACAGAAAAAATAAAAATTTGAATCTTGGGATGCCGTTTATATAATTGCTTTAAAAAATTTACCCATTACGGAGAGAAAGACTTGAATTCGAAATGAAGCTGTTGTTTTAGTCCTCGCATCGGGCAACTTGGAAACAAATAATGAAATAATATTATGAAGTAGTTGATTCCCTTTAACTTACAGAAAACTTATTACGCTGATTGAAGCCGTATGGTTCCTTAAAAAAAACCTTTTAAAAAGAGACTTAATAAACCGTTTCATCAACATGTTCTGGTTGTTCCTTATAGTTAAATCAGGTTAACTTCGTTGGGGCAAAGTAAAATATTGGTGATCTCTGTATTAAAAATAGTCTTGCTTACCTTATCTTGCTTACTTTTCTTTGTAAGCTATTTTAAGGGTAGAAGTAAAAAGAGCACAAGGGAATAATAACATTTTGTTTCTTAAATGTGATAAGTCAAATGTTTCCTTTCAGTCATAGTAAATAACAGAAAAAAAAATTCCGCAAAGATTATAAAAATTCAATTAATATTTTTGAATTCCCATCGTACCGCCGTACTTTCAGAAGTTGTAAAAAAAATTCCACTTTCCATCTCATTTTTAATACCTTTGTATTCAACTGTCGAGGAAGAGATTTCTTTGTCCAAGTTTCATTCTCCAACCATTTTTCTTGTTAAAATTTCCTCCTCTTCCTTGCCCCCACCTTTCTCTCTTCTGTTCTACTCTTAAATTTGAATTACAAATCGCATTCGGCATCCATGTACACGGGCGCGCTTCTTCTTCTCCTCCTCTTCTACTGCGGCGTTCAAGCTTAATTTCAGAAAATTCTTTTGCTCCGAAACGCCGCAGCAGCAGCGGCAGCAGCAGCAGCGAAATCGCCTACATTTGCAGTTATTAAAGAAGCGCCCGTGAATAATGTGTGGGCGACGTCACGTGACGAGGGGGAGGGGAAAACCCAACGAGGCTGGGGCTTCACGGCTAATTTTCTCTTCAACCACCGGACCGAGTTATGGTTTCATTTCCACTTGGCAAATTATTTTTATTTTTCAAGCCTTTTTCTCTTTCTCTCTCTCTCTCTCTCGTCCGTGATTCGTTCCCTTTTAATAACTCATTCCTTTCTCTTAGCCGCGAAGCTACTCTCTCCTTTTTCTTCGCTTTTCTTTTCTTTCTTTTCTTTTTTTTCCGCCTTTTGGATACGAGGAGCATCGACAGGGTTTCTCCGTTCTCCAAACTCATTCAGAATCACAAAGGGAGCATTAGGGAAAGGCAGTAGAGATGATTTAAGTATTGGGTTTTAGTGCAACCTAAAAGGCCAGTTGCCGCCCCATTGTCTCTCTCCTTCTCTACCCAAACTCATTTTCTTCTAGCGCGCTGCTTTGTGTTTTTGCAGCTGCGTTATTAAGTAAGAATCTCACAAATTTTAAGCCAAGTGTAATTAATTCGTTTAATTTCTTAATAAAATTTTTTTTCGCTTTGTGGATGTTGTCTAAACTAATTAATTGCTTGATGACATGCAATCTACTGAGTTGTTTTTCTTTTTTTATCCTTTTAAGACTGAAGAGAAACGTTTTCATCTTGTGTCGCAAGTTTTGCTTTTTTTTCCTTTTTACAAATCTACTATGATTTTTATTTATGCATTCCTTTTTTGGTTGGTATTATTCTTAATTAAAGTCTTCAGAATTTAAAACGAACTGTTGATTTTATATTAAGTCCATACAGCAGGAAGGTAATTGCTTTCCTTTCATTATTATCTTTTGTCTTTACCTCCAAAAGAAATCATAAAATTCATATATGATCTTACTTTGGCCCAGGTAATAATCTAATCTATATAAAAATTCTTGATAAGAAGAGAACAGATATCTATACAGGATGTTTACGAACTCTGTGTACAAACTTCTAGGGGTGGTAGAGGACCTTATTTTGAATATATTTTGCTAATAACTTGAGAGTCGCAAATGAATCTTTGAGACGTCAAACATCATACATACAATGGTGTTTGAGACTTTCACGTAATACAAAAGCCTCCAAACAAATGGGGATTATATTATTCTACAGTTACAGAATATGTTCTACATGTTTCCTTTCCATGTTCAAACAAAGTGACAAGCGCTCCAAAAAAGTTTGTTGAACACGCGAGAATGTTTCTCCCATTATTTGTTTGCAAGCTAATGTGATTCTCCTTTTAAGATGATTCAAAGTACGGATAATCTTCTGGAACGCATTCGATTTTAGATGACCCTAAAGATGAGGTGATCCATGCGAGTGAGGACTGGTACCTGGGTGGCCACTCCACCGGACCAGATCGCCTGATCCATGGGTTATCTG
Source organism: Rhysida immarginata (assembly GCA_023313115.1). Lineage (NCBI taxonomy): Eukaryota > Metazoa > Arthropoda > Chilopoda > Scolopendromorpha > Scolopendridae > Rhysida > Rhysida immarginata. The sequence goes on along the minus strand of JAHWFO010113396.1, from coordinate 745,467 downwards.
TTTTCCGTGAGTTTCATTGAACGTAAGTGATACATAACGGGTGGTACCACTCCTGAGCAGCAAATCATGCGAGCCTTATAGCGTCTTGTCATTAATTTCTGACATGGCCAGAAATCCCTGCAGTGTCTCTTAAATGATCACTTACAGCCAAAATTTGCGATACCAGTCCTTCTTCCAAATCCACAGGAGTACTCATTCTTTTGATGTCCCCAGAAGATAAAATCTAAAGAGTTTAGGTCCGACGATCAAAGTGGCCAAGCAACTGGTCCTTCTCGACCATTCCATCGATCATGGAACATATTATCTAAGTGATGACGTACACTTTACTGAAATGGACTGGTGGTTCGAAGTGTTGGAACCACAAGATCTTCGCACAGTCAAGAGAACCTCCTCAAGCAACTCTGAAAACACTTGTTGTTTTTGATAATCTTCTATGTATCAAGGATTCATTTGCAACCCCCAGTTTATTGGCAAAATATTCAAAATAAGGTTGATTGTTTTGTGAACACCCTGTATACATGGTCTTCGGCGATATAATTCATTAACTATAGGATTTAGATAGCGTATAATATAAATAGCCGTCTACTTCTCGTTAGGTAAATATGTTCTATAACCGTAAACCGTTAGGACTACAAACTTCCCTTGAATCGATTATTGAGATGGTAATATCAAAGTTCTAAGAATCTCTGCTAAATTTATCATTGACTAGCTTATGTCATCCATAAACTATAGATCATCTAGAAAGAATATCGTTTTGAGCTTTTATTATCATAGGTCTAGATTTTCTTATATATACAAAAATATGTTAACTGGATTGATCAAAAATATTGCAATGGTATAGATTTTGATCCATGAAAAAATCAATTAAGACCTGTAACTCAATAACACGCTCCTCGCTTGATCGTTATACATCATCGTTAATAATTGTTTTATCGACCCAACTTGAACAAGAGAAGTAAAAGGAAAAGAAACGATACCACTTTTCCACAATAAATGTTTTATCTACGCATGCGCATTTCGAGCGACCACGTCGTCTTCGTCAGCGTAATACAATGAGGGTAAGTAAAGAAATGCGCATCCATAGATAAACATTTATTGTTGAAAAGTGGTACCGTTTCTTTTCTTTTTACTATTGTTTATCTACAGTTTCTGTGACATTTTTTATTTTCTTTTGAACAAGAATGTTAAGATTAACATTTTTTATATAATTGCCCCGACGAAACGAATGTTTAAAATAGTAATCACATCATAAAGGCAATTAACACCAGTTATTCTGCTGGAATAATCGACTGGATTCCGTTGGAACTTGAAGTTTCGACAAAAAACTACAAAACCAATGACAATGCATCAGGCCTTATACCCAAAAGCTGATGTTACACGATTATATTTACTAAGAAGTCCTGCAAGTGAAACAGACTGGAAGAAGAAAAGCATGGCTTGAATGATTACATGAGGAAAAGAAATTAACCAAGGAAAACTCTTGACGACAAGAAAGCCTAAAGCTGAATATAGAAAGGAAACTATCAAAAATCGAGAGGAAAATTGGAAAAGTAAGCCAATGCATGGTAAAGACTTGAAGGATATAGAGGGAAAAGGCAACCAAAAATACATGGAACTGGTTAAGAGCAGGGATGTTGAGGAAAGAAACAAAGGGATTCATTTTGGCAGCTCAAGATCAAGCTCTATCAACTAATTGCATGAAATCAAAAATTCAGGAAGTAACCAAGAACGGTGAATGCCGATTTTGCAATGAAAAGGATGAAATAGTCGATGCTTAATTAGTGGATGCAGCAAAATATTAGAGACTGACATTTGAATCTCTGCCAGCAAATTAGATTCGAATGCAGCATAAATCACTGGGAACATCAAGTCAAGAAAATTCTGGATAACGAAAAAGCTAAGATTTTGTGGGACATCAGAATCCAAACAGACCGCCATCTGGTCCACGGCACGCCTCACATAACTGTGGCTGAGAAAAAGAAAGTCTGCCTTATTTATATGGCCATAACAGATGGTTGAAGACAGGCAGCGAGAGAAAATCACGAAGTATCGGAACTTACAAATAGAAATTGAACGCTTGTAGAAAAATGCTATTTTAATCATTCCAGTTGTTGTAGGAGCCCGTGGCCCGAAACCGAAGGGCCTGCCTGAGATACCTTGAAAGATGGAATAGGTTGCCTGATTTAAGCAACTACCGCTGCAAAAAACTACCTTTCTCGGAATTGCTTATTTACTCAGGCGCTACCTTAATAAATCTTAGGTATTTGATTATAATTGAACTTATTCAGTTTTTACCAGTTTTATGACTGTGTCTCTAATATGAAATTTTCCATCATAATAATAAAAATAAATATGATAATAAATATACATTCTGACCATGTCAGCGGATCAGTTCTGGGATCTCGATTGGCGAACACTTGATACAGAAGTTTCAAAATTAGTTACAATTGTTGCCGACAGGTGGCACTGCACGATAAATACGAGAAATAGGCTATAAACTGAACTTTGTAAGAAACCATTGCAATCACATCGCAATCTATTCAAAATGTGCGCCTTTCGCAGTACAGAGACGGCGCAAACGAAGAACAAAATTTCAGTACGCTACTTCAGCGCCACCTGTTGACAACATTTGTAACTAATTTTGAAACTTCATTATCAGATTTTTGCGGTTTTCAAAATAAACATACCACTTATTTCATTCTTCTGTCGATCTCCATTACCTAGATCGATAGGTTAGGTTAGGTTAGGGAGTCCTTTGCAGGACACTCTGTATGGTTTTACATCTTTTCCACGTTTATAATTAGCAGACTTTTATCAATCAATTATACATAACTTCCAATTTAAATAATTTAAAATTAGACTAAAATGTTCGAGAAACACAGGCCTAAATTATTTCTTAAAATTCATTTACCCCTTCATCCAATTGTATTTCGAGTTAAAAAAAAATAAAACCTATTGAAAATGACGGAGAGCCTTTTAATTTGTTCATTGTACCGACTTTAATAAGAAGATCTTTATATTGAAATCATGATGGTGCAAATATTTAAAAAAAACTGCAGACTGACTGAAATTCAGTGTACCATAAGTTTCATGTAATAAACGATGTTGAATAAAGAAACATTTATTTGATAAAAACACATGAATGCACTCTTGTGGAACACATTTTCACGCATAAAGTTAAAACCGCTCATTAATACAAGGAGGAGGAAGTAATATTGTATGTGTGAGCAATGTATTGAAATCAAGCGTCACCACCTCGACATTGCAGCTAATTTTGCATGTACATGGAATGTAACATTGTACAGAACCGCAATTCATATATATACATGACAGAATATACATTTTATGTACTTCATGTGGTTAATTCTGTTTATCAAAGACGCAGGAATAATCACTCCTCTAAATGTTATTGGATTTATTGACCGAAACAAGTTTCATAACGTTTATTACTAATTAAGCGTAATAGAGAATCTAAAAATCAAACCTTTGCCCGCCTTCTATGAAACCCATTGGATTCATTTAATTCCAAGTTTGGTAATGAAAAGGGACATCAGTTCACAACAAGACTTCTGCGTTTGGATATATGATTGAAAGTATTTTCTCATGTTTTGAAGGAGATTTTTGAAGATAACAGAAAGGTGATTAATTCATTCTGGAGTACAGAATAGAAATTCTGATAATGCTTTACCTTTGGTCCGCTATTTATTGCATGAATCTTTCCGTTGCCAAGCTAATTTTAATATAATTATGAATTATACAACATAGTTTATTTAGCTTCTTTTGATGAAGATTCATGGCCCTTTAAAGGAGCCATTTGAGAGCCCAATAGTAAGCGTTCTGGTGGTTTGTTTAATCTTATTTTAATGGCCCACATTTTACAATAATTGCAGATAATCTGTATCGGTAGGTTTGCTTTTGTTGAAAATTCGATTATTGAGCTGGGTTCACAATCGATTGAAGCAGTCATCATAACATTGGTGTAAGAAACAGGTCAGGGTTTTAAAATTTTGGCACTCATTTTATCTGCCCGCACTCGTAGAGAGAGAGAGTCCTCTGAAAGGAACTTTTTCAAATTTAAAAAGAAAAAGAGAATCGGAGTGAGGAGGGAAAAGCACCTCTCCAACCTTAAAAATTGCTATCGGATCGTGTGAGCGGTGAAACACAAGGAAAGGCTTGACAAGTTTTTGGGGGGATGAAAATGAAATATTGGACAGGCGCGTCGCCAGTGACGTCGATTTTCCTCTTCGAGGCGGAATGTGACATCTTTTAAACCGGAACCAGTTTCTGGCTGTGACGTTGTTTTCCAATCATGGCGCGCTGTGGTGCTGCTATCGCGGGCAGATGGGAGAAGCGCCGGGGTCAAAAGGTCGCCACTTTCTCTCCCTTCGTACGCACTTGGCATCTCGACAGATTGCTTCTTATTTTCTCGTTAATTTCAGCTCTCGTAATAGAAGTCCCCGTGTCTTGTCAGTTTATTTTCCAACGCTTTTGATGCTCTTCGCGTCTCGCTTCTCTATCGATTCAACTTTGCAGCGTTTGTGGGGAGCTTCCATAACCCACCCCTTCTTCCAACCATCTTTCCAGAAATATATTTTTTATTTATCGATCTTATCATCATATATCTTCCCGATCTCTTCCTCATCGTAATTTCTAAACGCCTTTTCTCGCGCTTTTCCACGAATTTTTATTTTCTATTCTAGAATGAAAGCGGAAAAACTTTCTCAATGCTTAATGTCCCTCTTGCTTTAATGTATAAAAAATGTTAAAGTTGAATATTTTAAGAGGAAGCCCTGCTTAATCCTCAGTCCAGATTACTTAGAAATAATGAATTGATGTGTACGCCTAAGTAATTTGAGCGCCTGATATATCCCCTTTGTTTCTTGGATGTTAGTCTGTGTGCCCTTTCGTCATCATATATTCATGATTCACTTTTCAAAATTGTCTCGTTTAATCTTGACAGCATAAATGGCCATTAAGTGGTATTCAGGTTTTGTAATTTATTTATAAGCTTGCTGAATCCCACCCACCTACATCAAGCTAATTTACGTAATGAAAACTTTTTTAGAAATAAGGAGGAGATATCAAAAGGTTGATAACCGAGTTACCTTACACTATGTTCAGAGATTTGAAAACAGGAAAGAAGCTTGGCGCTCTGCAAATAAAGACTCTTTATTATGGGAAAAATATGCAGATATTAAGAGATGCCTTTTGAATGAAAATCGTAATAGCGATATTTGTGATGAGGAGCCTATGGCGCATGTGTAACGTTTAGGCCTCGTCTAAATAAACTTACATTATTTGGCACAAAGCCAAGACAGGATTCTCCACCTATATCGTGAACTAATGCGATGAAAATTGCGTTCTACTTAAGATTACCTGTGAATTTGTTATGAAGTAAACAGATTCTCTTATTGCGCTAGAGAGAAAACAATGTTACGAAGCGAAAACCACGCAGCAGTTGTTTTGTTGTGCGTGTGCCATACTATGTTTTGCCCAAACCTCAGCAATGCTTTCTTTTGATAAATGCATTACATGGGCGTAGCCAGGAGATGGGGCATAGTAAACTTATGTAGAAATTCTTGATCATTGGTCGAAATAAGATGTAAACGGGAAACTTTGGATTATTGGTTTTGGCTTTTTTTCTGTAAAGATACAGCTGAAGTTTGTTTTTTTGGTGCTCTTCTCTCACATAATTTTCTCCCAACATAAACCCTGACTACATCCACGATTACATAAATATACCGTGTGAAAATACTAGTCTATTTGATATAACATGTGGGGAGTATTTTTTAAAAAAGCACGACTTAGGTCCTTCGATGAAGATAGAGTTCAATAAGAATATCTACAACTAAGATGTTGAAAGTTGCTTATAGAACTTTAATAATTATTGCGAGAAGTGCACTCTTTATTTTACTTCCTTTGATTATTCATGATTTCTATTTTTAATCTGCAATGCAATTTCGAAGTAACCACCAAAGGTTTGACCACCTGAGCGTTCTCATTAATTACCTCTGGCACTTAATTGAGTCGTTCTCTTGAGTTAATTGTATAGTTGCCTTCTTCATCATGTGTTGGGTTATGTTTTTTTGTTCTACTTTGAATAACGATTTATTGTTGCTTATCAGTATAAGCTAAATTATTTCAAATAGTGAATAGGGCTTTGTATTTAGTTTATAACAAATTTGATTGAGGCTTTACATTAAATTGAATTTGACACTACCAGTATCTGCTTTTATTCCCGTGTTTTCCAAATGCGTTTTAAGAGAGGATTTCCGTCGGTTTACTTTTTATTATACAGTTGCCTCCGAAATTAATTATACACTAACAGAGTTAACAGAAAAATGAATATTGGTTTAAGAAATTAAAATATTTATAAAAATAAATAAATTGCACGCTCAAGTAGTTTATTGTCAAAATTATAAATAAAAGAATTATATTTTTTGATTAAATACTGAGAATCAAACTTATTCACGTCGGTTACAAGGAGGGGACGTTCAAGCAAGACATGTGTGGTAATTTATATAACATAATGTGATTAGCCTTTGCAATGACTCTCAGAATAGAATTAAATATATGAAATGTTTGTAAATTTTTGGAAAACTAGTGAAAAAGCAGTGCTCTGCTGTTCATTGTCAATCAACAATGGGTAAAACAAGGACTATCAACCAGCGTTGCCAACTGTGTAATAATTATTACATTTGTACATTGTTTAGCTTGTATTATAACAATATCCAACAATAAGTATTTCCATCTAAAAACCGGTAAGTTGCCAACCCTGCTATCAACTGATTTTAAAAAACAGTAATTCAACATCACAAGGAGGGAATTGTCTTTAAAACCACTTCAAACAACTTCAGTCCCAGTTGCAACTGTGGCTTGTATTAGTCGAAGTTTAAGTCTGCTTGGAATTGTTGTTAATCGCCCTGGACGAGGAAGAAAATCCAAATCAAGTGAAAAAGCCATTGGAAATTTCCAGAGAAATTGAGAGTTACCGTTAATGATCATCAGCAACTATTATCTGCAACAAGAACCTTTACGTCTAAAAAGTAAATATCATCGTATTCCGCACAAGTATGTGGGTAAAGGATGTGTTATCACTAGACTCCTCTACTAAAGCCAGCTCACAAGCGGAAGCCACTACTGTAAAGTTTGTAACGAAACACTTTAATGAGTCAGATGATTATTGGAAGCATGTATCGTTGTCTGATGAAACGAAAATTGAATTATTTGGTCATAATTCTTTGAGGCACGTTTGGAAACAAAAGAACGAAGCTCATCTAGGAAAAAACACCGTCCCAACTGTGAATCATTGCATTATTGGGCTGCGTTGCTACTACTGGACCTGGAAGACTAGTAAGAATTGCGGCATCATGAATTCGCAAAAATATCAGGAAATATTTTGTAGAAATATTTGAGATGCAGGATCAAAATTAAGGTGCTAAACTAGCCTTCACTGTTGCCAGATATAAATCTTATAGAAAATCTGTGGTACAGTTGAAGAATCATACAGTGTAACGAAAGAAACCCGCAATATCCAAGAGTTAGAAGTCATCTGCAAAGAATCATGACAAGAATTTATATTCGAAGCATGCGAAATCTGATTAAAATTTATCCTAAGCATTTACGAGCAATAATACAAGTGAAAGGTGGTTCAACAATAGTCAATTATGTGAAGGGTGTTAATATTTTTGATTATCAATGATTAATCAAAAAATAAAATTATTTTATTTATAATAGTCACAATAATATAATTGGGCATGTAATGTATTTACTTGTAATTGTTTTGTTTATTGTATCGATAAGTTAAAAATATACGTATTTTCTGAAACAAATATTCACTTGTCAGTTAATTTGATAAGGGTATAATTAAGTTCGGAGGCAACATTATTTGATGACGGAGGGACGAGATTAAGAAAAAGATACAACAAAGAATTTTTTTAAAATTACAGAAATCATGATAACAATGATTATGGTTACCAATCGAGCTGTAAATATTAGCACGGTCTTTTAATCTCCTGGTCTGTGCACACGCGCAAATTCCGTTGTTGTAGTCAACAATTGCATTGCTGTATTTATGGAAGCAATATCAATAAACAAGGATTGCTGTGTTTATTCAACACCTCCTAGAAAGAAAGCCTGTGCACTGAAAATTCATACATTGTTACATCATCATAAAAAGGCATTGTTAATCATATTTCTACCAATAATAAGCCTTAAATTATGACTTCTTATGATCATGCAACAATGTATTAATTTTCAGTGCACAGGCTTTCTTTTTTAGGAGGTGTTGGTTTATTGCCCTTGTATGGAAGAAGCGCTTTTAGTCCCCTCTATTGCATGAATTTGGCTACATCTCAACCAACACCACCTGTACTCAAAGCTTCATACATTGTTACATGAAAAGCCTGAAAATTTCATACATTGTTACATCATCATGGGGAATCATAATTTAGGGCTCATTATTGGTAGAAATACGAAGTATGAAATTTTCGCGCTCAGGCTTTGAGTAGAGGTAGTGTTGGCTCAACACCACCTAGACAGAAGGCCTGATAACGGAAACGTCATACATTGTTTATCATCATTAATCGACCATTGTTAATCTTATTTCTACCAATAATAAGCCCTAAATTTGGTGAGTAATGATGTAATAATGTATGACGTTTCAGTGCGCAGATCTTTTTTATCTAGGTGGTGTTGGCTAAGTCACGTCGATTAAATTTTTTTTTAATTTGCTAACGATAATTAAATGAGAGACTATTGTTAGTTTTTTAAACATTATAATAGATAATTAAAACAAAGATAAAATTAATTTTTGTACGTTTTTTATATACTGATATTCTTCTAAGATAAAAAAAAAAATAGAGCAGCGTTAAAATGACTTGTTTCAGTCGAGTTATCGTGCAGGTATTTATCTCTCTACCTTAGAGCATTTTACTGCGTTTTGTTAACTATGAAAGCGGCAGTGTTCCATCTTTTTTTTTTTGTTTTAAACTTTTTTCCCTTTTCCTCTTCTCCCCCTCACTCGATAGAAGCTTGCAGATACCCAGGTTAGCACCTTGAATGTTGCCTGACATCTTCGCCGATAAAAACCGTGCCTATCTGCTTCACCCTCTGAGGAAGTTTTTGAACTGTCAGCAACGATTTCCTTCTTAATGACTTTGGAGGCAGCAACAGTTTTTGCTTAATGAACTCGGCCAAGTTTTCAGGTCATTGTCCACATTTCGGTAAGCAAACAATGAGAGCTGGATACGAAAAGACGGATGAAGGAAAAAAAAAAAGTCGGCCCTTGTGGCAGTAAATAAACAACTCCAAAGGTTATGAGAAGGAAATGAGGGGAAGAGCTTGAAAGTTTTTAAAGTTCCCTATTTATGACCCTGTAAAATTCGATAATGGAACGAGGACCGAAGATTAAGAGCATCGCTAGAATAATAAATTGCAGTCGTCGCCATCTTAAAATTACGTAAGATCAGTATATCAACTTAATGTTGGGAGAAGATATAATGAATTAAGGAAACTGTATGAAAATACCTTAATAACTAGAACCTATATTAAAATTAAGCTTTCTTATATTGCTAAAATTCAGATTATATCGCTATTTTTAATGTCAAATAAAATCACGCTTCCTTATATGGATATCTGTTTATATCTGGAACCAACCAGTTTTAGACTTCGAGATTTTTATTTAAATAATGGAAATACCGGGTGTTCCAAAAGTAATAAAAAAAATTGAAAATTCAATAAATCGCATAGAAAACATTGCGATTTTTGATTCATATAGAAGACATTTAATACTTGAATAGATTGTCCATACTTTTTTATATATTGCTTTACTAGGCAGAAACATGTTAAGACAGATGCCTACGGTGTCAAAAATTTAATTATTATGGTATTAAATTTCTTCATTATGAATCATATATCATCTTCTTTCTGTTCATTACTATGCAAACCACATCACATTAATATACAGTACATGCATGGACTTTCCGAGTTATTACATTTTAAATTTTTAGATTTTTCTGATCACCCGATATACAAATGTATAAGCTGTAATGCGATATATAGAAAACAATTTAATTCAATCTCTTTAATCTCATTTTCAAAATACGACTTTAAATTTGCTTTAATATGCAGTATGATTCATAATGAGTGTAAAAAAAAACTTTGACATTTTTGATTTTCCCAAATTTCATTGAGATCAAATTGAAATTCATATGCGAACAAGGTTCTATTTCACTGCGTTAGAAAACAATAAGAGACCAAAGATTTGAATGTGTAAATCCTTACATGTAGTTACCTCGCTCGGCCTCCGAGGTTCCCTGATCTAAATCTTTTAGATTTTTACCTTTTGGGTTCACCTAAAATAGCTAGTCTATAGTGTTGACATCAATAAAAGTGAGTAGTTACTCCAACAGATGATTGATGTGGCCAATGAAATTCACGATAATGATGCCATAATTCGTGTTGATGATTCGATGATTCGTAAGTGCCTGTATTCAGGCTCAAGGGGCTCATTTTGAGCACTTGTTATTCTATGCTATCTTTTGCTCTTAAATTTCATGTTAATTATATGTTCGTTTACCTATTTTCTGCTGCCTTTTTTGCTGTAATTCTGTATCTAATTGGAATACGATCTATGTTCACATTTCCAATCCCTAACTGAAGAATCGTATCCAATAAAAAGGTATATATGAAATAATGAACATTGAATTCAATAATTTCCAAAAGAGTAGTTATTACTCGGATCTTCTATTGTAAGATGTATTCAGAAATATCAAAATTTTTGAATTTGCTATAGTTCCTATTTTTTATTTTTGATATGGATTTACAGTAACCAATGAACAGGGTGTTGCAAATATATTAAGGGGCAGTACTGCTGGGTAGTCTATACTCTGTTCAACGAAAGAAAAACTGGGCGTGTCTAATTAAATTTCCGATTTCAATTGTTACACATTGTTGCTAAGTAAAATTAACAATGTTTAACAATTGAAATTGGACAGAGTATAATCGCTCGGCTGCAGAGGCAACACCATCTAGACAGAAGGCCTGATAACGGAAACGTCATTCATTGTTACATCATCATTAGTCGACCATTGTTGATCCAATTTCTACCAATAATAAGTCCTAAATTTGGTCAACTAGTAGCCAACGAGAAAGACCTTGGCGCAGAAAAGTCGCCTGTTCATAGTAGTCCGGCCAACAATCCAACCTTCATTGTTTCCAACAAACGAAAAAATATCGATTGTTAAAGTCCAAGATGGAAACAATGAAGGTTACATTGTTACTTGGACTAGTATGGTCAGGATGACTTTTCCGCGCCGGGGCCTGTCTTTCTCGCTGGCTACGGGTCGACTAATGATGATGTAACAATGTATGACGTTTCCGTTATCAGGCCTTCTGTCTAGGTGGTGTTGGCAGAGGCAACGCCTCCTATAAAGAAAGCCTCCGCACTGAAACATCATACATTGTTACAGCATCATACTTCGTCCTTTTTTAACCGCATTTCTACCAACGAGATAGAATACATAGAGTGGCTGTACAGCCGCCATATTTGAAACCAATTGAAAGTCCGTCCGCCATTTTTTCTTTAGTGTAATCGGCGTGGCAGACCTGTAACTAAAGCATGGTTTCCTATGGGCGTAGTAGAGGAGCGATTTTCAAACCTTGGGGGTTCCGCAAAATATTTTTATTGACAGAAAATCAAATTAAAACCTTTTAAGAAATATAATAATCTTTTTATTTCAAATTATAATAAATTTTATTTTGTTTGTGGTAATAACAAAATCCTAAAAGTTTGATAATTTAAGTCTGTCGCGGAAGTTTGACTCAAGTGCATTGTGAAAGGAACCAAATAACACTAAATTAAAGGATTGTGTGTGACAATGTACAATTGTCACTTCATATTTTAACGTTTTTATTTTTTTATTTTTTTATTTTTTTAATAGAATCAGCCTTTTGACCCTTATATATAACGAGTCTTATATACATTTGCCTGATAATTTTCAAAAGACTTTGATTTACACAAGTGATTCATTCTACATTTATATCACTGTATCCTGCAAGTAAAAATACTGGCTAGCGAGGGGGGGGGGGGGGAGACGCCCCGAAGACCAACTATGAGAAGACGGGGTGAAAGAATGATCATCATACCCCGGGCGCAATTTACCATTACCTGAGGTTTATTTTAGCAATTTAAATTTCCATGATAGGCTTCGCCTAATCGAGGATCCCTACATACGAAAGAAATGAAGGGTATACGAAATGCCTACATTAATATAACTAATTTGTAATCTGAAATAAATATTGTTTTATCGCTTCGATTACTACAGTTGTACGCTGAACAAACTGCAGGCATGTTCACGTTCTATTATAAAAGAAAAAAGAAAAAAAAAATCCTTTACAAAACTCAAATAAAACCACGACTTTTTGTCACTAGAAACCCAGGTAAAGCTATCTGATCCAACACGTAACTGACTTCGCTTTACTAAAGAAAACATGGCGACCGAGTTTGCTGCTTGTCGCCGCGAAGGACGCTGTATCCAATGGGACAGCCTCTCTAAGTATTCTATCTCGTTGATTTCTACCAATAATTAGCTCTAAATTTGGTCGACTTATGATGATGTAACAATGTATGACGTTTCAGTGCCGAGGCTTTCTTTATAGGAGGCGTAGGCAGAGGCAACACCAACTCTACTCAAAGCCTGAGCGCGAAAATTTCATACATTGTTACATCATACCTAGTCGTAATTTCGGGCTTAGTATTGGTAGAAATGCGATTAAAGATGGCTACTTATGACGTTTTAACAATGCATGAAGTTTCCGCGCTTAGATTTTCTCTTTAGGTGGTGTTGGCAGAGGCAACACCTCCTAAAACTAAAGCCTGCGCACTGAAAAATCATACATTGTTACATCTTCATAAGAAGTCATAATTTAGGGCTTATTATTGGTAGAAATAAGATTAACAATGCCTTTTTATGATAATGTAACAATGTATGACGTTTCAATGTATTATGACGTTTAGTTTTAGGAGGTGTTGGCAGAGGCCGCTCATAACAATACCACCTGTAATAATGGCCTGGACGCTGAAACGTCATTATATTGTTACATCATCTCAGTCAACACGAGGCCATCGAGAAAGACAGGCTCCGGCCAACCGTGACCACCGAGAGGGAAGGACTCCGCGATGAAACTGAATATATTGTTGCATCACATAGTGTGCATTGTTATTTGTATTTCTACCAATAATAAGCCCTGAATATGCACTATCTATGATGATGTAACAATGTATTCAGTTTCATTGCGGAGGCCTTCTCTCTCGGTGGTCACGGGCCAACACCACCTAAAGAGAAAGCCTGAGCGCGGAAACCTCATACATTGTTAAAATGTCATAAGTAGTCATCTTTAATCACATTTTTACCAATAATAAGCCCTAAATTATGACTAGGTATGATGATGTAACAATGTATGAAATTTTCGCGCTCAGGCTTTGAGTAGAAGTGGTGTTGCTCCGGCAATGAAAAGTCACCTGACCAAGATAGGTCTGTTAACAATGTAACTTTCATTGTTTCCATTTTCTATTTTAACAATCAGTGTTTTTTCCTTTGTTGGAAGCAATGAAGGTTGGATTGTTAATAGACTTATCTTGCTCAGGTGACTTTTCAGTCTCGGAGCCTGTATTTCTCGTTGGCCTAGTGTCAACAACACCTCTGCTCAAAGCCTGAGCGCGAAAACGTCATGCATTGTTACATCATCACGCGGAGCCATAATTTAGGGCTTATTATTAGTTGAAATACGATAAAACATGACTCCGTATGATGATGTAACAATGTAAAACCTTTCCGCGCTCTGGCTTTGAGTAGAGGTGGTGTTGTCTCAGTAGGGAAAATTCAGGATTTAATAGAGAGGTTAAGCACCACGTGACGTTCGCGTTTACATAGTGCTTAACCTCTCTATTATTGATGGAAATACGATTAACAATTCCGTATCGAGGTGGTGTAACAATGTTATGACGTTTCAGCGCCCAGGCCTTGTCTTTAGGTGGTATTGGTATAACTTGACTTACAGTTTTGTGTGCAAAAAAAAAAAAAAGTGATGTGAAGATTTGATTTTATGCATAAATCCCGTGTTTAAGCGTAAGTTGGATTTAATTGGAGCAATAAATTACATTCATAATAAGGTATTTTCAAATAATGACAACTTCATAAATTCTTTAAAGCACGTTAATTTATATTAATCGCTTTCTTGAATATTGATCGTGTGTCCATTTTACATAAGAGCAAGCAGGGGGCACTACTTTTCGTTGATTTGTTTAGCTTTAAACCTGTGTCATAATTTTTTTTCTGGTTGAGATGGCAACAATTTGCTCTCTATAGATGTTGCTTTAATGTATATCTCTATACGTCTCTATTTAACATTAGGATGATTCTATATAATGTCGCCTCACAGTTCGTAATGAGGTTTTTATTTTTATAGTCTGAGGGTTGTTTCTTTTGAAGAGTGGAAAAAGACGCGCCGTTATAATTTTGATTTTTATGGAGTGTAACTGGCTTTACGAGCTTTTCTTTTAATAGCAACCATGAAATATTGTGCACCGCTGTTTTTATTGCGAATTTTCCTATCATTACCTCCTAGTTATCGTCAAATAACTTTTTTTTAATATCTCAAATCATACCAGGCTCTTGTGTATATATATGATAGGACACTTGTTAACTGCTGTTGCACACTCATAAAGCACACTACTTGAGTTATGTGATCACCGTCTGGCAAAAGCGGATTAAGTTTTGTTTAATATATTAATTCCTTAACGAAGTGGTAGTTATATTTAGTTTCATGGCTGCCGCAATACGAAAAAAGTCATTACCTCTTTTTATTTCAGCACCTTTACCATTAAGAGCGTACGAAATTCATTAAAACGGATTGACCATTAACGACGGTATTAAAAAATCTTTATGGATTTTCGCCCTCTAATTTTAAAAACTCCCCTCTAGTTTTTTTTTTTTTTTAAATGAAAAATTAGGTAATTTCTAGAACATAGATGATATCCGAAGAGACATGCGATAAATTGATATCGAGCCTCGTCAATGATTCTGTGTTGTTGTTGTTTTTTTTTTTTTCTTTCAGAAAGTGGAATTGGAATATTACGGAAAATCGATTTCATGCGAAATTTAGATAATAAAGCAATTTAGGAAATTTTTAATACCAACTTTCATCCCTTCAATTTCCGGCTTACTGAATGAGAATTCCGAATTTTTTTACCGAAAAATTTAGTTCAAAAGTTACAAATGTTTATTAGGAGCTTATCTAAAAGTTACTTATAAGAATGGACGCTTGGTCTGTACGTTTATCCGTCTGGCCGTCTGCCATTTGCACGATAACGTGAAAACTGATTAACTTTTTTCAAATTTTATTTTCACAAATATGACCATCAAGGTCTTAGAACGGCTGTATCAACTTTTTCGTGGACCCGTTCAAGTCGATTGCATGTTCTAATACAGGACCGTAAAGAGTATGGAGATAATGGCATGCCATATAACAATCGATTCTTCAAGAATGAGTTCAGTGTTACTTTCTGTTTGTCTTTTACACACTGTTGACATGGACATGCGCACTTGACGATCGCTTTGTCGCAGGTAAAGCTCCTTCTTGGAATGTTTGCAAGATTTTATTTTCCCTTATATCACTGTTTGACAATTGCTAAGGAACAACAATATTTTTGTCAATAAATACTGTTCCAAGAAATAAACGTTACCAAAACTTCAGTAGACGTATTACAGTGACTTTATGAACACAAAATGGCATGGAATTTGAGAACGTAATGGCAAAAGCAAGAAAAGGTAACATGAAGCATCATTAGGTGACTAAAGAAAAATGTTGGTTGTTTGTCACTGGTTTGAAATGTGAGACCCTCCTCGAACCGCAATGCATATTTTGCATCTGTTTGGCATGCTTCCCATCAGTCAGACTGTTGAGAAGAGCAGTCGAGATTTTATCCCATTCTTCCTGTAACGCAGTTGTCAGTTCCTGCAGCGATTTGGGAGAGGGTTTCCTTTGTGCCACACGTCTACTAAGAGCGTCCCAGGCATGTTCTATGGGATCGAGATCCGGGGAGTATGCGGGCCATTGCAAACGCTTGATAACCTCACTCTTAATTTGCAGTAATGTTCGCAAAACACCTTTACGTGTATTCGCCTTAACACTCTACGGCTACTGATTTTTCACTGAACCACAGCTTATTGGATACGTGACTTTTATTCAAATTATGCAAATCGAACAACAGAGTCGCAACCAATGTTTTGACGGTCCGGCGTTATTTTCCAGCGCCTCTAAATAGCGGAATGCGCATGTTCCTTAGCAATTGTCAAGCAGTGTACATAGAATGAGCGATTCAACTTGATAAACATGAATAGCTCAAAAATAATTAATTTCAGAGATAAAAACTTTCAGAAAAAATTGTATGTTTTTGAGCAGGGAAAAAGGCAGCATAATTAATTTTTCATTTGATGGACGCTTCAAAATCAACTTTGTTTTTTAAACTGTGTTTTTAACAGATTTTAATTGTACACTAATAATAATGAATTTTTCTCAAACATTTTTTATTCATGTTATGAAATGGAGAGTTCTCTGTATTGTCCTTCTTGATGAAGTTGATGGAGGCCTTGCATACTGGTAATTCGATAGTATTGTATTTAACAGAGATTGGGGTAAGAATTTTGGCGCCTATGGTGGACCTTGCTGAGGAAGGGTACATTACTGCCCTTTCTGATGCTAATTACAGCTATTCCGATATAATTAGCGCATATAAAACACGACATTTCTCTGTTTCGAAAAAAGACATATCGGCAGTGCTGAATGGAAAAGGAAAATCCCGGGAAGAGTTAATTCCAACTGGCCAGAACAGCAAACTCCTTGAGTTCCTACAAGCCGACCACCACAGGTCATTCTATAAGTCAAACAGCTTGTCCCGTATGAAAATCCAGCAACCCAAAAGGGATCGCAAACATTGTAGGAACTTCACAAGCTACCGTATGTAAATTAATAAACAATTATTTGCAACTGGAAAACGTCCAAGAGTCGTGTTCTTAACCATGTGCCTACCGAAACGTCCAAGGTGCGTTATCGTGTTGAAACAGAAAAGGGCCATTTCCAAAGTGCTGCCAGAGAGATGGGAGTGCTGCCAGAATGTCTTGGTAACGCTCTGCGTTTAGAGGTCCGTCCACAGAAACGATTGCACCCAACCCATACCATGAAAAGCACCCCCACACCATCACCGACCCTCCACCGAACATCACCGTGGGTACAACACAGCTTGGCAGATAACGTTTGTCATACCCAAACCCGTCCATCCGATTGCCAGATGGCATAGCGCGACTCATCACTCCATTCAATCATTCGCCATTGATCCAGAGTCCAATGTCGTCGCTCTTTGCACCATTGCAATCTCCTCCCTGCGTTGCTGGTGCTGATGTGAGGTTCGATGCGTTGCTGCTGCAAGCTCTTTTCTTTGAGACATTCTTACAGCATTCACGCAAGCATCATCTCATAATAGCATACTCTCTGTTATGTAGTGCTGGGAAGAATGCCAACAGTGAAATTGCAAAGGAATGTCTTATTTTCATTCAAATCAGGGTTGTCTCTTGACTTTTGATAGGGTAATGTATATCCAGACATTAATACTTTCACTAGAATATAACTTTCTCTCCCCGTGGATTTGGCCTGCTTATGGGACTGACTTCCGGATTTACTCCAGGTTTGATCTAATAATAATAATAATAATAATAATAATAATAATAATAATAATATCTTCCCGTGAAATATCTTTAAAAGCTCTTCAAAATGAATTTGGATAGTGATAGAAATTTTCCTATCCATGAAAACGTCTTCTGGAGGAAATCTTAATAAATATTGGAATTTTATTTATTTTATTTATTAGTCTTATATTGAAAATTTAATTTATAATTGTTCTTCGTGTATTTGACGCTTTAATTCCAAACTGATTGCAACTGAAGAATTATCTAGAAAAAATTGGATTTTACTGCTTTTCAAAATATAATTACGCTAATTGGTCTACTGTTTAAAAAAAGTAACTGACCTTTGACTTATTCTGCTTTTAATGGCAAATAAAAAATATTTTATACCATATTCTTGTTTTTAATATTTTTTAATTCGTTCAAATATTCACTTAAAGTTGCATCTATCTTGAGTATGTAATAATGAAATATAGTTATAGATTTTTCAAATAAAAACAAATTGTGCACTAATATAAGTTCTTCCATGAAAACTTAAACTGGTATAAATACATTGACATGCATTATAACCAGAAATTTCGCACGCTAAATGAAGATGGGATAATTTAGATGTGACTGGGGAGTTGTTTTTCAGATTGATGCCAATTCTGAAATAATCGCTGCATTGATTTTTAAGTAAACGGAAATATTTTATCATATAAATTGAACGTTCTCGCGAGGATAAAAAATAGAGTAATCTAATTGTGGAATTTTAAAAAATCCTGTGGTTTTAGCCTGCTGGGCTCTCTTTTGCATTTAAGCTTTTCTTCGTCCATCCATTTTGTGATGGGGCCGTTCTCTTCCTTCTTTGTTTCGTTCGCACTCGTGTTCGTTCGCTTTTGTGTTTCGTCACCATTCTTTTCAGTAACAACCGGGTTTGTTGTTGACTGAAGCTAAGTTGCCGTTATTTTCTTCTCTCTTTTGTTTTCCCGAGAACTTTCATCGCTGGCTGCCTTCTCGGATCCTTACTTCTTTCGTTGTAATTCTGTTTTCGCTTGAGCAGATCAAGATACCAAAGCGTAAACTTCGGCTCTAGCGGCGCGAACACATTCACTCACACACAGAGACACACATGCCCAGGCACAACCTGCTCTTTTCTCTCTCTCTCTCTCTCTCTCTCTCTCTCTCTTTCTCTCTCTCTTTCCCTCCTCTTTTCAGTCCGTTCTGCCTTTTTTTTATCTCTTGGCAGAGGAAAGATCGCTAAGTAAACATTCGCTTAACCCCGCCCGTCACACAACCATTACCTCTGCTTTTGAATCTGCCAAGAATTTTCCAAGTGGGCATTGTAATAATTTCATTAGTTCGGCGCTCTTTTCGCCCAAAACTCCGTTGCCTGGCCGGAACTTAATGAAGCGCTGCTGAGACGGGCGACGCTCTTCCCGCATCTGTTCCTCTTCCCCAGCGAAAAAGTCGCTCTCACTTTTTCTCAAATCGCTGAATTCGCGCCTTTTTAAAAGTTTCTCCCTGTGCGAGGAGGAAGAAAGAGAGAGTTGAAAAACAAAGACGACATCTTTTCGTCCTCCCCTTCCTTCTTTCATTTCTCTTCTCCTTATGTCTTACTGGTTGTTTATCATCGCTACGTTCACTCCTCTTTCAAGTTCTTTAAAATCGAATTTTTAAGGACGTTGACCTTTTAACACATCTTTAAGAGATTTTGTTTACAAAAACAACTTAAAACGAATGCTAAGTTAAATTACTTTACGGACGTCATATTTTTACGCTTTAAACGCTCTTTTTCTTTATTTTTGCTTAATTTATATTTATTTTTTATTTATTACCATGATAAAGCAACTCTTATGGAATACAGAAAATTTTCCAATAATAAATTGGGAGTTCTTCGTCTTGCTTCTATCAGTGAAATTGATTTCTCTCTTCAATTATGTCTTCAACTTTTGTATTCTATATTAGTCTGTTATTTTTTATCCAATCGTTATTTATTTCTATCCTTTATTGTACTCAATCAACGCACACCTAGCTGTTTATTCAGCTTCTACCTTAATCCAGTCATTGTATCCAGACTATATTACTCATCGACTTTGTCATCCCATTCGTTGTATTGTATCCACTCATATTATTCCATTGTACCATATTTCTGTATATAAGGGCATGAAGCCTGTAGTGTATATCCTTGATGAAGCCGGGAATAAATGGCGAAACAAGTCGGAAACTCTGTTCTCCCTTTTATTGTATTGTAAAAGACTACCAATTTCATAAATATTCCATTACTGAAGAAAAACAATGAACTTTCAAACAAGAAGGCATTTTTCCTCGAAATACAAAAAGGTAAAATCTCATAAGTGCTTTTATTCCCGTATAATAAGTGATTGCTTATGTTTAATTTCTGAATGATTGCTTGGTTAAGTTAGCTCCTTTTCTCGCAGTAAACCGTATCCTGACTGTGGTTTCAAGTAACAAGTTGTTACGTAATGCGATTTTTAAAATGAATTGTTCAAAATTATCAAAGCCATATCAATAAGATTACCGTGAAGTCATTTTTTGTGTATTGAATTAATTTTTTAGTTATTTTACCAATCTCCTCAGACAAATCGATATTTTAATTATGCATACAATGACTACAATATTCGCAAGAAAGCCTGTATTCATAAACAAATCCGAGAGGTGGCTTGATGGCGTTTATCCTTATTGCGAAGCCCATCAACGATGAAATATAGTGATAAATCTATATATAAATACGGCAACACATTTTTTTGTTATGGACTTTTACCTGTGTTAACGTGGACAAATACGCATAAAACTCATATGGTTGGAAAGCTCCTGTGCTCTAGATGTGCACAGTATATTTTGTTTGCGTATTTGTTCACATTAACACAGGTAAAAAGCGTTTCAAAAAAGGTAGCATTAAGGAACAGGTTGTGCACCATATTTGTCAACCTTTTTTATTTTTTTTTTAAATAATAAATATTAAATTAACTCAAATCATTGTTGATGAAAAGAATTTTTAATTGTTGTATTGTTGATGTTCATTTGAAAGCACGGTCTATAGATATTCATGGTCATCGAGCTCCATTGTTTAAATGAAGCTAAAGTTTCTAGCTCCCGGTAGGGCGGGAACTCTATTGAAAAGTGGCGCTGCATGTACAATCTTTACTTTCGTATTCAGTTTCAATGAAAATCTCTATCGCAGGTTGCGGTCGGGAATAGTCACGGCCTTCTAGAAACTACCAGGCCTGAACATGGAAAAGATAAAACATTGTTACGTCGAATTGGTGGTGCTATTACAGAAGTTAGTTCAACGTCACAATCTCAGTGCTTCAACAATACATAATTGACGTCATGTTCAGGCCTGGTAGTTTCTAGGAGGCCGTGGAATAGTGCGATCTATGCGGCACCTGGCGCGATCTGTTTTCCTTAGCTTCTCGAAACAATGGAAAATGGCCGAAGCTCGATGACCATGAATATCTATAGACCGTGTTTGAAAGCATTCTATGTATTTTTCGTACTTTTCTAAGCTATTTTAAGGTTTTTTCATACACTTTGAAAGTAATATATTTAGTTAAAAATAAAATAAATACCAATTTTGACGTTTTTGATTTTTATTTATTTTTTAAAAATTTTGTTAACATTCTTTCTTTAGTAACAAAAAAGTTATCGATTTTTGGTCCGAAACAGACCTTAATTTTCCACAGTGGGACGGGGGGAGAGACGCAGAGATAGGGAGGGACAATTTAGCTTAAATATAAATATTATTGATTGATTGCTTTAAATATAATTCGATAGATATATTAAAGGATACCTTTAGATTGTTTTAAATATTATTCCGAGAAATTTTCAAATCATTGCGGTAAAGATTTTTCTATCGAAAAATGGAAGGAAAAATTCTGCGACTGCGTTCGAACCAGGAACCTCGGCTGTCATGGCCGACGCCTCTACCAACTGGTAGGCTTATCTCCAGTTTATAACATTAATTATTATTAATTTATCATTGCGGTGAAATGAATCGGGAGTGTCAGAAATGTCATGCAAAGCATTTTGGAAATTTATTGTGTTATCTATTTTTCATTCTTCAAAGTTTATTAATAAGCAAGATTGAGGCCACAACAATTACAGTTTTTTTTTCTCAGAAATGTGATCGAATTTCGATCATTGGGGGATTCTAGTAGCAAATAAATAATATAATAAACAAGAAATTAATCCTCTCGAGGAAGGTATAGGAAAGTAGCGGAAGCGCTGAGATCATCTATTTTTACCTTTTAACTGCACTTTTTAACCACCCCACATTTTTTAATCGAAAAATTGATTTTCTCGAATGTAGTATTTAGAAAATGAAAAAAAGCTTTACCTCCTTTCGTTTCTCATCATTTCCGATCGAATGATATACCACTATGCCATATGTTGCCGTAGTTCTAAAGACCAAGTGACTTCTACCCCCACAACTCCGACCCCATTGAGATAACTTGGCCCAAACTTCATGGTAGTGTAGATCTTACCTAGAGGAATCTGCATACGGAATTTCACTCCTTTACATACGTAAATACACGTAGACCTTTTGGTCCCCTCTAACTCCCATCCCCGAAACTCCGTCCCCAGTAGGCCGATCAAAACCAAACTAAATACTGAAGTTGTACATGGCTACAGTAAGCTATATTTCAGATTTCAATCTTCTACGTCAAGAAATGCAGAAATTATGAAAGGGACAGACGGACATTGTGAAACCATGGATAATGATATTAATGGATAATATAATAAAAAAACTTCGTCAGTGCGTTCACGTATTCACTCGAAGTCCGTTTCTTTATTAGCTCGGAGTGTGAGTTGGAGTTTACTCCCTTGACTGCCATCTTCAGATTGAAATAATCACAGTGAAAAGGTAGCGCTTGCGCTGTTTAACCACTCAGCATGGCCACCCCTAACTTTCGAAAATGCCCGACACAAATGAAAATGCATTTTTAAATTGATCGAAAATATGTCTCGAGACAATTTCTTTCCCATAATTATTAATTTTTATGTGCCCATCCTTTCTGATACCACCGGAGGTTGCGAAGAGGAGAAAAAAAATCTTGAATCTCTCACAAATAACCACAGCAACCAAAATCCTAGAGTTTTCAGTCTCTATTGAGTCTGGAAAGCGTTCCTTTGTAGATGACTTTGAGTCCTGACTGATGTTTTGATCACGTGATCGTATACTCGCAGTCACGGCAATACGTATTTGGGCTCATAGCGTTACCCAGAGTCTTTGCCATAGTGGATTTCAGCAGCAGTCCTTTCTGACAATAGTCTTTGCAATATTAGATTTCACGTATAATCCTTTGTGGTTCCATGAAATTGAAATGCCTATTTAAAAATAAAGAAAATGAAAAGCAATATCTTTGTTAATGAATAATATTTTTCATACAAACATTTTTTGTAATGAAATATTTATGTAAAATCTCACTGCGAAAGATTTTCACTATATTAACTTCATCGTAAACTGTACTTAATGTTATTATACACTCTCATGCCAAAAGTCATGGGATAGCAGTGGACTATTTTTCAAGTGGTAGTAGCATCATGTGCAAACAGTATAAGTATGCAAATCAGTGTCAGTAGGTTTAGTTATACTGTCATGAATAAGGGGTGAGGTGTTCAGTGTGACAATGGCTACACGACGAAAGCTATCCGAGTTAGAACGTGGCCTGGTATGTGGATCATTCAATAACGGAGGTGGCTCAAGAATTCAACATCCCACGATCCACAATTTTAAGAGTCTACCGAGAGTACCAATTTTACGGCATTACACCCCACCATGGACAACGCAGTGGTCGACCACACTTTCTCAATGAACGGCAACTGCCAGATGACATCAGATTTTAATCAGGGTGATAATAGAGCTGTATCGATGCGAACTGTGCAATGAAATTTGGTGTCCATGGGATATGGAAGCAGAAGACCCACGAGGGCGCCCTTGCTAACAACAAGACATCGTCAGCAATGTCTCTCCTGGGTCCATGAACACATGGACTGGACACTTGACAAATGGAACCCTATCACCTGGTCTGATGAGTTTCGATTACAGCTGATACGAGCTGATGGTAGGACTCGTGTGTGGTGCAGACTCCATGAAGACCATGGACCCAAGTTGTCAAGCATGACCCGGTGGTGGCTCTGTAATGGGCAATTGTGGGAAGCTCTCCAGTCGGAATTGTTGGTAATGTCTTCAGATGTCTTCCACCGACTTGTGGAATCAATGCCATGTCGCACTGTGGCACTTTGCGGGGTTAGAGGAGGTCCCACACGTTATTAGGTGCTATCCCATGATTTTTGGCATTTGAGTGAAAATCGCATTTTTAGACTGAAAATTTTTGAAAAAATTTAATCGGTTTCCAACGGTTACATGATCGTTAAACTGATTTCAAAGATATTAATATCAATTAAACTAAGGAGGATGTTTTATTGCTTGGCGAAAACAAAATCTGATAACATATCTAAACTGATTTTATAAAATGACACAGAGAAATGATGAATAGTAAAAAGCCTAAAAGACACTGTGAATACTTACTTAGAGGAAGGTAGGAGAAACGACACGCCACTTTTCCACAAAGAAGTTTATTAAGCCTTGTATACATTTCGGTTGCAATGCAACCTTCTTTTAGTATGGCTCAGATTACAACGTTTACATTGAGTATACAGGGTGTTGTTAAATTTCATCACCAAAATGATAGGGGTGATGGAATATGCGATTCTAAGCAAAAAAGTTCATATGAATATGTTTCCGAATTTGAACGATAACTGACAGTGAGATATGAACAGAAATAAAAATGTCGCCACTAAGATCAACAAGTTAATAACTCACTTTCTACAACATCTAAGATGATGAAACTTGGAAGAATAATAGGGTATATAAAATTGTGTATACCGTTAAAATTTGAACGAATTCCAACGAGTAGTTTCCGAGTTACGCACTCAACATCTTAACACGTGCTCACATGCGAGTACTAACCACCACGTGTTACGATGTTGACTGCGTAACTCGGGAACTATTCGTTGGAATTCGATCAAATTTTAACGGTAGACACAATTTAATTTATGATCAACACCATGCAACCGTAAATGATCGATGTTTTATCGATGAAATGTTTGGGATTGTGATCATATGGAACATGAGCGAATTGCGGTCATAAAAATTTCAGGTTTACCGTAAAATGACAACAATGCCTATTGCATGTATTTCTACACTGGCCGGACAATGAATTAGAAACATCAGTTCAATATGCTGTAAGGTCTACGTTAGCCTGATGTGCTGCAGACCGCTGCCCACATCAAGTCAACCGATGCCCATGCATTCATCTAAGAGATCTTCATCTGCTGTATAGTTGACGGAAAAGGATGCTGTTGACGGATATGTCTCTCCAATAAATCCCTAAGATGTTGGGTCCATTACCTTCTGTTGGAAGTAGGCAGAGTTGGCTTTAACGGTTGTAACTAAATTGTGCAACATGAGCTTAACACGAGGAAAGGCTTCAACGATTAATCCTTTGGGAAAATTCTCTTTGCCTTGGTTGATGAAAGCAGCCCGTCCTTTTGCATCCTTGTTATTGGTGATTTCGACGTATACTCAATAATCCTTTAGGGAGACTAACTATTGCTGCCTGTCATGTGCAAGGTATATCGTTCGTGAGGTTTTCTGGCATTCATCGATGTGCCGTTCTGTGTCGACACTGCAGATTTAAATTTTCTCGAATGATGCGTCCCATACTTCTTTGAGACAATTTCCCCATCATAGCTCAAACTCCGTTCACGTTGGCTGTGTTAACGGGTAGAGTGGGTATTGTTTCTGGTTCTTCTTTCGCTACGATCCCTGTCCTAAAGTAGAAGCTGTTTGTTCCTCTGAATAACATTACCTTTACTTACAAGGAAACCTTCCTCCTTACACTTTCCAATTATTAGAGAACTGTTAATGGGAAGGGCGTATATGTATCCTTTCCCAAATGAGATTAGCCTTTTCAGCTAACTGCGTAGACATACGAGGTGATTCAAAATGATGTCCGGCATTTCAAAATTTTACTATGCATTTATTTTATAACATAAAGTAACCAGACCGGGTTTAAAATGCAGGAAAACTCAAACATTTTTAACCTTCCCGCAATTGCAATAAAAGTAAAGATGGCGGCTGTGAATGAAAAGGCATATTGCGTACAAACAAACGATAATTTTAGTCCAGCGGGTATTTCGTGGGCAATTTCATAAAGATTGCCCTACTGACAAAAGCATCTGTAAGTGGTATGATCAATTTCTGGAAATTGGATGTCTTTGTAAACTCAAAAGCACGAGGATAGTAACAGCAGACATGCTGAAAGGAGTTTGGAATGAGATTGACTGTTGCCTTGACATTGTCCGCGTGACTCGAGGGAGTCACGTAGAACATTTGTAATGCTAGAATCAATAAATATTTGAGTTTTCCTGTATTTTAAACCGGTCTGGCTAGTTTATGTTATAAAATAAATGCATAGTAAAATTTTTGAAATCAATGACATCATTTTGAATCACCCTGTATTTCTAGAGGGCATATGCTTTAAGCCGTTTGTATGATATAGTACGAGGAATCTTCCAAGAAGATCAAAGTGGCTCATTGTTAGCTGTTTCAACCCTCTGTATTAAAAACAGAATTTAATTATTCATTTATTTATATATACATTCATTACTATGTTAATAGAGTTTGGTTTACTAAAGTGCATCTTTAGCAGTGGTAAGTGAGATGCTTTAAAGCAGTATTTCTTAAATGACAGATTTAAAGAGAGAATTTCCACTGACGAGAGAGAGAGAGAGAGACAGAACTTCTTGAAGGGAGCTAGAAAGAGGTGGGAGGAGAGGAAGAGGGAAAAAATACCCGCAATGAAGTTGCATTTCTCGACCGTTTTCATTGCTCTAGTTGAAGAAGGTGTCAAGGCTAACAACGTTTACTTCGCTCTCACTTCCCATACAAGTTATGATCTCATAGAGAAAGTAATGGAGCAAGGCAAAGGAGGGGAAGAATCGAGTTACTTCACAGGGCGACGTTGCCAAAACCAAACGCTCCGGACGGTCACGGCGCTGTGAGGAGGCAAAAGGATCGTTATCCTTATAACCCACCCCCATTCTCAACACCCTCCCCTCATGTACAAGTTCTCCCATTCCTTGGCCCTCCCCTACATTCTCACCCTCCCCACTTCTCTTCTTCTTCCTCTTCTTCTTCTTCCAGGCAGGACAGTCTAATCCTTACGAATAGTGGCGAGAGTCGTGTCTAGATTTCATGGGTTTCCAGGATCCGCCAAGCACGAAGTATCTATTGCGCCGTTTGGGCGAATAAAAAGTGTTGCCGAGTTTTAAGGTTCTTTAGAAAAACAATGGGTTAAAAGTTTCGCAATTCCAATTGAGTTATTGGAAAAGCGAAAGACTATATCTCGGGTTATAAAAGGCGGAGAGTATCTTCGATCGTGTATTAAGATAGGAGCGATAGCCCTTAAGAAAGAACGTTATAAATTCCGTCTTCCCGCCTTTCTTTGCGAGAAGGAAAATAAAATTTTCCACCCCATTTGAATTTGATTGCGCTAAAATACGAATTACGAAGCTATGGATGTTCTCCTTAACTGATTCAGCTTGACTTTTAGTTAAGTCAACAATAAATGGATATTTATAATAAAGGAAAACAGTGTCCGACACATATTTATAGTATTAGTAGAGTACCGCTATACATTTATGTTTATTATGCCTACACTTCTAATTTAATTCGTGGTGATTATTTTAATATCGATCTCGACTCTATGATGATGAGCATTAATGTAAATAAAGCATTCACTTATAAATGGAGAGAACGTTCATAAGAAAACTGCAAATCCCGTTTGTTGACTGAAAAAAAATGAGTTCGTAGAATTAGTCTTCTTTTTCATTGATCGTAAACTTAAATTATTTTACTGCATTTGTGAAAGGCTCTGTTATTTTTATTGTCACAGACGTTATTCTCGAATCTTAAATCGCGAGGTTCTTGGCCTCATTTTCATCGATACGCTCACATAAAATAGCTGTTTTTCTTCATCCATGGTTGTTTATGTTGATCTAAAGTATGTATAAAATTCATGATTTAATTTTTAAACAACAGAATTTACCAAGAATCAACTTGAGCAAGACTGAAAATGAAGAAAAAAAATTTTTTTAACCCAAGTTATTTGAGACTTTACTACGAGGGTCATTATGGAATTCCTGGCAACCAACAAGGAACATGCGATAGAATACACATGCGAAAACCCGTTGATGTGCTTCTGTCACCAAGAGATGTGGCTTATGGGAAGTGGTACTATACAATGAAACCGCCACTGCGTCTGTGATTCTTTGAAGGGTATTAGTTTGTATTGACCATTACTGTACTCATTGTACACTAGATATATTTACCGTATTTATTCACGTATAATGCGAAAAATTTTGACATAAAAAGCACCTAAATTTGAGTTGGGGGGGGGGGGTCACATTATACACGAATACGAAATTTCAGACTGCAAGCATGATGTGCGTGTGTATGTGTGTGTATGGAGGGGGGCTCTTCAAACCAATTACGGTCTGACGAAGTTCAAACTTAACTAGCGAGTATTTAATATCCATAGCAGTATACACTACATTATATTGTCTATGCGATACAAAATAGATTAATTCATTTTTTCTCAATTCTCGATCACTTTTCCGTCGCCAAAAGCTAAAGCGAAAGTGATTTCGCGAAAACAAGATGGTGACAACCATTTGGCCAAAAAGCCAATTTTTCGTAATAATTGAACAATATAGGCACCATGCTAAATAATTTGTAACATTAAAGGTGAAAAATGAAATAAAATTTTGTCCAGTTAATGGTAGGTACGAACTCTATTTCGATAACAACAAAATAGCATCGCTCCTATCATAAGTCACCTGATCGATCGCTACTGAGAACAAAGTGTCATCGTTTGAAATGACTAAATGTCATAATAATCTAGAAATATCACCAATAAAGATCAATTTTATTTGTATATTATAAAGAATGTAGAGTTCTACGCAATTTCAAGAAGGCATTGCTGAAATAGCAGTGTTATTGTATGTTGGCAAGAAACAAATAGTTGCCATGAATTTCACAATTTCTCCCGTATAAAATAATTTAAATTCATCAAAACACCGTCAACATATCTAAATCGCTATATTCCTTTCACGGTTTCGCTATATCGCGGGGCGGATAAAAAATTAAATAGGATTTCTTTTTAATTTTTGCCCGTAGAAAGTACAGCAGGCATTTTTACCCATTTAGTAACTCATAATTGCATAAGAAAATTTAAGCCTTTTTTCAGATCGTGGGGGCTCTAATTCTAATAGAGAATTCTTTGTATAGGTGGTTCATGTTTGCTGGTTTGTTTAAACGTTCTCAAAGTGCTTCGCAAATTATTTTTGTGCGAAATTAATCTCCTCGAGGAGAGTAGCGAAACGTAGTATTTAGAAAATATAAAAGAGATCTGTCTTCTTTCCAATCTCATCATTCCCTATCGAATGATATATCACATGCCATATCTTGCTATAGTTCTAAAGCCAAATGACTTAACCCTCACAACTCGGACCCCGCTGGGATAATTTGGCCCAAACTTTATGTAATGTAGATTTTGCCTTAGAGGAATCTGCAGATCCAATTTCACCCGTTACATACTTTAAACACCACTTAGACTACTTGATACCCTCTAACTCCCACCCCGTAACTCCGACCCCAGTGGGCTGATCAAATCCTAACTAAATAGTGACGTAGAACATGCCTATGGTAAGCTACGTTTCTATGTCAAAACAAGTGAAAAATATGAAGGGGACAGACAGACAGACGGACATTGTAAAACAAGTTACTCTCTTAAAAAAATTAATTTCTTAAAAAAAAAAACCGTGATAAATAAAACAGTTCACAGAAACGTAACTTCGACTTTGTTAAAAACAAACACTAAACGACCATAATTCTTGCTTTCACAAATTGTCTCGAAGCACTTTGAGAGCGGTTGGAACGTATTTTTCAGCTAAATGTTCAGGAATATTTACATACGCTAGCATATAAAATATCATTTGGCTTAATGTAACCATTTTTAAAAAGCTAAATATTTATTTTTAAAATTTTTAGTTGAACTTGCGTAAATTTTATTTACAAAAGAAACTCTTTTTTGACTTTTTTGACTTAATGTAAAGTATGTATAATAACATGAATTCTTAATGTTATAGAATCTATGTTGAAATTACGATTGTCTCCACGAACAGATTTATAAGTGTTCCTTAAAACCATGTAGTTTCTCCATGAAAACTCTCTAGAAATTTGAAGTTATGGGAACAAAAAAGGTTAAATATTAAGATAGAATGAAAAAAGATAAATATAATATATTAAATTTGAATTTATTTTTATAAAGTTGAATAAAAAAGTGAATAAATGCCATTTATGTAATTTTATACGAACTTTACGAAATTTACCTAAAGCTTTTGTTTGCAAGACACTTTTTCTGTTCTTCAAGTAAATAACTGTTAATTTAATTTATTTTTCCGGAATAGTTTTTGATAAACATCCGAGGTTTAGGGTATTCTTCTAATGCATTTAGTTAAAATTTTAACTATATACATTAGAAGAATATTGATGGTGTAACACCGAAGCGCGTTAGGCTTAATAAACTTATCATACCGTATCACTAATTTTCTTCTCTTGTTCAAATTTTAAACCGAGTTTTGTGAATAATAAGTTCAAACATAAGTTTTTTAGGTTTGGTAACCGCATATTTTAGGCGCAAGTATGCTCAATAAAAGAAACAGAAACAATGCTAAGTAGAAGAATGACGCACATACTTAAGCATTTATCAATTATCTAAATGGAATTGATACACATAACCGGACTAATTGGGACTACAGGCTATCCGAATATGCAGAAATAAGACAATTGGGTCATGTATTTTCTGGAGAAAATTGCAATTTTCTTTATTGGACTTCTTTACGGTAGGTAATGCAGGATCGCTATGGGTGACCATCCCAGATGAAGGTTGGTTATACCATGCTGACACTAATAAGCCGCGAGCTATTCATTACTTCACAAAGCTGGCAAAGTACAGGCTACTTTCATCAACCAATGGAAGGAAAATTTTTCCAAAGAGTGTATGGTTGCAGCTACATATTGTGCTCGTGATAAGCTGAGGCTGCACAATATGAAGTTAAAGTAAACTCGGCCTACTTCCAAAAGAAGGTAATGGGTCCAATTTATCAAGAAATTCCCTATCTCTACGGCACAGACGCTCATCGAATACATATCTATATGGATAAGGCGGCAAGCTTCATCTTAAGTTCTTCACTGGCCTATCACGCAGAAAAAGAAAACAAGAACCGTAATCAAGGCGTTTCCATTTTCATCCCATCCCGGCTAAGTCCCCAGACAACTCACTCTTATACTTGTGTGGCTTTGAACTCCTTAAAAGGGCGCTAGCTTTGGAAACGGTCGATCTACAACGCTGAAAGGCCTATGAAAAGTTTACGCTGAAAGCACCCTCCTTGCGATGCTTCGCAGAAGATTTGTTACAATGGAAACTGCGATGTCGGGTCATTGTTCACATGGACACGGTGGCAGAGCGGTATCTCGAAGAAAATTTGAAGTTCAACATCATTCAATTTTAACTGCGCCGACATCTGTAAAAGACAAGAATTTTAGTCATAAACAATATTTAGGATTAATTTTACATAAAATGTATTTAATCAAAGCTGCAATTAACGATTTATGTTAGCAATCTAAATACATTTACAATTTCTTAAACATTTTAGTTAATGTGCGGATTTTAAAAATTCGTTTTCCCCTCTTTATTAAAGGAAGTGAGTAATAAAAACTTACAACCTTAATCAAGAAACTAGTAAATATTTGTCAGAGAAGGAAATTTTATTTATTAAATAAATACATAGCTTAGTTATAATTATATGGGACTTTATATACTACTCTTTTGCTTTGAGTGGCAGTAATTTTCGACTCCTCTTTCTGTTTCGACTGCTGACATCTCAACTGATACGATGTTTTGCTAAGAGAAACCTTACAATTATCTTTTTCTCTTTTTTTTTTATCCCCTCCTTGGTTGTGTCAGATTTCGCCTGTTATTTGAGCTTGGTCGTGCGTGGAAAGTGACGTCAGCATTCAACAACTTAACCCGACCATTGATGACAAAAGGAGAAAAAAAATAAGTCGAAGACAAGACAAGAGAAAAGCAGGAAAAAAAATGAAGAAAATGAAAAAAAATTACAAAAAAAAAGCGGCGGGACCCCCTCTACCTCCTTTGATTATTTCTTCTTCACACGAGGGCAGTAACTCGATTACCTCAAATTAGATTTTTCCTCTCGCTCTTCTCATTTCTCTATTTCCCTCTCTCCCTCTTCTTTCCGCTCCCCCACCTTTGTGTTTTTCTCTCCACTCGCTTCTTTGTTCCGAAATTACCTGACGTTTTCTCGCCAGAGCGTTTTGTGAATTCGGTAAGCGTATGCCGCTTGGCATTAATGTTGCTGATTGTTTGTACACAGGCCTTGGCTCGGTGGTGAATACGCTGCCGACGTAATGATGTTTTCCCTTCCGAAGGAGAAAGCTTGGCAGCACTGCAAACCCAAATGGAAGCGCTCCGCACTCTCCTCACCACCAACGAACGTGTTTAACTTTCGATTAAGAAGTGAAGTGCTTTCTCTCTCTCTTTTCTCCTCCCGCAACCCCGTCCTTCTAATTTTTTTTTTAATTCTTCTCAATTTCTGTTTCCCCCTAAGTCTTTCTTTTTGTATCGTTTTAATTCTATTTATTGTGATAACGATCTCTTCAACTGGAAATAAATTCAAGACTAACAAAGACTAAAATTGAAGGTTACTTTCCGAAGTTCTTTTAACAAGTAAAGTCTTTTTTGGTTGGTTTTGGTCTCACTTTTCTGTAAGGCGACTGAGAAGTATTTCTTTTAAAGGTTGTGATCTTTACACTAGAAAATATAAAAGAAATATTCAATAGATGATATGGTGTAGCCTACTGTCATATATCGTCAGCCTTTTCTTTTTTACCAACGTAACCTAGTTTGAATCGAATTATAACATTTATGTTTTCGAGGTTTTTCCCTTCAATGTTTACTTATTCCATCAGAATAATAATGCCCTAGATACTTTCTATACTTATTGCCTGCTGGGTTGCCATTTTCTTACGAGAGATTCAACTGTTGTTGTATAATGTGTGCCCAAATGAAAAGGAGACTACGGTTACTTCTAACGAATATTTTAATAATTACAGAATATTTTAAGTATAGAATATTTGACGTACATTTAATGTGTACCTTGACGTCTACACATAATTGCCTTTGATAATGATGCACTGATCTCAGCGTAAGAAGCGAATGATGGCTTCTGAGTTGAACCTCCTGGATTGCATACGGATCCTTTTTTCCACGGTGTTCTGCACTTCCTTGTCGCAGGTGAACCGATGACTTGTCAGTAATTTTTTTTCAAAGGGCCGAAAACATGAGGGTCACATGGGGAGATGTCGGAGCTGTACGGAGGATATTTGTGGACTTCCCATCGTAACGTTTCCAGCAGGTGGAGGGTCTTATTGGCCACAAGTGGCTTAGCGTTGTCCTGGAGCAGCACTATCCATTTCGAGAGCTTCTCTCTGCGCTTGCTTTCGATGGCCCGTTTCGGCTTCAGCAACGTGTTGCAGTACCATTCAGCGTTAACTGTTTCACTCCGTTCCTGCCAATCGAGGTGTATGGGCCATTCTTCTTCGGACAGAGTGACCTGTTTTGGGACGTGGGGAACCGGGATGACGCTACATTATATTATTAATTTTAATTCGACCCTTAAATGTGTGAAAAAAACGGTGCCCACGGTCGTCACATCGAGCATTTTGTTGATTAACTTTTTTTTTAAACTGTTTGAAGTAACTTGTTTGTGCAGTGTGACTGTTTGTAAGCTACAAACAGTTCACCACGTGATTGTGGGTGATTGGTTGGTCCGATTTGGATGATTTTTTTTGTTTTTGTTTGTTTTTTTGTGCTGAACAAGTTTGCAATTGGGTTTTTTTCTCTATCCCTTACGCTTTTTGATATAAATTTTGAATGTGTCCTAATTTGCATATTGGGATGATGAAAAGTGCACCATGGGATAGGCCACCCACAACTTCCTATTCATTGGATTCATCAAAATTGACATATCTGCTTCAGTTCAAAAAATAAAAGGGGGGGGGGTTCAGACTTTTGTATTCACCCTGTAGATTGCAACATATTAGTGCAAGGCCTTATCCACAACAGTTACCATTCACTAATTTTTTTTTGATAAACTTGTAGTGAGAAAGCAATACCCACCGGATAATATCTTATTTTACCTTAAACAAACAACAGAGCAGGCTCTTAGTTCTTGGGAGTCCTAAGTGACGAGTTAATTTCAGGAGTAATTTTTAAGATTAAAAATGTTATTCTAGGTTCTAAAAATATATGCAGTCTTTTAAATCCGAAATAAAATATGACAATTTCCCCTTTGGTTTAAAAACTAATTTTAGTGAGAGGGAATAAAATTTATTAATAAAATTTAATAAAATAATACGAGCTGTATTCTTCTTTTGTTAAATTTTCCCGTGAAACTCGTATATAAATCAAATAACAGATTTGCTTATTCTAGATTTTGTTTGTTATATATATTAAAAGGAAAAAAATCCAAATAATATTCTTTCTCATGGTGGAATCCGTTAGGTCCAGATGATGTTTACTGACAATGTAAAATATCAGGTCGTTGCATATCAAATTCGGATTTCGAGGTAGGTTCCGCACTTCAGCACGATTTCCACGTTTAGTAGCAAGTACCCGTAACAAAGTGGTAAATTCCCTATCAGCGACCAGCTGCCTGAAATTTGCATGTCTGCGATGATATTTAATAGCGTTTGAACCCAAGCGAAGATAGTCATGACTTCATACGAATTACGTGTGATAATGCATTACGAGTTCAGGTTGAATCACATTCCATCCAACGCCTCTCGAAACATCAATAAGGTATTCGGTTTAGGCACCATAAACGAACGTACTGTCCAACGTTGGCTCCGAAAATTCCGGGCGGGAGTGACGGACCTGGCAAATGAGCCATGCGGCAGACCGCCCAACGTGTTGAATGACGCTGATCTGAAGCGATCTGTGGAAGAGGACCCGTCAAAAACTGTTCGGGACCTTGCAGGGGATCATGCTGTATCAGCGTCGACTGTCAGTATACACCTTAGGACCATCGGCAAGGTGAAAAAGCAGGACAAAAGGATCCCACATGAACTTACGGAAAACAGTTTGGTGGAACATCCGTAGTGTAGTGCATTACAGCTTGCTGCAGTAGGGGGAGACGATCACCGCTGCGACCTACTGTCGTGAACTGCATCGTTTGCACACAAAACTGTGTCAGCAACGACCTGCACTTGTGCATCGCAAAGGCGTCCTTCTGCTGCATGACAACGCGCGTCCGACCATGCAGGCGCTACAGGCTCTGGGCTACGAGGTACTTTCCGGACCTCTCCCCTACTGACTAGGAGCCTGGACAATTTTCTCCGGAGGAAAACACTCCTAACCCAAGCGGACGTCGAAAGCTCATTCCGGGAGTTTATTGAGTCCCGTGACCATGGATACTATCGGAGAGGGCTCGAGAAGCTGCCAAATCGTTGGCAACAATGTTTGGATTGCAATGGGGGATATTTCGAATAGCACGTATGAAGGTGTCCTTTCTAGAGGGCCATTAAAGATGACCTCTGCAATCCGACATTTGATATGCAACGACCTGATAATATGAAGTTTTTGTTAGAAAACCTCGTGTTCATTTTCAACGTTTGATTTTTATTCGGTATCTTTTCTATTACCATATATGTCTCTTACAAATATTACAGAATAAGCTTCGTTTAAAATTTATACTACTCCGTTGGTACGTTAAAATTATGGGCGCGTCAACATCTCATTCACTTTTTCAAGACCATTATCTTTGTGATTAAGTCCGTAACAAACACAAACAACCATGCCAATAGCAGGATTAAAATCCGATGGACAGAGAATTGGAAAGCTTATGCCTCAGGTCTTGATCACGGGCCGGTAAGTTTACACCACATGGGTTAATGCCATTAACATATACCGTAGAAAAGAGCTCGTTAAGGCGTTGGATTGATTTATGGAGCATGAAACTTCATAGTAAAATTTGATTACGGCACTTAATCCATTTAGAATTAACTGTTTTTTTGCCGATTTGCTGTAAGAAATTTCAAATTTAACAGGCGAAAAGCCGTTTCCAAAAATACGGTAGACTGGTAGTGTTTTTTCTATTATAATTATAAATACAAACGGATTGCTTTTATTGATATTAAAATTATTTTTATTCGTTATGTATCACTTCAAAATTCTTTGTATGATAAGGCTCGATGCTATTTATTTACAAGACAATGGTCAAAGCGCAAAACATTAACTTAAACAAACAATTCTCCTAAACAAACAATTCTAAACAAACAATTCTCCCCGTTGAAAATTTAATTGCCCCCTTATTTGTGTTTATCGAAACTTTCCCGTTTAGTTAATTAAAAGGCTTATAAATTACTTTGTTTTTTACCAAACACAATTTCCTGTCGTGAATATTTAAATAGTTTTCAGAATAAAATATTTACAGGGAGAGAAAAGGCAATCGAGTCGTATAAAATTTTAAAGATAAATTGAGGCTCTTAATAATAAAATTTAAAAAACATTTTCTTTTCGAGTTCACTTGAAGAACTTCAAACTTTCCTGTCGGTTGTTGAAAACTGTAATTACAAATCTTAATAGCAGATTACTCCAAGAATCAATGTAATTTCGATTTTCGTGGATTTATCGGGTTTTGGCTGATGAAGAATGCAATGCACTAAATGATTTGAAATTGGTTTTTGAGCAAGGACTTTATCATTTTTACTATCCCGGATCGCAGTAATAGTAAAGTTATTGCCAAGGAACCAACTTACAATAAAACATTAATAAAAGAAACCTCGGCCATAAAAAATGGAAAAATTTAATTTAGTTCGGCCCTCAAATTTTCTGAACAACGATTGATTACTTTTATAATAAACTTTAGCGGTCACGTATTTAAAATTAAATCATAAATCTTCAGTTTTATATGAAGAAAGATGCCAAAATGCGTCGAAAATGTTAATTTTTATATAGGTCGTTTAACTTGAATAAAATTCAAGTTTTATGATTTTTTTTGCTATAACAAAATTTAGTAGGTTTTTTGTTGCTTACTTTATTTCAGACTTTAACAATATTATTATTATTTTATCGACTGAAGCCTCTGAAACGATTGAAATTTATATCTACGGAAAACTTCAATATATCTATACATGAAGAAAGTTTCGAAATATCATACAAATTATGCAAAAATGATTGTTGAAGTTGCACGATTGTAATTATCAAAGAATGAAAGTTTTCAGTTTTGAATACGGAGTATGTTTTATAAGTATTGTTTTTTTTATTCAACTAGCCCCTGATTTCAAAATTTAACTGCTGCTAATTCCTTGAATGCCGAAATCATTAAAATTGGCAAATTTCTAAACGATTTTTTGCAGGAATTTGTTTACGCTGTGCTTAATCTGGGAAATATTTAAGTATTGTTTGTAAACAATTTTTCTGTTTAATTAAAAATCTTTCTAGCTTTTAAATTTTATGCGATTGGACGAGAAGGAAAACCCTTCCCTTATTGCAATCAAATTTCTTGTGTAAGATTAAAAATTTGCTACTAAAAATAAGAGAGAAGAAAAAGTTATATCGAGCTTTTCCTCGCTCATTTTCGGTTACTATTCATAACGAATCAGTAGCGGCAATATTGGAAGCCCCTGTTAATTTGCTGCAGTTAAAATTGGAAGGCAATCTGGAGGACGTTTTTCATTAGGAAATGTCACTTTGAGGGGGTTTTTAGAGCTCATTAATTAGACGTGACACGGTTGCATTAAATTATGCCTAAATTTATTAATTATATTTGCCAGTTCTTATTTAAAATCAATTTGAATTTGGTGGATAAAGGAAAAAAAGATGAGAGGACAGTAAAAGCACCCTTGACTAAGCTTGTTTCTCGCATTAATTATATCTCTGAAGCCAGGTGCTCTTTAATAATAGCATTGAAGATAGCGTTGTTTTTCTCTATTGAACGAAGCGAAAAACTTGGCGACTGTTCCCTTCCGAAGACCCCGGCACAACGTCGGTGGCTGGAAGGTTTGAGGCCGACGTCGATTCGTTGTGACGGGGGCCGATAAGAGAGGCACAATCTTGACGAGGCCTGTCGCGAACTTTGTTGTGACTGCGAATCGACGCTGCTCATTAACTGAACTTGTGCTGATTAACGCCAATGACAATTACAAATTGCAACCATTACTTGGGCGAATCGATAGGAAGCGCCGCATCCTATTCGTCAGCGACTGTCCCCCTCACAGCGTTTGTTCGTTAGGGAGGCAAGCATATTAATCACGTGACTTATAAAGAATGACGTTCATTAGTCAGGAGGATGGCGATTATTTTCATGCTTGGTTTCATGTCCTTCCAATAGGCACGAACCGAACTCCGACCGCCAAAAGCACCAGCATACCCGGCCTGTCCCTCCGCAGGTAATTTATCTGAGCATCAGAAGTCCGAAAATGCGAGAGTTCACGGTCCATAGGTGCCCTTTCGGCTCAAGATTTGCACCTTGGGACGAATTGGATTCGAGTTTCGAATGTGTTATTGATGATGCCCTGATAATCCATTAGTTAACAATTTTCTCCCCACTTCATAAATCGCCGACTCGATTTCCACCGATTAGCGTGAATTCAAAGATAGTCAATCAGAGCGGGAGAACCCGGCGCCGAAATAAATTGCCTCGTTTTCACGCGACATATTTTCCCCCTCTAGTTTCGTTGCAGTCCCATAATTATCTAAATGCTAGGAAAACGAAATAATTCATCAGCATTTTTGATCTTCAAAAATTTTGCTCTTATTGATTATTCAAACCATGTTGATCTGTTCGATCCATTCTTCCAGCAGTCTCGCATTCCAACACCATCGCTCTGTCAAAATGCCACAGAACTCCGCCAAAATGGAATTAACGCTGTTCGAAGAATGCTAATTTTTGATAATTATTTCTAGTCCATTTTTTATGTTTATGGCGTAATATATATCAAGCATTTATACCGAAATTTTCTTCCAAGTGTATTTACTGAAGACTGAAAAAAAAACACAACTAGCTCATGGCAATTTGCGATTTCTACCTCTTATATCATATTTGGAGCATATCCACAGAGATACAACACTAACTGAAAGCAGGTGTGTATTCAGATTCTTTTGTGACACCATTACATAGTTTTTAGTAACTCTATTACATACTTCTAGTTTCAAAATGTTCTGAGTGTGAGGAGAAACGACATATGGAATTTGAAATTCATACAGGGCAACCCATATGTTTCTAAAGTCGCGCAACCCACATTTCGGTTGATATTTCCCAAAACAAAAAAGACAAAACTATGAAATTCTCACTGTAAATTGTTTAATGCCTTAGTAACATCGTGCATTACAGCAAATATTGAAAATGACAACCATTTTCAGACAACCACAGCTTCACTCGACGACAGGTATTTGTAGGCGCACAATGCATATCGTTGGGAATGGATGCAGTGATGTTGCGGATGTTGTCCTTTAAGGCGTCAATTGTCTTTGGATTGTTTTCTTATACACGTTCTTTGATAAGACCATAGAAAGAAATCAGGGAATGTTCAATGAGGCGATATCAGCTGGAATGTGCGTTGCGACTTTGGAAGCACTCTCCCTGTCGTCGAGCAGAGCTGTGCTTATCAGATAACGATCGTCGTTTTCCGCATTTGATGTAATGCACGAAGTTATGCAAACATTAAACAATTTGCAGTGAGAATTTCATATTTTTGTCTTTTTTTTTTGGAAATATCAACCGAAATGTGGGTTACACGACTTCAGTAACACCCTCAGTTTCTTGGTGGTTTTTATATATGGAGCAGTTGCTAGGCATTAAAATCCACTGTTTATTCTGGGTTACTCATTGGCCTATATAATTCCTCTAAATTTGGTAGATCCGTTTCATTATGGCCTTACGTGATGGATTAGATAGTGATGAGGCTATACTGATAATTTGGTTGTACGCTGTCTTGACTCTGGTCATATCAAATTTTGAAATAATGGTCAAATGGGGGCTGCATAGGAAATTTTAGCATCATCTCTTGGGTACGAAACTAATCAAAAATTTGGACCAGTAGTTTAGCTCATCATAATACTAAAACTCTTGCGTGTATTTATTTATTTATCTGTAATTCTATCTCCTCCTAGACGGTTTGAGCTAGCGACTTGAAATTTTCAGGGCAGGTGTATCAATAAAGGACCTGCTCTATCGCCAAAAATCAGCCCCCGACGCCCCCCCCCCGTCCCCACTTTCTGGGGTTTTCATTTAAAATTATCTGCTTTTGCTTTGTAACTCCACTCAACAGATGGCGCGGGCGGGCGAAGCCGCGGGTAACAACTAGTTGATTCTATTCCTACACTGACCATCCATCACTTTACATAAGTTTACAAAATTTAACTTTTTCTATGTATCAGAAATGAAATGTGCCTCTTAGTGAGGGTTTTCTTCGAAACACGGGTTTTTAAAATAGTTTCTAGTTTGGATGACGAAATCCTTAATATGATGGTGTTTTTAATAGTGCTATTATCTCAATCGAAACTTTAAGTTTACGTTTTTATGTCTTCATTCTCACACACATAATTCTTGTACTGAACCATTCAATTAAAATCCTGATATTAGCATTCATTCCTGATGGTTGTCTATCTAGTCCAGTCTAATATAATTCTTCGCCAAGTAAACATCACTACGTATGCCTTGATTTTCACGAATAGTAATAAACTAAAATGTCCTTATTTACACCTTTTCTTATCTTGAATCCATTATACAGAAGAAAGTATAATCTCTAGTCAAACAATCGCCCATATAGTTTCATTAAACCGTTTTTGATTTGGAATATCACCTTCTCGTGTACATAGGTTAAGACCAGCATTTGAATAGGATCACATATAATAATGTATAATGTATTAGGAATTCTTAATCAGAACTGAGATATTTGTTTGATTACATTATCAATTACTTACTTAATATATTAGATATTCTTGAAAATATATCTTCAGGAAAGCCAATAGACAACGAGGAAGAAAGAAAACCAACGACCTGATACTAGAATTGATTCAATAGCTAAGTTCGCCTAAGTTAATTACTCTAAGTCTATAGACTGAGATTAGAGTGTCTATTTTAAGTTTATTGAACTCAATTGTGCGCTAATTGGCTGAAACGAGCCGAGAAGATTGTTCGCGCTCCTTGGCGAAAAGAGGAGCCAATGAAACGTTTCTTTCGGCTAGGTCCATTTTGCTACCCTCACGTCGACGTTCTCTTCTCCTTCCTCTCCGTCTGCACATTGGACGAGTGGCCTTCGGTACCCTGTTCGGTCCTTTTCTCTTTTTCCCCAACGATCGATTTCGGGGTCGTTGAAAGATTGTCTTGGGCGTCCTGTGAGCCCCGCTGACGTGTCCTGAAAGGAAGCTCGGAATCCCTCATCCTTCTAGCAAACTCCAAGATTGACTCAGGAGATCAATAATGGCAAAAGAGGAGGAAAAGCACGAATTGCAGAAGTGGAGGTGGGGTGCCGCATTCATTTCCTGAAATCTGCCTTCGGAGAACAGTTCCAGCCAAGTCGACATGCAGGCGCCAGCCTTCCCAATGAATTGTTGTTTTAATTTCATACACGGACTGATGATGGCGATGGCTGGCTTGTTCGAAACGAAGGCATGCACTCCGTTGCCCATAGCAACCATCTGCGCATGTGCACTAGAAGGACCCCCTTTTTACTCCTGTTTCTCCTCCCCCACCTTCCCTCTGTCTTTTCGTGGAGAGGAAAAAAATAATACCCTTTTCTCCTCGCATTCTTTAATCGATGTCACACACCGACAGTTAGAACCAGAACCGAATTGGAAATGTAAGGGAGGGAAAATTTAATTTAATTTTTTTCTCTATTTCTGCACCCAGAACTTTGAAAAGTTAAAAAAAAAGAATTTGTTTTCTTTTTTTATCTAATGG
Source organism: Rhysida immarginata (assembly GCA_023313115.1). NCBI lineage: Eukaryota > Metazoa > Arthropoda > Chilopoda > Scolopendromorpha > Scolopendridae > Rhysida > Rhysida immarginata. Next base: position 703,606 of record JAHWFO010113396.1, on the reverse strand, counting down.
AAGAGAAGCAACTCATTTACAATGAGAAAAAGAAAAAAAAGATACCAATGTCTTTGAAGCAAATAAATAGAAATTAAGCGCACTTATTCGAAAGGTTAGCTTACTACTTGAGGTAGAATTGTAACAAATGAAATTTCAGTTTTACGCATACATTATAAGCTCCAGAACGATTCAAACAAAAAGATTTTTAATGTCAAAATTGCGATGCCAAGCTTTTTTTATCAGGATAATCTCAAATATTTTTATTTTTTTACTTTTAATGCAGATTTCAATTTTTAATCTACACTAAGCTGCCACTTTATTAGGTACATCTCACAAGATATGGAAATTGAATGATCACAAATCACGGTATACGTATCCTGAAGCAACTCTTTTTCTGTCAGTTAAGCGTGGAATTATAGCTAAAATAGGGAAAACCAGTGATCTGACTGACTTCCAGCGTGGCATGGTAGCAGGTGCAAGACGGGCTAGAATGAGCATATCAGAAACGGCGAATCTCATGAACTTTTCACGTATTACATTTTCAAGGATTTATCGACAGTGGGCCAAGAATAAAAAAATATGCAGCCATCGTGACTCCTGTAGACGGAAACCCCTTGTTGATGAAGAGGCCAGAAGAGAATGTCAAGACTTGTGTGCAGAAAGCAGAAAGGCAACAATCGCACAAAATCAGATAGCTAGAAAACAATATTAGAACGGACAACTAGTCGCACCTTGACTCGAATGGGTTACCAAAGCCTAAGATCATATCTGTATCAATGCTGTCAGAGAAGAACAAGAAAACGCGACACAAGGATTGGACCATTGAGGATTGAAGAAAGATTGCCTGGTCAGACGAATCTAGGTTTCTGATCCATCATGTCGATGGCTTAGGATATGGCGAAAACAACGTGAAGCCATCGACCCTTTGTCTGGTGCGGACTTTGCAAGTTGGTGTAGGCGGAGTAATGATGTAGGAAATATTTTCTTGGGATAAATTAGGTCTCTAATATCTGTAGACGGACATTGTTCCAGATCAAGTTCGCCCCTTCATGCTCACAGTTTATCCGCACGCAAATGGTTCCTTCCAGCAGGATAATGCACCAGCAAACAGGGCCAGAATTATTAAGGATTGGTTTCATGAATATGACAATGAGTTCTCCTTGACGCAGTGGCTGGCTCAGTCTCCAGATCTCAACCACATTGAACATCTTTGGGATGAGCTAGGAAGGAGTGGTCGCTCCTTGGCTACACCTCCATCGAATCTCCGGGAATTGTGTGAAGTTCTCATGTCTGCATGGGCAATATTCCTGTTGCATGTTTTCCGCATGTCGTTTTATCCATGCCCAAACGAATACAGCCGGGTTTTGAGAGCTAATGGAGATTCAACATGATAGTAGACCAGTTTACCCAATAAAGTGGCAGCTTAGTGTAATACTTCTGCGAATAAGACTTCAATTGCAAATAAAATACTAGGTTTGATTAAGTAAAATAATTTACGTTTAATACTATTCTTCTTCGCTCTGTATAATGATTGCATTCATTATATTATATCCAAAAATAATTAATTGTAAACGTAAATTTAACAATTTATTATTACAATATTTATTATAACCGTAATAATTCGCATCAGCACGGTTCATTGATCAAAAAAAAGTTACACGAGACAAAGCGTGGATTGTCCCTTCCGCAGACGAAGTCGGAAGACTGAGATTATACCATTAAAAATAATCCTTTTTCAAAATCATGTATATCTACAAGATCATTATCATCATAACCAACCCGTGAGATTATACCTATAAGATATAATGGGCACTTGGTTAAATTATTCTAATCCAGCGGCGTCAAAAATCCAATCATTACACGAAATCAAGCCTTACAGTCATATTTTTCTTCGCCTTTTTTTTAGAAACACACTCAAAATCAAGCCTCTTCAAATAAGCTCATTCGTACTTTCCTTGTCCTCTGTTTCCGAGATCCACACATCCAGCTTGTAGTAATTTACCATTCATTCCTTCCACGTTTCCAAATTATCTCAAAATAGACTTATCAATTTCAAACATTAAACTTAACATTCCTTTCTTCATGTTACTCTCGCATTTCAAAACATGTTCCAAGTTTCGCAATCCGTTCACACCTTTCAAAAATTTCATCTTCACTGCACTCAAACGTTTCATCTGCATCTCATGCCACACCCAAGCTTTACTTCTGAATGTCACCGATGGCAACAACATTCCTTCTTACACTGCCCATTTTGCACAAACAGACAAGATCTCGTTCTTTGCATATTTTCCACAAAATAAGACATTCTTAAAAAGAGAATTTACTATATTTTGAACACATGCTTATTTGCTAACGACAGCATATGGAGACAGGTTCATAGAGTTATATACCTCGACAAATACGTCAGTATGTTAAGTGTATGTTTTTATAATCTATCCCATCACATTCTCATTGGTTTAATAACAGGACTTGAGTTTAAAGTATATTTATATTTATCTTAATGAAAACTTAGCTACATATTCTATTATCGGGTTTTGTTTAGCTACTAAAGGCGTCCATTCGAAAACCGTCCTTTCAAATTTTGTACAAAGATAAATACAAGTTAAAAAAGAACTTTGATATACTGCAGAATTATGCATATTTATTTGTATATGTAGACAATCTTTCTCCTATTTTATTAAAGTTTCTTCTTTAAGGACTGCTCTAACTTGTAAACTCGAGAATATAGAAAAAATGTTTTTTTTTGTTGTTTTTTTTTTATATTTTGCAATTTTTCTGCTATTGGTACTAAGGGCAAATCGTGCTTCTTTCCGTTTCTCTTCATAGAGGAAATTTTCCAAATATGTTTCTTACAATTTTGGAAACGGCCGAAAAGCCTTTTTTGAAATTCATTTTTAGCCAACTTCAATGGAATGTATGCATTGCAGTATCCTTTCAAAGGGATCTTCTTTAACGAAATGGAAAAAATCGACGAACAGGAAATTACATAAGAAAATGCTCATGCTCTTTATTGACTATGTGATCGTTTGAAAGTAGAGAAAACATCGATGCAATTTAATTTTTAAGTATGAGCAGTGTTGTCCTTATCAAGATTACTTCATTTTACTTAATTTATTGTAAAATTTATATTTTGTAAAACTAACGTACTGCCCATTTTTTTCTGAATATAACGTAAGTCATTATATTCGATTTTCTTTTACAATGAATATTTTCTTATATTTCATGCCTTTTCATCCTGTTTTAAAGAGATTGGTGTTTGCTAGGTACCTTTGCAATATGGATATATAACTTAAGTATCGTTTAAAAATACCCTATGTAATAAAAAGAATAAAACGACAAAAATTTCTAAATACCAAAATCATAACCCTTCCAATCCAAGGCATATTTCTGGTCAGGTTTACGTGCTTATTCGTGTTATGACTAACTCTTTTTTGTATGGACGACATTGAGAGTATAGGTCTAAAAACGAAATTTCTATGAAGAAATCAACTCGTGAAAGGTGTATAAAGTTATCCGTGAGCGAAGGCTCATATTATTCGGAGTCATATGTGCACACAGTTTTTATTATTAAATGGCTTATTATCGCATATGCTAATTTTTTTTGGAAACTTCATCACCTCTTCACAAGTAAGACTGGTTAAAATCACTTTAGATTATTTCAAAGTGATTAAAAAGGCAGTCAACGAATAACTAAATAAAAAAAGTAAAAAAATATATCTCACATTAGAAACTATTTTTGCTTATGTACAACATCGGTTTATTTTTGCAAAGGATTATGGCTACAACAAGCAGAATAAATTATTAGAAAAGTGCACTTTGCTTTTCTTTCTGTGAGTACACAGAAGCAACTGCTGGAGGTTGTGGTCCTTCTTGCTTGCTTTCTAGCACAAGACGAAATCCATCATTAGATTGTTAAAGTGAAAAACGAGGAATAAAATTCACTTACTTAGTGGACTAACAATAAAAAAAAACAAGAACTTAAATATACTGACACAGTATCTTTCAGATACCTTTTTTAAAATTTTTACACTGGTCGTAATATACCTTATGAGAGCGAGATACGAAAACCTTATTTTAACGGGCACTTGCTAGTGAAAATTAAAATTACGTTCGGTTTGTTTTTGTTTTTCTTCTTTACTAAGTGCAGGGAAAAAACAAACCAACTTATCTTCTTTTATTAAAAAAATTTAAAACTGAAGAGGAACAACGCATTAATAAGAGGTGTAATTAGTTTTTTTGCAACCCACCCCCCAAACACGTTTGCTGTACTTTTTAATGAATTTCTAAAATGCTTAAAAGGAGGAAAAAATAAGCCTTCGTCTTCCTTCTTTCTTTTTCTTCGTTCCACTCTTTTCAACATATACTTGAACGTTATTTTCCTGGTTTGAAGACAATGTTTTTATTTATGAAGCCTTTTTTTTTCGTAGGACGAAAAAAAAAAAGATATTCATTTGGCGAATTAATTTTAATTCTGAGACAAGGATGAAAAAGGACTCCTTTGCTTGGATAATAGGTTTTTGAAGCCTTTGAATGCATTCTTTATTTTTTCCTCGCTGCTTCAAATTGTCACAATATCGAGTGTTAACATAAGGCAAATGAGGAGTTTTTTTGAATCTGTTTTTTGAGCTTTGTCGGTTTCAGATTTCAAAGGCAACCAAGAAACCCCATATGACTCTTTCAAGATTTAATACGGATTCAAAAAAAAATCGATTTATTTACGTAGATCTTCTTTCTAGAAGAACTCAACGATTGAGTTATGAAAAAATAAACACGCACACACACACACACACACACACAGACATACTTGAAAAGAAAAATTTAATTAGGAATTTCGGAGACCTATTTTTGTTTGCTTTTCGAAACACATTTCAAAGTGAGCGAACTGAGATGAAAAAAAATCCTATTAATAAGCGGTGAAATTTAAATTCAACCCAATATCCGTGTAGCATTCTGCAATTTTATTACATTTGAAGTGCATTTAAATCGATAGTGCAATTGAAAGATGATATATGACATTTTGGGATTAACTTGTTAAATGTTTATAGATAATTTTCATTAAATGAGATGGTCACCGAAATATACGTGATATTGGCATAGTGTGCAAATTGGATTATTCTCGTTAGGGCTATTATGATATCATTGGAGATAAATAATCAAGCTGTTATACTGAATCAAGTTAAACATTTCATAATCTAAACAACATCACAATTCTAATTTAAAATGTCAATGAACGCTGTCTGTTAAGTAATCCAGTATGTATATATAGGCTGTTTACTTACAAAATACGTAAATGAAACCCATCACTTATACTCTTTTGGTTGTTATACGGCATTTTATTTACATTATAAACTGTTGTCGAAATAAATGAATGTTGTTGGGCAATTTATTTGGTTAGCGAATGCAATAGACAATAATAATTACCCATGGATCACCATTTTTAAAGATTTGTGGAATGTTTTAATAGCATCTCAAGTCTAAATTGTTTAATAAGCATTTTAACTGGTTATATTGTATTCCAATTAAAAGTTTTAGATTTACTTTATGAAGCGATCTTGCTTTCCAGTGAACCATAGAAACTAGAGATATCATCTTTTAAAGTCGTGGCGAGCTTTCACAAATTTTTAAGTTAATGTAACCACATTTGGCCGATTGCAATCTTCTTTCATTGGTAACTGCTATTAATCATTCGCGTTACACTTTCTTTTCGGATGAATAGCAGTTACCAGTTGCTACTTTCCAGAAAAAAAGACGATCTTCATCATTTCGTGCTATAAGAAAGTATTCTGAAATTTTCATTTTCCATATACAATGGCTGTTTCTTAGTAGTGACAACTAATAATTACAACCGATACAAAAGAGATACTTCTATGAAACTTCTACAGTTCCTCAGTGTATTCCTTAGCATTAGTGGAACCCGTTGTCAGTGATGTGGTAGCCGTAGTACACCAAAGCACCTGTTCTCTGGATGGTGTGAATGGAGTGGTCTTTCGTCTGGGAACAGCTCGGAAGCTGATGCCACAGTCGTATACTAGAATCACCATTACATTACTGGGGTTCTGATGCCCTTTTGTCTTTCGTGGAGTCTCCATTTCTTTTGGCCTACACATCGGCATCATCTCGAATCCATCGTTATCATACGCCATAGGAAAACCTCCCCTTTGCGTTCTTAGCGTTTCAAGTAGGTTAGCGCAATATCGTATTATTGCTATTTCGCAAATTCATCAAGTGGTGCAGAATCCATCGCGATGCAATTTTTCTCATGCATTTAGACCGACCTCTCACAGACAACGCAAGTGTCGACGCACAGAGCAATTAGATGGGCGAGTCTATTTACTGTGAGGTAGGTTGGATATCATGCTAAAGTTGTGTATAAGCGAGAAATATTATATACGCATCCTAGAGTATATATAGCTCTGTTCCATTAAAAAGAATCAGACCTTGGTATTTTTTTTATTTAATTCCTGAACATTGTATTTCGGACACCACAAATGTGTTGAGAAAATGGCTTTATTATGCCAATTTACTCATACCAGATTTTGGCAGCAGAAAGGTATGGAGCCATATTTTTAACTAATTTCATTCAGCCAGGTAGGTCTCTCTCGACAGAAACGGCTGTCTTGCAAAGCTATTGCCAGTGATGAGAACGAAGACGGTGGTTGCATTCACTTTTGTACCTGTCGCTGCAGCTCGTCCTAGAGTTATATGTGGGAGGGCATCAGAGCTTTAAATAAGTCATTTAAAGAATTCCGCTCATTTTTAAGAAATTTTCCACGGAGTACCCTATGCAAAGGAATCCAATCGAAAGAAGAGACAAAATGCACTTGGCGTTTATGTTTTAAGGTAGTATGTAACGGTCTGAGTCATATCCACGAAAATAATTCCCACCCATTATGGCGCCTTCATTGAACTTAACAATTGCAAAGAAGACTTTCATCTTTGGAACATTGGGAAACAAACCACTCCAAATGGTGCTTCACGTTCAATGATGTGTGCGTTGTGTACAGCTGCTCTACTCTAATAGCGTGCACTATGTAACTTTTTGGATAGTTATGGTATTAACGAAACCATTTCAAGACTGCCTGCTCAGTGCGCTTTCTAAGTTAGGGGAGCCTCTTCGAGATAGGTGTAGAAGTACAAGTATCTCAGGACTGCATTAATAAAATCCATGCAGCAAACTGGGTCAGACACAAACTGTGGCGATTCGTCGTAACGAAACGTGAGCTAGGAAACAAAGCCAAGCTCTGTTTTCAAATCTCTTTGTACCCATTCTCACCTATGGTCATGAGTCTTGGTAACGGCCGAAAGAGTGCGATCGCGGGTGCAAGCGGCCGAAATAAGATTCCTGAGAGGACTGCAGGCATTATAGGGTACATAGGGAGTCTTTAGGGATTGGGCCGCTACTTCTCCTCACTGAGAGTCTCAGTTGCGTTGGTACGGTCACGTGATACGGATGCCGCAAACTGGTCTTTCTAGGCAATTGCTATTGTCCAAGCCGGTGGGTAAGAGACCAAGGGGGCGGCCTAGAGCCAGGTGGCTAGTCAAGGAGAATCTGGGTTCGAGGTGCTTGGGTGTTATTTTTAAGGACATGAGCCTGATGGCTGAAAATCGCGCGCGGGACCCTAATGGATAAGCGAACTTGAAAAGTAAGTAAGTAAGTTACCAGATCTCGTCTATCACATTCTGTAGGTAGGAAGAGCGTTTTTATGGTGTCTTTGCACTGCCTTGTTTGCTCTTTTTGACGGCAAGACTTTTAGTCGATTTTGTTATGCCTAGTTTAGCTACAGTAATCCATATAAAAGCGTTAAAAATGACATCCTAACGACGGAACTCAGAAAATGTCCGTTTTTTTTTTTTTTTTTTTTTTTTAAGCGTCATTGATCTCAGTTTTATGTACTTACCTCCCTGTTGGCACACATCTTCTTCTGTTCTTTGCATTTTAATGTAAATATTTGTTATAGTTGGAATACCATTAACATTATAGTGTACATTGAAAGTATAATGTCTATAAATGTTTTCTTTTACTTACAAAGATGGCTTAAAGCGCTGGATTACGTTACTGATTTCACAATGTTACTGCGGATATTGAAATGTTGAGAAATGAAACTTTTAAGAACATCTGAAAATTTAATGTTAGAATGTGTACTTTTTGTCTTAATGCATCGTTAAAGCAAATCGGTAAATAAGAGGGAGCTATTGGCTATATATTGGGTGTGCATCTTTCTCTTAAAGATCGGAAAATTTTATATTGCTCTTAGTCAAGATGAAATTTGTAAAAAATTTATGTAACACCCACTTGCTTTTATATCTATCTATCTAGAAGGATTTTCCACCTTGAGATGTTTTCACCGTTCTTTGTGAAGTTTATACTCGCTCTTCGTTTTTCCCTTCTTTAGCTAGCTTCTCCCATTTTTTTTCACTCCATTTTGTTTCTCATCTTTTTTAGCCCTTCGACTCGTTCTCACTCGTCGTTCCCTGTCACCCAAAGTGTTTTCTCCTCTTCCTCCTTCTTTCCCATCTTCTTCTTTCAGGTTCTTCTCCGCTCTCTTGTATGTCAGTATGTGTGCGTGTGTGTGTCTTCTTCGAATGAATTCCGGGGGGCAGTGGTGCAATCCGACCAGCGGTCGGTGGACGTCTCCACCGGTTTCCAATAAGGCTTCACGCCGGGGCCGTCGTAAACTGCCTCATTCATCACGGTTTGTAGATCCATTTGCGACAATTCTGATGAATTTTCGCTGATTACGGCACGAGGCGCAAACCTCCCGATATTCCTGATAAATGGAAGGAGAGTATTGGAGCGGAGAGGCGAGCGGCCGCCCGACGGGGCATTCATTCTCATTTCTGCCGATAGGAGGTGCTTTTGCCTTCGCTCCCTCGGCTGCCTCATGACTGTTGCATGTCTCATGCAATATTGTTGCGACCGACATCCTTTTGCAGCATGCTCGCAGACTCGTAAAACTTCAAGAGAGCCGCTTCATCGTTTCGAATCAGAATTGAAGAACCATTTCCTTTTAGGCTTCTCCTCCTGAAAAAAGGATCACTCGGAAAAAAAATACCTCACCAAGGAAAAAAAAATAAATAAAGAGGGGGAGGCTGTAAAGACCGACACTGGTGCGACTTTTCCTTTTCCTAAATGTTCTCTAGACTATCTATTCGACAGGATGTTTCCAAAGTCTGAAACTCGAAAGAATAAAGTGGTTCTTTCTTATCACTTTACTTACGAGTGTTAATAACTGTTTACATGGATTTCTTCGCAATAAAATATAACGACACCACGCTTTTTTCTATAATGTTACTTGAATTTACCGATGGTGGATCTTTCGTGATTCTTACTAAAAACAAATGTGAAATTTTATCTTTTTAATATCATAGAATTTGGATAGTTTTAGAAGTTATATTAAGAGGCAAGGAAAGTTATGAACTCTTATCGTGTTTTACAAAAGTCACTGAACATACTGTGTTCAAAAACGATGCTTAAACCTAAATTAATGTAATACAAACCTCATTTCCATAAGTTGGGACAGGGTGAAAACATGTGATGCAGCCAAAATATTGATACACTGACGTATGAATTTATTGTATTTCAAAAGAAGATAGTTTATTGGGTAGGTATTAAACATTTCGGAAAGAAAAATTTAATTAATAATAATAAATATTAGGTTTTTTACGAACTGGCGGTTGCAACACACTCCAAAAATGAGGACAGTGGGTGAATTCCCATTGGCTGACATCTCCCGTCTTTCTGATCATGCTATGTAGCCGTCGAGAAACTGATGAGACCAATTTTTTGCCGTTCCTGCAGCACGAAAGTTTTCAGCTGTTGAACTGTTCGAGGTCGTCGTTGACGTAACTTCCTCTTAATAATTCTTAATAATAGTAGAAAGGGATGGATTCCAAAAAGACATCACCGAGAAAAAAAATATGTTCTTCTAAAGTTCCTATATGTGCTTCTGCATCAATGTTCCCAATCCATTGGCACTCATGCAGCCTCAGACCATTATTGAAGCTGGCTTCTGTACAGCACATCGGTAACAGGAGGATTGCCTTTCCCTCTATTGTCCTAAGTACACGCCGGCGATTTTCGTCAACAATAACCGTAAATATAGATTCATCGGACCACAAAACACGTTCCCACTGGACATCAGTCCACTTCCGATGGGTTTGTGCCCAAGCCAGGCGCCTACGTTGCTGCAGCGTGTTTACGAACATTATTGGTTTGCATAATAGAGTTTCAACTTTCATTTTGCGATGTAGTGACGAACGGTATTCAACTATAAAGGTTTTTGATAGAATCCTCGAGCCTATTCTGCAATTTCTGTTACTGTTGAATGTATATTTTTAATGCAGTGACCTCTGAAAACTCGAAGATCACGAGAAATCAGAATTTGTCTTCGTTCTTGCTTTTACAAATAGTGGTATGTCCTCTCGTCCTGTACCTATTAGTAATATTATGAACTGTAGATGATGAAAAACCAAGATTCCTGGCTATTTCGTGCTGAAATAAGTTGCTTCCAAATTGTTGACTTGTTATATTGCGCATATGTTGACCCACTGCCTTGCCTCGACCCATGTTGTCGTGTAAATGACTGGCCACACATTGCAATTAGCATTTAAAAAGGGAAAAGTTATGACGTAATGTTCTCCAAACGTTTCGAGAATATTCATGTCATTTCTATGGCTTCCGGTGCGGTCTTTTCCTTCCGTCCCAACTATTATGATGCGTGTTGCCAATGGCAATTTCATTAAAAAATTATATACGACCAAAAAATTATATACGGCATTTATAAATTGTACATATTTTACTTCAGTCACTTCAAACGCATTTATTATTTTTAATTTTGCTAATATATATGTACGCAATCATGATTTATTTGCTTTTTTCATATTGTCCCAACTTTTATGGAATTGGGTATTGTATTTATCGAAAACAGATAAGGATAAAAAACAGAATATACAGGGTGTTTCTAAATTATCTCCCATATTATACATGTTTATTACTCAAAAAGTATTACAGATTTTAACGTGATTTTTTTATTCACAAAGAAAAACTCCAAAAGTTTCTTAGCATGCCTTAATAAATTGCAATGTGCCCCCCATTTATGGCATGAAGGACGTCAAAGCGAAACTCGATTTCCTCATGTTCGGGCTAGCATTTCGGGGGTGATTTCAGCGATTGTTTCAATTATTCTGTTCTTATTCTGTTGCTCTTGTACACTCTGTCTTTCACACATCCCCAGAAGAAAAAATCCAGAGGGTTCGCATCGGGTGAGCGAGGTGGTCAAGAGGATTCCCATCCCTTCCAATCCAGCGTCCTGGAAAGTTCGTATCAAGGCACTGGATAACTTGCCAGCCCCAGTGAGGATGTGCTCCATCTTGTTAGCAGATTATGTTGGGCTGCAGTTCTTCCACCTGTGGAATCAGGTAGTTCTCCAGCATATCTAGGTAGGTTGCAGCGGTAATGGTGTCTTCAGCGAAAAAGAAAGGTCCAATTACTCGATCATGCATTAACCCGCACCAAAATGCTAGCTCCAACATGGGAGGAAATTGAGCTTCGCTTTGATGTCCTTCACGCTATAAATGGGGGGTACATTGAAATTTATTAAGGCATGCTAAGAAATTTTTTGAATTTTTCTTTGTGAATAAAACAAATACGAGCTGGTTACATTACATAAACCTTTACATAACATTTTGAATTGCTCACATGATGAGGTCGGAGGTAAAAATATTTTCAGAAATGATTTGTCAACGGCCCTAACTGTGTAAATGTAAATCTCCTTTGTCTTGGTGGCATTTTACCTAGATCAAAATGTTTAGACATTTAACGAAAAACTCCGGATCACTTGGCAAGATCGGCGGCTAATCTCCTCTGGCCGCCATTTGCGAATGAAATTCACAATGACGTATATAGCGGATTATTTCTGATTGGTCCCCTTACTTTGATAACTAATATAGATTTCATTAACCTTCTGACTTTTCCGGTATAATTAAAGCCATAACGCCGCATTTTATAAAGGAAAAGTCACTGCCACAAACTCTCTAAAATCCAATATCGAGGAATTTATGTTTAGGAACTTCGTATGATCTGGTACAGAGAGCAGATTATCGCTGTATGCCACCAACGATAATCTGGCGTTTATTTCTTCGATGGAATATTGAGCCATCCCAGTAACTTAATGATTGCTACGAGATGACAGCACCAGCCGGGACCGACGGCTTAACGTGCCCTCCGAAGCACGGGGGGTTCATGATGGAAGAACCGCTGGCGGACGCACAACCAGTAGCTATCATTCCCCAGCTGCTGGGCATCCAGCACTGGTCACTTAGCAAATGGGTTAGACTAATGGTCCCCCAGTAGCTGTGCCCCAAATTGCCGCCTCACCCAGCAGTGGGTCCATCAAGTCATTAGCTGTCACACAGCCAGCAGCTAGCCATGCCTGAAGTTGCTTAACTCCATTAATTGGGAGACAACCATTGCTACGGCCACCCCCAGGAACTTTGTATACACGTGCAAGTATTATCAGGAATAATTTGAAACTTATATCCGCGTCCCGATTAAAATGAACTAAAATCAAAATAGGCATGTGTGTCGCTTCACTTTACCATAAGAAATAAATATTTTCTCTTCGGATATTTGTTTTGTAAAAAAAATCATGAAGTTATTACTTAAATGTTATTCAAAAGTAACTTGTGTTATATTTGTAATATTCATTTTGAAAATAAAATTCGTTGATTCTGTTAGCTTATAGTACGTAGATAACGGGACTATAGAACTTCATGCTGATTACGAATATGCAAGCTCTTTTTCGTTATCTTGAAAGATTTCGAATTTATTTGTCTAGTTCAAAATATCGGAGAATTTGACAAAAGAAGTTGAAAACACTGAAAATTCTTAACCGTTTGCAATGCGATTTTTGTAAAATTTTATTAGTTTGCCTTTATTTCGATAGAGAGATTTAAGAACACATGTTTAAATTTTATATTCCACCCCAAAATATTATTTATTCTAAGAAGTGGTAATTAATTTTTCTTTTCTTTTTCTGTTAGGGCTGTGTAAGGACAGAAATACGATCAAAAATATACTTTCTTTTTCCACTTTCTGCTGTATAAGTTTTATCCGTCTTGGTCAATCCGTGTTTTGCTTTAAATATTAATTATTTTCTTTAGTCGCATGCGCTCGGTATATTTCTTACATGGTGAAATATTTCTTTTTACTTAAGGATGTCTGCGGAGGCTTAATAACAGTGAACGCTTGAGGGAAGGAGAAGCGCTTGATGTAATAAACAAAAGTTCCCTTGACCAACGTTAAAATCTGAGAGAAATGCTAATAATTAAATTTAAATGCGGTTGCCTAAACGTTACTCTCGCCAGTAAAGGTTTCATTTCAACCTGCCTTCGCTCCAAGTAATAAAGCAAAAATCGCTGAAATTTATGAGACCTCATTTGCATATATATTTTTTTGAAATTCCGCCGTCCACCTGCTTTACTCGAAACATTCGTGGGCGATGTAATTAAAATTGTTTTGCCTCTCCTACCTCTCTTTTTTCATCCCCTTTCCCTCATCCTCTTTTCTGTTCTGTTCCAAACTCGGTGCGACGAAAGATTTGCTGGAAGCCAATGCTCCAAAAGTCATTGTCTACAGTAAGCAAACGAATTTTCTTCCGTAATTACTCTACTTTCCAACTCCCTCTAATGCAGCAATCACCCGCGAGGGAGCATTGTCAACTCTACCCCCCTCCTTCTTCACCGACCCACCCATCCCTTGCTTTCTTCCTTTTCCTGTTAATTTTTTTCTTTTCCCCGGCCCCCCCCCCACTCCCCAAAGCTTTTCGTATATTTCTGTCTGCAATTTCTTTTATTCTCCTCTTTTTGTGGACGATAAAAGAATGCGTTAAGAATCTTCGAATAAAATACGGGCTCTCTTCTTTTTTTTCTAAGGAAAGACGAATGAGAAGGGGAAGAAGTCCACAATTTACAAAGCGTTCACAATTAGAAGAACCCTAAATTAATATCTGACGTTTCCTAATTACATTCGTACTCGTTTATAACTAACCGCGATTAATATTTCAGGCTCGACTACGCAATGTGGGATTAAAGGAAGCTCGTTTTTATGATATACACTAATTATCAGGATAAAATATATTTTTTCCCCATCCATGATAATTCAAAATGAATTTGTTTTGCTTAATTGATACATTAGCCGAGACAACATTTTTTCTGTTATACTAAAGAAATTTCGTAATATAAGAAGAAGAACATTGTCTCATCCTGCTACTCCTGCTACTTAAATTATAGGTGATATCAAAAAATCCCGAGATTAAACTATAGGCAACAATCTGCTCTAATTAAGTTTGGTCGCCATCTCCCTCAAAATAGCCCTCTTGTGCACCGATATACCGCTCTCAGCGCTTTTTCCACTTTTAGAAAGATCTCTGGATGCCCTTGTCTCGAAGGGTGTCATGCATGTTTCATGATTCGCTCTGAATGATGTTGGCTACAAAATGATGACCCTTCGGGGCCCCTATTCTCGAATTTTTCGTGTTAGCAACTCACATCAGTAGCTATGGTACAAACTCGAATAATCAAACCAAATTGGCATTTTTCGAAAATCAACTCGTATGCTTTTCGTTATCCACGTGTGCTTTGTCAACTCATCTGAGTAGACTTTATAAAGCTACGCACAAGGTGAACTTGGCTGACGAATTCGTTATTTTACTTGTGAGTAGAGCTTGTGACAACAGTTTCCGGTTATTTGATTGGCCCTTGATGCTTAGCAAGGTGGAAACTCATGTAAGTGTGACGTACTTCCTCACACCAGTCAATTTCGTTTAGTAATTGTGTGAGTTGATAGCACTCGAGTGAGATTGTGTACGTGTGTTTGATTGCACCACGAAAAATTCAAGAATAGGGGCCCATATTGAACTTCTTCGTTGGGGACTAAATCTGGCGAGGGAAGAATGTTCTTAGTGATGCGGCCTATAAAAACTGACGTATGGATTGTCGCGAGGGAGCATCCAATTCACATCTGTTCTCTAATCCTCTCTCAGACCTCTTAGAAGGTTGCTCGTCCTGGGGGATGAAGTGGCGGTGTACAACCTGCTCGAATGTCGAAGAAAATAATAAACACCTTCCCGACCTGTCTCATTTTCTGCGGTCTTGCAGATGCTAGTCTTTAACACTGTTGTTTGGTCTCCGCTTCAGCCTTGGCGAGTTTAACACCGAATTAGACGCTAGCTTTCAGATCTTGTTTGCAATCTGTACTGATATCGCTAATGTGGCCATGCACGTAGATAAAAAACTGTAGCACAGTTTTCGATGATCCCCCACATGGCATATTAACTTTCTTCACGAGCGATGTGCGACGTCTGTTTTTTCCTTAAAGTAAAATGTTTGGTAAACATTAAAATTTGTAAATCGACAAATATGATAGTAAACAATGTGAGAAAACAAAATTGACTCTTGTCCACCAGAATTTTTATAATTTCTTGTGTGTGTAACATAACCCTTACAGGAAGAGCAGAGGCAGTAAAAGTGAAATGTCTAGACGAAGTTATTATAAGAAACTATTCACTGGTATCAAAGCTAATGATATTTTGAAAATTCAACACCATCAACTGAAGTCCATTTCAAGAAATAAGTGAAATATGCATACATCAGTGATTCAGAACCGACACTCAAACAAACGGAGTTCACATATATTCGCCAGAAGCAGTACATCCACCTAACCACTTTTCCTCAAATACGAGTAAAACCAGAGCTTCCAATTACCTACAGAACCCTGTAGGATAGGATCCGGTTGACAATTTCGGCCTTAGGACCCTCAATTCTCGGCTCGATATGCTCCTACCAGTGAGACTAGAGGTCACAGATAGCCTATTTAACTTCGTATTTTCCGCTAAGATACTTCCCATTTGCCTCGATGTGAAGGTCTTTGCATTCAAACGGATAGACTGATTTAGGTGCCCCATATAAAAAATGAAGATATAGGTAGAGCGGATAAAGAAGAGATAATGTTCACTTTTAATGACGCGGAATTCTTCCGTTCATATATTACTTTTATTACATCTCAATTATTGGAGTAATATTTCAAGTTTATCTAAATAATTAATCACCAAGGATCCAATAATCTGGGGAGGAAATTTTGATAATATTTATGAACTTACCATCCAAAATTTCCTAGGTATTTGGGATTTTTGTGCTACTTGATATCCTGCAAATGTTCTCAGAATTCCCATTATCAGATCGTTGCCATGGCTCTTCATTTTCTGCAGAATTTTCTTGGAAAAATTCCCCTACACATGTCATCTCGTTGTTGCTATGGGTGGAGCGATTCTTTAAAATTGGGAAATACTCTTCAAATAACAGCTGGGTAATATTCTGAAATTATTGAGGCTCTTTTCATCTACTTTTGAAGGTAACCGCCCAAACAGATGTACCATAGCGTAGAATGGCTTAAATAGTTTTGTTTCGTAATTATATTTTTGTACAGAGTTAGCTTTCTTCCGATACCAAGAGCAATGTAGTACCCAAAGAGAGCAGTCAGGCTAAATTTGGCCTTATTGGCCTTGTGGGTACTTCAAGTGACGATTCCAGCAGAGCTTTCGAATATGTAAGAAGATCCAGTCTTGCTTGTTGTACGTATAAAACAATTAAGTTCGAAGACATTTTAAGTTTATTGTTTACGTATACGGCTTTGAACTCTTAAAATTAAGCTTCAGGTTCCAGATGTTAGATCAGCATTAAAATTCTTAAAATTTTTAATTATTTAGGCTTACGTCATAACGGCAATAGCATCTGCTGAGAGTGTATTTATACACTGTATGGCTGTGCGAATTCACCAATGAATGAATAGAAAATGACTGGAAGCATTTTTGGTTGTTTATTATCGTAAAAGTAAAGTTTGATTGAGTCATAATAGTTTCATAATCGTAGAATAAAAAGTTAGTTTCACTCTTGTTTATTTCAACATTTTTTATGAATATTATTTAAGGTTTTTTTTTTGTTTTTTTTTACTATCACCGTTTAAATTTTGTTTAGAATTGAGAGCTTTAAGTGATTTTATAACAGTGAATTCTGTTTTGATCTTATTTTGAGCAGATAAAGCAAAATGTGTGAGAATTTCTCTCTATATCCAGATGATTTTGCTTAAAATTTAAATTTAGAAATCGTAGAAATAAAGATATAACTTGAAAAGATATAATCGGGGTGGATTTGGTGATTCGTATACGCAAGATTTTAAAATGTTCTTTTTCTCTTGGTTAGAGTGAGCCTCGTTAGAATTTAGAGTGTCCATAATGACTTCACCTTACTTCGAAGCGCAAATCCTCAGCCAAGAAAAAGAACTCTTTAGCATATTCCCCCCCAAAGAAACAGATAATCACGGTTTAATTCACACTAACAAATACTGCACTCTCTGATTTAAAGCAGTTTAGCCAGAAATTAATGGATCGGATTAAGCCAATTTTTCTGCACAACAATTGGGCCGTACTAGACAGAATTAATTTTTGAAAGGCTTTAGAATGGCTCTATCAGTTAATGCGCGTTTGCCTTTTAATTTGCTGTTCTTTTT
This sequence comes from Rhysida immarginata, assembly GCA_023313115.1. Taxonomy (NCBI): domain Eukaryota; kingdom Metazoa; phylum Arthropoda; class Chilopoda; order Scolopendromorpha; family Scolopendridae; genus Rhysida; species Rhysida immarginata. The sequence goes on along the minus strand of JAHWFO010113396.1, from coordinate 686,061 downwards.
TTGATCATTCATTCCCCCGTTGCATTTTACATTGGAGAAAGCATTTAAACGATTATGGCATGTTGGAGGTTTCCTTGCTGATTTTCTGATTTAATTTCTAGTGGCATCTGCTTGACTTGCAATCAATAGCGTTGAATGTCATGCTACGCAAAATGCATTGGGTTTCGAGAAGCGTAGCTGCTCTATGAAGTGCTCTACTGATTCGATCCCTAAGTGAATTCCCCGTAAAACCGAGAGTAGTTCAGAAAGGCGAAAGGTCACCTCCTGTTGAACGGTGGCAAAGGTCAAAATGCTAATGAACCAGAAGAGGCCATTGCAGATTGGTAGGAGGGATTAGTCTTCCCCTTCGAGGGAACGGACAATTAAACCCTTCCTCTCAAAAATTATTACTTTGCTGGCCAGATTGGGTATGTCATATTTAAGCCCATCGACCTGCGCTGAGGTTAAGAGGGTCGGCGATTCGGCCTCTGGTCGCTCAGAACATTTTCGTGTTGTTCTCTTGCCCATATAAGGCAAAGCACGGGTTGGGGATCGGGTGAGAGGGGCTTTGAGCTTTAAGAGTGCCGATGCGAAGATCGTAGAATGGCTAACCAAAATGACATTGGTCTTTGCCGGCCCCCCCCCCCCTCCTCTCCTCACTCATCCACCGGTTCACCACCCCCGCTTTGTATCGATCATGGATTTGAATGATTTCAGTTCGCCCGTTGCATTTCGGGAAATTAAGCTGCACAATTTATCAAAAAGAGGAAGGTGCAAAAATCCATTAACCAAAACCGATAGGATATGCATGGCACACTAATATGCCAATTTTTTTTTTTTTTTACCTTACTCTCTCCAGCCCCCTTTTGCATGGCACATCTACACTAATATTAATCTCCCAAAAATCGTAATTTTCAAACATTGTTTTCTCTAAATTATTTCTGGGTTAAATTATTTTCCCCGATTTGGATGGACCTATTACCTGCTTTTCTAAAAACGCAAATAACAAAACATTATACCTTTTTATGTCCTAAAGATTGGTATTTATATTTTTCAATTACCCAGGCGAACAAAACATAACTTCTTAAACGTGAAGACTGATTGTTTCTTTGCATTTTAGCTGCCAAGTTTGAACTTCAACTCGCTTGGCGCATTCTTTCGATTCTTTTTCTTACATTTCAACGGAGCAAATCCTTTTCTTTTTATAACTAAAGACAAATCCTCTGGCCTGATTGTCGTGCGTCCTACATGTTCTGCAGCAAATTTAGTACATTCAAATATATCCAATAAAAATTGTTCAGCTGCTTTCTGCACTTTTATCATCGTCTCGGAATCAAGCATAATTTTTTTCATTTCAAATAATTTTCTACAATTTGAATAATATCTTTTAAGATACACTGAAACGTTTGAAGAGTTATAGTTGGAATTTCTTAAACGTTTGTTAACGTTAAGAGCTGGTTCTTATGTTTGTTTTTTTGTGTGCAGAATCCGTATCTGACCTCAGTTTTTCTTATCACCCATAGATTTCTTGTTTTTCAATGAAACATTTTAAATTATTCAGAGTTTGGAGTCTTATAAATTTCCTTGTGGCCCAAAAAATACGGATACTTTAATATTGCAGCCGCTTCTCTTCACACCCATTACTTCTATGTTGCAGTCTCTATGTGCATAGTTTAGAAACGTGGCGTGATAGAAAAAAATCTGAAAGCAGATTCGAATTTAGCACACAAAAAACACTAACAATTAAGGCAAATTCATTCAAAAATTTTTTATCATCCTTGGCCTGTGTTATTAAGTAGCGGAAGAATGGAGCTACTTATTGGTTTCACAATGTCCGTCCGTCCATTTTTTGAGGTGAAATGTGGAAATTCTAAATGTAGCTTACTATGGGCATGTACACTTCACTATTTGGTTTGGTTTGGATTAGCCCACTGGGGTTGAAGTTTCGGGAGTGGAAATTAGAGGGGACCAAAAGGTCTACGTGTATTTATGCATATAAAGGAGTGAAATTCGGTATGTAGATTCCTCTAAGCAAGATATTCATTACTATGAAGTTTGGGTCAAATTGTCCCAATGGGGTCGGAGTTGTGGGGGTGGCAGTTACTTGGTCTTTAGAATTATGGCAACATATGACATGTGATATATCGTTCGATCGGAAATGATGAGAAACGAAAGAAGATAGAGCTCTTTTACACTTTCTAACAACTACGTTCAAAAAGATCAGTTTTTCGATTTAATAAATTGGGAAGGGGGGGTTAAAAATTGAGATAAAAGGGTAAAAATAGGTGATCTCAGGGCTTCCCGCTACTTTCCTATACTTCCTTGGGAGGATTAATTTCTTGTTTTTTCATATTTTAAATTATGTATTAGTAACTGGGAACCGTAATATTTATTATGAAGAAAATTATCTGTATGAAAAATTATCTAGAAGAAACGAAGTCTCACCAATAATTATTTAAAGTTCATTTCATTAAAAAAAATCATCTCGTATACTTGCGATTAAATTATTGAACTTAACTTAAATTTAACTTAAATTTAACTTGCGATTAAATTATTGAATTATTGCTCAATACGTTGAAAAAGGGAAAATTTTCTTTTTCACTGTTTCATTATTGCCAACACAAATTAGAATAAAATCCTGCAAAATAAATATCTTTTTATTTTGCAAAAGAAATAAAAATGTTACTTTTTATACAGAAAATATATTTAAGAGATAATTTTTTACCATATAGAGCACCATAAATTTGATTGATGAGAAATATAATTCCTTATCCCGGAAATCTTCAATTTTTTTAACTTCATTGAAAATGCATTGGGACTATCAAAAATGATTAACGTTCGCTTAATCACATATTAATCTATAGACGGTTATTTTCGAAAAACTAATCTGAGAAAAATTTCTCTAAGAAAAATATTAAGTAACTTAATAAAATTCGAAATATAAAAAATTGATATTTTATTCCACCTCGTTTCTCGGAAATTCTGACAGTTTAAAGTTTTCTGGGAGAAATTTTTTCTTTAGTCTTTTTATTCTTTAAATTGTTATTTGTTTCATTTCAAATCCTCAGTTCTTTTTATAATCATCTATTTCGAAACGAATAGAAAATCTAAAAATATTGGACCCCCTCCCCTTCCCGCCCGATTATTTCTTTCGATGTAATACATAAAATCTGATATGTTCCATTATTTCAAAGAAAATATTTTCATTATTCAGTACATTATTTTTAAATTGATTTAGTTTTCAAATTTTGAATGTTGCCTTATAATTTTGAATCGTTTTTTAATATTTTGCCAAAGAGTTCTGTTGGAATTTCATATCAATTCGTTAACCGTTTTTATCAATTATAGATTCACCTAAATAAAAAAAGGATTTTTCGGGAAAAGTCGGCATTAATTTTTTTTTCTATCTTGCATATTTCAATCGAGAGGTTTACAGAAATTATAATGTCAACTTTCCCATTCATTTTTATTGTCTGCTAGAATTTTATGTTTATAAAAATTTCAACAAGCAGCTCCGTAATGCGTCACTACCAGATAACTATTTGGCTTTTATCTGGAGCCGCTCCCAATGAACTTTCAATAGAACTGCAAACATAATGGTGTAAATAGTCTTTAAGCCACGTAGGTGTTGGGAAAATAGGAAAATATTGCTTTTGAGCGTGTAAAGTTTAAACATGGATTTAAAGAAATCATGAATTTTTTGGGGTAAAATCGTCTTTTCTCTTCTGAAAACTTCTATTACTAAATCGTATTTTCATTTTCACCAATATAGTCACCTAATCCACTACTTTATTAGTAGTTCTTTTATTTCTACCTTTATATCTGTGATTTTTTGATTCTTCATAATTTAAAATTTGTTATTTCGATAGGTTTGAGAGTTTTGGGCATTCAATCCTTTACCATTTTTATTACTGTTTTTTAAATTCAGGAAAGAAAATTTCTCGATTTGGCGTAAAATCAGGAACAGTGGTTTCATACGTATTGAATTAATTTCGCCAATCCTAGTTTAACGAGAACACTGCCCATTTTGGTATGCAAAAGGATTTAAAACTTATATGTTCACATTGGTTACCAGAAGGTCACTAATTCAATTCTGCCTGACTAATTTTATTTTTATTTTTTAATATTGAATTTATAAAATGCTGAGAGATCGGACTTAAGCATTTTCGTTTATTTAATTTAATCCATGAGTTTTTTTTACTATCATCATTCTGCAGATTTGTTTCCAGGTGTATAATTTCTATTATCTTTGATGTATCTCACTTCATCTTTACATCGTGACCTCTCTTTATCTTCCCTTCTATATTGAGATGCACGCGGTATATGCCAATCTGTTCGCTGCCATTACAATAATTTACAGAAATGTTCTGAATGTTCTTAAAGTTGATAGGCAAAAAATATCCATCAGATATACGATCTGATCTTAAAAATATAGTAGGAATATTAAAACCTTCATAAAAACGCTTGAATTTTGATATCGATATTGAATTTGGGAAAAGTGGCGTTGGTATATTGGATGCTTTGTAAGCGGTGGCCAGGAAACGTATCACCATTTGCCAATAGAGTTGCTTTAAAGGCGTCAATGGGGGTGATAGTGGTGGAGAAAAGGAACGCTTAGACGATGTGGCCTGTGAGATGGTGCAATAAAACTTGAGATTTTGAGGCTCACATAGTCTAAGAAAACTTTAAGCCTGTAAGAAGTCAAATAAAAAGTTATTGATACTTAAAATCCGTCGTTTTCTCTCCATCGGAAATCATCTGGGAAAGGATCAATAATTACACTTTTAAGCCGTTAAAGCACCCATTTCTCATTTTAACAGTGAATTCAGCTTGTTTCTAAAAAGGAAGAAACTGCTTATCGCGATGAAAGAAAAAGAGTGGATTTTTTTTTGCTTCAGCGGAAAATAAAGCTGTTGGTGTGAAATATAAAACGATAGCATGAATTTTATTTTCATGGCCTTGGGGACTATAACCTACTCCCGTTACAGATTAAATGGGGACTACGCCATTCTTTTCATTTTTTTTTCTTGTAAAATATGAAAGGAAATAAGTTTTGCTGCTTAAATTCGCAAATTTCACTAGTGGAAAAGGAAAGTGTTACATCGTGAACGTCCTTTGCTGAATCGTACAAGTTGGACATATATTATTCCTATATCGATTAGATAAATTTGACTGAAAATAAAATACAGCATTATTTTTTCAAAATTCAGTCATCAGTAAGGTTATAGTTAGACTGTGAATATTACAGCGATGTCATTTGAGTAAGTTATCACTCTCAGTCTGACTTCAGAAAGATCTCTTAATTGGCAACAGAGGATATAGAGGCATCAAATTGCCTACAAAGTTGATAATAATGCAATGACTGCGAAGAGAGTATTAGGCCGACGGAATAAGAAGAAAAATGTTACAAGAAGATCAAGCACCTAAAATTGTAGCAAGGGAAGATTAGACGAATGGTTTAGCAAATATACGAAAGAGAAAAACTGGTATCCGACAGCTAATTGATGCATTATTGAAGCTGGGCTGGGAGGACAAGAAAATATTACCAAAGTAGCTGAATCCTGTTACTGCAAACTTATAAAGATTACATAGGAGCCTGGCCTACGTATGTTGTGTAAATTTTATTATTATAAATCGTAACGTTCTTTGAATAGGTTATTCATAAATCGCATCCATTTAGAAAATATCATATACCGACTTTCAGGCGGATGTAATTTTCTGAATAGTGTAGAGATGTAGTATAGAAGCATATGCAAAATGAAGTTACTAATTTTGCTTTATCAAAGAGTGGATTTTTTTTGCTTCAGAGGAAAAGAAAACTGTTGGTGTGAAATATAAAACGATAGCATGAAAGGAAATATGTTGATATTTTGTTCAAAATTTCTTCTTTTAAAAATTATAAAAATAATAATTGTAAATTAAATATTTTAATGAATCTCGTATGCAAATAATTTAAAGAAAAATCTACGTGAAACATTTAGGGAATAGCACTAAAGTATACAAGTTTATAAAATATAGTACAAGGAGATAACTCTTTTAGCCAAAAATTATTTGTTTTCTGCTATAGTAATGTATATCATAAGAACATTCTCCGAGATCAAAATCTTTAAGTATTCTATCACGACAACGCTGATAACCATTTACATCTACAAAGTTTGCTTTAAAATTGTAGATTTCTGATTTAAATAATTGTAAAAAATAAAATTATATTTACACGAATTGAATATTTCTTTTTTGTCTAAAAAAATTAAACCTTTTCATAAACACTAAAGATTACATTTTTATAGAATTTAATATCAAAAGGTATTAAGAATATTTTTCAAAAATATTTAGAACCACCATTATTCTGAAATTAAATAGATATTTATTTCCAAAGAAAGGTAATGAAAACGCCCAATTCCATCCCCTAATGTATATATATATATATATTTAAAAAAAAAAAGCTGCCTCTCCCTGTCATTTTCGTGTGAAGTGTTACGAGTAATTAGAGGGCGGCGGAGCGTGGCGTCTAATTTCGGTGGGATGGACGCTCGACACAAGTAATCCGTTACGCTTTTATAAAGGAAGAAGTGAAACATGAAATTTTACTGCACACATGATGTGATTGTGAATAATACGCAAGATATTAGGAAGTGTTCCATAAAAGAAGCCTTTTTCCATGGAAGTTCCGTGAGTAACAAGTGGTGCACACAGAATTTAATGTTCGAGGACTTATTTCATTCCCTTTCGCTCTTTCGTTTCAACTATAGCAGCAGCCTTGTTTATAAGCACAGGATATGCTGTCTCTAATAATGGGCGAGAGCTTATGATTACTTTTATAGAGTCCCGAAACAATAACATTTATTAGGTAGCGAAGAAGAGGAGTATTAAATATACGAACTTTATTTTCCTGTTTTTATTGCCGTAGGGCTTCGATAAATAGATTGCAACTTTCTCTTCCTTCAGCCAACAAAATCCCCTGGAGATGTCCTTGTTTTTTTCTCTCCCTCTCACTCACTATTGCTCTGCTGGACCTTATTGAACCAACCTTTCATCTCGTGAGTTTTCGCAACTAGAGTTGCCAATGAAAGTGAAACGTGTCAACCGTACTTTTAAAGAAAATCGATTTATTAAAGTAAAAGTAAATAAAATCTTCTTAGAGCCAAGTCTATACGCACAACATTTTGTTTGTTTCCTAATAAAAAGGCTCGGTGAAGACGTTTACTTATAATGTCATTCTATTCAACTGTTTGCTCGAAACTGAAGGATTCGCTTCTAAATAAATAAGGCAGTGAATAAATAAATACAATATGAATCGTTCAGTAAGGGTATCAATAAACGTTGAGTATTTCAATATTTTCAGAACGTCTTAAATAAGATATAAAAATTTGAACGTCTTAATATCTTAAAAGTGTTGATGGAAATTTTTGTTAGAAGAGATTTAAATAGTATATTCGCAAAACATGTTTGCGAATTCCATTGTTACAATAAAGAGGATGAGTTATGTTGCGAAAAGCAACTTGTTCTTGGTCCTGATACCGTTTCGGATTTCAAAATTCTTTGTGATATCGACTCTTTCCTATGATTAAGAGTCGATACCACAAACTTTGCTTAATAACAAACTTTATACTTTGTTGACATTTTCCTCTTAGCTACACTTTTGATTCGTCGTATTTGTCTCTATGAAACTTTCCCTGGCTCAGGGCAGAATCGATTTCGATCTTAAATGAAATTTGAATTTTGAGTAAAAGGAATCTTCAAATTGTATCTTTGAAAATGATGAACAAGAATTGCTACTCAGGAATAAAATTCTGTTTTTCTGCAATAACTCGCAAAATAGGTAATATTTGCGTATGAAACAATGTATCAACAAAACAAATAGCTAATTTTTGTTTAAGGAAAAATTATCTATAACTCATCGATTTTCGAGAAAATGAGACTAAAATAACCACAGAAAGAAGTCGAAAAAATCCAGCTAAATATTGATCGCACTTCTCACTATTCGAATTTTGCATAATTTTTAATAATTCTTGTATAATATTTCGCATAGTACATATAATTTAACAGAACAATAATAACTTATCAGACTTTTTCTCATAACAGAATGGACATCATACTGATAGATAAACAAAACAAAGTGACTTACATAACATAGATTTTGCTGACGAAATAAAACGCCTGTGGAGAGCCAAACACGTACACATTGTTCTTTCTGTAACTGGGGGTCATTCAAGCATGATAACACTAAATTTAAACACAAGTACAAAACTTTACAGAAAGCCGCTATTCTAACACTTGTCACATTCTGAAGAAATTCTTACACCAAACATAAATACTTCCCCTTCATATATCTTTCCCTTCTCCTCAAAATTTGGAGCTTGGGCTTCCGTTTTTGGTTTTTCCTAAACAACAATAACAACAACAACAACAACAACAACAATAATAATAATAATAATAATAATAATGATAATAATAATAATTCAATTCAATTCAATTCAAATTTTATTCCATGTAAGGGAAAAGGATACCAGCGACGGCAAAAGCCAAAATGCTGGTACATTAGTACATAAAACAAGACAAAACAAAAAAATCACAAAGAAAAAAAACAAACCAGAAAACAATTAAATTAATAGTCAGTATAGTTAAAGGCATCAAGAATTCTGCCTAAGAAGCTTTTATTTATTTATTATAATCGCCTTAAATATAATACATCCACATATAACTAAGCAAACACAACATAACAATTCAAACAAATTCAAACTTAAATGATAAGATAAATACAAAACGGATTTTAAATGATAATAATAATAATAATAATAATAATAATAATAATAATAATATTTAGAAAAAAATAGATATCAATCACAAATCAATTAACAAAAATGGAAGAGCGAAAATAGCGTCTCGTCCGTTTGGGGCCTCCCTTTTTTTTTTTCTTTTTTCTTTTTCCTTTTTTGGATATCATTTCCTGCAGCGAGTATCTGCCGCAAGCTCGTTTCCCTAATTTCTTGTTACTGAGCACGTTCAATCTACAGTAGTTACCGAATATCAAACTTAAGTTCTTGCTTCAGTATAAGTCACGGTTCTGAAGCTCTTTCGCACCCCTTTGAACTTATGACGTAGACGTCAATCCCTATGGCTAGCTTTCGTTAATTTTGTGTATTTTTGCTCGATTTGAAAATTTTAATATATCCTAAGTGATTTGTTTTATAGCTTTGTCTTTCATTTTAAGCAAAGTTGAATGTGATTTTTTTATACCAACGCAAAAAAATCGATCTTTATTTTTTTCAGAATCTCATTCTTTAATATAAATATAACAGATCAGTTAATTTTTTAATTTTTGTTTATTATTTCATTATAAAAACGCGTTTATAAAGGTAAAATTGCCGCTTCCAAATCTCACCTTCACAATCCAGTTTTCTAGATATGTTCTATTAATATTGGAAACCACTCAGAAATCAAACAAACGAGAAAAACAATGATTGTTAAAATCCGAGATGGAGAAAATGACGATTGGAATGTTGCTCAGGATACAATGGTCAGATGACTTTTCAGAGCCGCGGCCTATCTTTCTCTATCTTAACAATCTTTGTTTTTCTCGATTGTTTGATTTCTGAATGTTTTCTGTTAGTTGGAATCATTGAAGGTTGGACTGTTGCTCAGATCCCGATAGTCAGTAACTTTTGAATGCCCAGGCCAGTCTTTCTCGTAGACCTCACTGTTTACCGGTTACCTGGCGATTCCAAATATTGTGCGTTTTATTCTTACACCGTGATATCCCAACATCACCTAGAAAGCCTGCGCACGGAAACATCATACATTTAGAAACGGAATCTAGGGCTTATTATTGGTAGAAATACGAAATAATGACTTCTTATGATGACGTAACAATGTATGACCTTTCAGTGCGCAGGCCTTCTCTGTAGGAGGTGTTGGATATCCACCTTTCTACATTCGAATTCAAGGACGCAGGCATCTTAAAGTTTCGAATTCGCCCACCATTACACCGAAGTTCCTCTCAGCTCTCGGATCTTCCGATTCCTCTCGTCCACTCTAGACCATTTGTGGATTACTGCCTTTAATGTCGGCATCGAAACCTAAAAGTTACATATTTTATACAGTATGCCTGCTCTGCGTTCAATATTTAACGTCAAGTTAACATGAGTTACATATTTACTGTCAAGTTGAGACTGCATTCTTTAATCTATTATCTACATAATTATAAAGGCAGCATTATGATTAAAAAAATAGACAGCATTTGTAAAAATTTCTTTATTTGTTCTCTCTAAAACCTATTTATAATTGCATTTCCGATTATGAGCCTAAATTAATTCTTCAGAATGGTGTTTCATATTTTGACATATACAAGAATTTTATTGACTCAAAAGCGTTTGACTGAAAGCATAAAAGAGCTTAAAGACATAGGCTATAACTATTTTCACGTGTGTTTGTTGAGGCAGTGTATTATCAAGAAGAAAGGAACATATTGCATATCTTAAAGCAAAGGTGCATGAAATATACGAACATAATAATGATAACTTTGCAATTCACATTTTCAGTGGGTTTAATAACTTTGCGAAATGTCAATAAATGATAAATAATTACAGGGTTCTCCCCAGGCCCTTTTGAAGAGGGGCGCCCTTCGACTGATTTTGGTGACCGCTATGCTGAATACACGAAAAGCTGCACAACACTGCCTGCATAATGTTTTATTTATATTTAATTGTTGTCCGCCCGGCTATTTTATCTATCCATCCACCTGATAAAATTTTCTAGGAAGGACACAGTTTTTTTCCGGGGGGGGGGGGGGGGGGGGGGCCCCCGCTCAGCTAGAATGCTCAACAAACTCTTCCTCTACCCATTTTCTAAAATCTTTGAGAGTTTCAACAGCCAATAACCACACAGTATGAATCAATGCTGAATTAAATGTCAAATTCTAAAGCAAATACAAAGAAGAACCAACCCAGGGCACAGAGCTATGGAATGGTCTTTTTTCATTCATGGCTCTGGGTACGGTGTAATGGAAGACCTACAATGAGACATCTGGTGGATTAAATGAAATAACAAACTTGAAAAGGTGGATATCGAAATTTATTTAACAAATGGCTACATTAAATTTAGGAATGATTTTAGCAACAATCCAAGCTTCATTGTTTCCAAACAAACGCACAACACTGATTGTAAAAATCCAATATGGAAACAAAGAAGGTTTCATTGTTGATCGGTCTATCTTGGCAATGTGGCTTCTCAACACACGGGCCTGTCTTTTTATTTTTTCGTCGACGCTGAACGCTACTCGAGGCACACAAGAAAGACGGCCCTGGCACTCAAGTTACCTGACCATCGAGGTGGTTGGTCCTGGCACTCGAGTTACCTGACCAATCCAATACTTCGTTTAGGTGGCCTTTATCAACTAAAAATGATGTTTCAGTGCGCCAGCCTTCTTTATCTAGGTGTTGTTGTCAGAACCCGATAGCCAGGTGATATTTGAGTGCCAGGGCCTGTATTTCTAGTAGGCCTCAATACTACTTTACTGAGTCATGCACGCGCACTGGGACCTGAATGTTTAGTTGGCTTTGGCAACGCTACGAATGAAAAGTTTTATGGAATTTGTTATTTAAGTAAATGAATTTGTTTTAACGAAATTCTCATTTGGTCGAAGAGAATAAGGCGAATCGCTATCGTACCATGAAGTACCCTTTATATAGTTTAAATATTTCTTCATGATGACATTCAATTCAGATGGCAACTGAACGGATTTTGAGTATTCCTTTTAAGTCGTAAATTCATTGTAAAATAATAAAAAGTTTGGTAATAGATCGAAAATGACTAGGGTTAGTGAAGTTGCGCTTGAAATCCGGCCCCAGTTAACAGGAGGAGGAGGAGGAGGAGAACGACGACGACGGCTGCATTTTGTTCATTTTGCAGCAGGGGGGCGTCCAACAATGCTCGATTTCAACGGCAAGAAGAAATCGATTCCAATGAAGTTTTAAAGTTGACGCTCGGCGAGGAGAAGTCCAAAAGGCGCTCTTGTTCATGACAGATGGTGGCCGACTTTACCCATAAAAATAAGTTCGGTTTATTAGATTGGCTACTTAATCAGTGAATGATTTCGGGATTAGGCGTAATGGGCAGGTCCCCTTTGCTTTCTTCTTTCTGACACCGGAAGTGGTGTGCTCGTGGGGAGACGAAATTAATGAAAATAGGATATAAGGTTTACTTCTTGGAGCTTCCTCTCAAATTGTGTCGTAAAGGCAAGCAATAAAAATTGCCGTAATAATAATAATAATAATAATAATAATAAATTGCGTCGCCCCACGTCCGTTAATAACGGTTAAGTTAGCTCAACTACAACCTACTAGATGACGCACAAATTTTCTTAATATAACTTTTTAAATTATTTCTTAATTTTCAAAGATTTTTTAAAAGTCTGTTTACTTTTCTAAACTTATGAAATAATAAAACTATAATATAAATTTCAACATTTCATTTTATGCATTTTTTATAGTTTTCTTCAACTTATGCATCCGATACAAACGTTGCTTTTGTCGTTTTGGTTTTCTGGTTGACTATTTGCCTTTACGGTATTATGGATTTAAAAAATCTTATTAATAAAAAATTTGTAACACGATGTATCAATCGTTTTGATGTACACTTGTACTTTGATGTAGGGGGCGTCAGTCATCTTAGTGATGAAGGTTATATGAAATGACATTTGATGAGTATGGTTACCAATGATCTGTATGTTTGCTAGAAAGAAAAATTCTAAATGTGTATCATTTTAAGGCAGACAGCGCAATATTGTCATGAAATAAGTAAATATCCGAAAAAAGCACAAAAGCATACAATATTTGCGCAAATATGACAAATAATCAGAAAGAAATGTTGTGAAATGTTGTTTAAAATACACAAGACATCCCAGCCTGCCAATATATTTTGTGCAAATCACTTGAGTCCGTAGAACAGTTAAAATGGTTTGAGTATTGAAAATGAAGTGACCAAATCAGGTTAAATAAACAAAGTCACAGTCAAAGACGCTTCAAGTGGCACGGGTTGACCGATAAGGAAGATTTAAGGATTTCTGTAGAATTCAACATTCGTATTATTGACATGATATTCCGTACAAATTAGGGTTCGATAAATTCACAAAACAGAGATTCCAGAGCGAATTGAAATTTCAGGGCTTCTTCAGAATGAAGAGATTGAAGTTACTAGCAATAGATGAACATGGATAGACTTAGGAATCGGAAAAAAATCAGTTTCAAGAGATAAAGCGAATAAAAGCAAATCCTACTAAGAATTTACGTAGTAAATAAATTTTTTAGCGCCCATTAAGAAGGGAAATAATGTAAACTTTCATGATTTCCTTTTAAATCTATTAATTTATTTTAAAGCACTAAGCAGAGATTCAGTTAATGATTTTTCGATTGAAAAATGGAAGTAAAAATTCTGCGACCTGGATTCGAACCAGGAATTTCGACTATCATGGCCGACGCCTCTATGCTTGGAGAGCATCTCCAGTTAATAATCATTATTATTTACTTGTGAGTTCATCAACTTTCTGATGGTTTGGAGTGGAGAAATTCTCGATCTGCAGGCCAGGTTCCCGTCTCCCATTGGGCTTTCAACCGTGACAACTTGGTTGTCTTTAAGACACCTTGAGACAGCTTGGCTGTCCAGGTGTCTGGGTTGACCAGACATCGGCCCCCAGACCCCAGACAACATATTTACTATTTTTGACACTTCCAAATCCAACGTAGAAGCCTTTGTTGGCACTTTAAATAATAAATTCCCTAGCATTAAGTTTACATATGAAAAAGAATTAGATGTTGTATGGCCCTTTTAAACACTGCATAAAGGTTCCAAGAGACCTCTATATCACCTGGCGAATTCACTCTTAATCATTGCATTGCACCTTCTGAACTAAACTGAATTTTTAAATAATTTTACATTAAAAAATTTTAATTTATTTGTAAGGAAATTATTATTTTTCTAATTGTCTTACAATTTTTTAAGGTTTTAACGATAATTTTGTTTGTTCAACAATTTATAGACTGGATGCTCGGAATGATTATATCCCATCATAAAACACATTATTAAAGGCGTCGGCCATGATAGTCGAGGTTCCTGGTTCGAATCCAGGTCGCAGAATTTTTCCTTCCATTTTTCAATCGAAAAATCATTACGTATGCTTGGAGAGCATCTCCAGTTTATAATCATTATTATTTACTAGAGATTCAGTTATTTCCTATGTCATATTTCATTCTAAGATGGAGGCCTTATTATTTTGGAAATCAAATTCTTAAAATTTCCAGATCACTTCATTTTCTTCTTAAGCAATACGAGATTAGGTCTATACGGGATCTGTTCAAAAAATAACCGAACTTTTTTAATTACGCGGCAACGGATCGTCGTAACGATGAGCGATTGTCAGCACTGCAATTTTCATATCGTTCCTCCTAATGGACTATTTATAAGTTTTTACATGTCGTTTAGTTTCCGAGTTATTGCCATTTGAGTGCAACGTGTTTCAGTGTTCGTGGCAATTTTTGCAATGTCTGATTTACGAGAGCAACGATGCAACGTGAAATTTTGCGTGAAACTGGGGAAAATATTCACGGAATCGCAAAAAGAGACCACTGTTGTGGCAAGACAATGTGCCTGCTCACTCAGTCTTGATAATTCACTATTTTATACCAAAAATCAGATGACTGTCCTTCCTTAGCCTCCCTACTCCCCAGACATAGCTCTCTGCGACGTTTTCTTGTTTCCAAAATTAACATCAGTGCTGAAAGGGCGCCGTTTCTACTCCATTGATGGCATTAAGAAAAATTCGTCACTAGCATTGAAGGATTGTCCAAAAGTAGCTTTCCAAGACTGCTGGTAAAGTGGGAACACTGCTGGGAAAAGTGTGTGAATAGAGGATACTTTGATACTTTGAAGGAGAGAAAGACCAATAAGCTGTATATTAAATAAAAAAAGTTTTGAAAAAGTTCGGTTATTTTTTGAACAGACCTTTATGGTCAGATATTATTTGAAAAAACGGAAGAAAAGATTTTACGACTTGGGTTCGAGCCAGGAACCACGAGTATCACGATCTTGATGGTTTGTTCGAATACAACAAAGTTCTTAAGTTTCGCCACCGTCTCCCTCAAAATAGTTCCTTTGTGCAGAGTTACATCGCACTTAGCTCTTTAACCACTTTTGAAAAGTTCCCTGGAAGTGCTGTTCTCGAAGCCTATCAAGCACCACCTTTGATTTGTGTTGAATCTCGTCCGCGGTTACACACACACACACACAAACTTTCACCAAGCGTCTAAATGCTTGTTAGGGAGCTGAAGGTAGACACGTGCATCTCCTTTGTCTCATCTAGAAAGACTGCCCTACCTATATCGTTTATTATATTCATTTCCTGCTCATTATTAATAATTCTTTGAAACGAACTTTCTATCATTGCATCATCATTTTATGCTCATTGTGATTTGCTTGTTGATACCATTGTTGATGCGAACACAACGGGCCTATTGTTGCACATGCTTTGCCTTGCATTGTTGGTCATGAGATATATATTGTTGGTCCGTCCATAGTATTTGTGAATTGTGTGTTTATACCATTGTTGGATTCACGATTGGATTTACTTAATCGAGACAATTAATTCATTTTAAGTCTTATCAGTCTCAAAGGATGAAAGCAAATGAAGGTCTGAACCATTTATTTACACTAAGAATCCAGTTCTGAAATTAATTTTCTGATTTTACCTAATTACTTGACAAAAAAATCTCAAAGAGAAATAAACTGTACTTAAAAAATGTAGTTCTACAACATTAGTTTCCAGATTGTGCGCCATGGCCAATGAGGTGCCGCGAAATATTCCAACAATGGAATACATACATATTACACAATAATAAATAAAGAAATTAAACTGCAGCTAATTTCAAACGTTAGGTAAATGATATTTTATTTTTATTTTATTGAATTTAAACGGGAAAACCATTTACAAAAAATCATTGTACAGTATTAAGTAACATAAGAATAATATCTATATAAAAAAGTAATATATGAGTATAAGATTATAAAGACAATGTTTTCAACTTTGTTCTACTATTATGGAAAACATCAAAATTGGCAAGAAAAACATTGGCTTGACGTAGAAGCCTTTTAAGGGGGGAATTGTACATGAAGTTACTACTGTTGGAAGTGTTTTCAAGGTGGAAGAGAAAGAGAGACCTCGTTCTATGAGTGGGTACACGAATGGGAAGACACTCGAGCAGTTGAGGACAGTCTAGTTTAGAATGTATAATATCATAGAACAGGAGTAGGCCTGTTTTTATCCTACGATTTTGAAGGGAATCGAGATTGATCCAGGTCCGAAGAACATCATATTTGGGGGGCGCTTGGGTATTGTCAAATTTCCGCCACAGAATACGAAGAAATCTGTTTTGGACAGACTCTATGACATTAATTTGCTTACCAGGTTGGAGATGCAAAGTCTAAGATAGATCGGACTAGAGCAGTGTACAAGGTCTTTAGGGATTTGGTATCACTGAAGAGCTTCGTTTGCCGATTGATGAAGCCCAGTGTTTTGTAAGATCTCCTTACTATATTGTTAATGTGAGAGTTAAATGGCATTTTTGAATCAAGGATGACTCCAAGGTCATTAATCTGAAAAAACCCTTTTTAGAGGCACATTATTAATTTTATAAGTAAAGGGGATTAGATGATAATTTCTGCAGAATGAAACTAATTTACATTTGCCAGCATTTAATGACATGTTATTTTGGGAACACCATGAGGAAATGGAATCGAGCGCATTTTGTAATAACATGCAGTCAGACTGATCCTTAACAGTGAGAAAGATTTTTAGGTCATCAGCAAAGAGAAGGAAAGGGATACTGTTGATTGACTCAGTAATGTCGTTGATGAACAAAAGAAGGGAGTCTTGAGGCACACCACTAGTGGTAAGAAAAGGGGTAGTTATAGTGTCCTTAATTTTGACGTATGAGCGACGCTGGATGATGAAACTATGAATCCAAGATAGAAGGGGATCACTGATGCCAAGGGCTTCTAGTTTGCTGTGGAGGATGACATAATCTACTCTATCAAAGGCTTTGGCAAAATCAGTATATATGGTATTAACCTGGCATAAGGCATCTAAGCTGTCAAATATGTATTTTTCGTATAACAGTAAGTTAGTAGTTGTTGATCTCCCAGTGACAAATCCATGTTGATCAGGAATAATGATTTGTTTAAACAAGTGCTGGATTTTGTCCAGGACAATGGATTCAAACATCTTTGGAATTACCGATTGAATAGTTATGGGTCTATAGTTAGTAACATCGTGCTTATCACCAGATTTGTAAATTGGGACTACAAAACTTTGTTTCCAGAAATCAGGAAAACACCACTAGACAAAGAGTTATTAAATAAGATGAGCAAAGGGAGATATAAAGATGAGGCACAGGATGAGATGAGGACTGGATGCAGTTTGTCAGGGCCGGGACTTTTCCTGGTGTCAAGGGCCAATAGTTTATTTTCAAGATCTGATGAAGAGATGTGAATTTTTGATATATCAACTTGGTTGCTGTATTCAGTTGTAGTGGTATCATATGGAGCACTGCTGTCGACAAAGACTGAAGAGAAATATCGTGAGAATAATTGAGGTACACCATGGGGGTTGTTTTGTATGTCATTATTGTAGTACAGGGAGGTTGGTAGGAAATTATCAGATCTTCTAGTGTTAAGATATTTCCAAAAATTTTTGATATTTTAGAGATGGAAGATTCGACTTTCAGGATAGAGTTTTTGTAGCAAGACTTAGCAAGAGACTTGCATTGCGAGCGCAATAAAGAAAAGTTTGTGTAGTCCTCAAGGAGATTTGAGACCTTATATTTGTAGTGGGCTGCCTTCTTCCTGAAAACAAGTTGCTTCAATTCAGAGCTATACCAAGGTTGGAAATTACGCTTTTTCAACCTGATTTTAGGTACGTATATATCTATTAAGGAATACAGAGTGTTATAGAAAAGATTGATTGCTGAGTTTACATCCATCTGATCAAGGACACACCAGTTCGTATCCAATAAGGCAACATTGAGGGAGACGTAATCAGCTTTACGAAAATCATATGAAATAGAGTCATACTCAATGAGTTCATATTCACCATCAATAGAGATTTGGCCATACAAGGGAGGGTGGTGTATAACAGGAAGTACAAGGGGATCATCGGATGAAGACACGGGTTACAGTAGTTGATGAGAACACAAGATCAAGAATAACGCCATTTCCATTAGTTATCAGGTTATGTTGAGTAAGGTTTAGAAGATATGACATATTCAGTAAGAGATTACCCCTAGGGGTCAGATAACCTCGATCGTGGGCATAATCGCTGGAGACCCAGTAGGGGATAAGTTCACGCAAATTATAATCACCAAGAACACAAATTTTAGAGATCGGATAAAGTGTTGAAATTCTTTCGATCTCGTTTAGGTGGCTCTCATATGAGGAAAGTGCTTCATCGGGAGGAATATAAACACCGCATATTACAATGGAACATTTCCCTAGGAAAACCTGGATAAAAATATGTTCCACCTGTTGAGCGATTGTTGGAATGATGAGGGGGGGGGTTAACAATGGCAAGAAGTACGCCACTACCTGAGGACTTGGTACTTGTAAGGGCACTTCTATCAGATCGATAGATGTTATAATTAGATAGGCTTAACTCTGAGCTGGATATATCAGGGGATAGGTTTGTTTCAGTAAAGCACATGATGGAGTAAGAATGTAATAGAACGTTATGGGGAAGATCAGACAATTTTGTCCGTAAGCCATTGACATTTTGGTAATAAAATGATAATCCCGTAGCAGTTAGTTTTTTGAATTGGACTTGATTATTTTTGGGCACCCATTAATACATTTAATAATTAAATCTGTCTCACCATTCTCTTGACGGGAGGCGAGTTCAATTTTGATTGATTTTATAGTAATCACGTTCCATTTTAGTTCGGTCAGAGTTGATTGAAACACCATATTAATAATTCTTAATATTAATTAGAAAATGGATGGAAAATTCTGCGACCTAGTTTCGAACCAGGAACCTCGATTGTCATGGTCGACGCCTCTACCAGTTGCGCTATCGCAGACCCTTGTACAGCAATTATAAATTATGGATACCGGGCAATTATAAATGATTCATTCGAATTCAAAATACTATTTTCCAAAGTATTACACATACAGATATACTTGGTACTTGAATGGAAACATAAACTCACACTTTACAAATGTTCTATGTTATCCCTCTGGTCACAAGACACACGTCCAATTCGCCCTCATTCTTGCACTGTTTCAGTTGGCACACTTGGTCAACAGGTCCTTTGTCGTTAAAACAGATAAGTAGTGTCCTTGAACTGCCGATACCTTTGCAAAATGATCTCTTCTCATGGTGGTTTTTTTTCCTGCATTGCCGCCATTTTGTAAAGGATTGCCCTCTTGCTGCCAACTGGCATATCACGATGCAAGCTTGCCGAGTTTACGGTTCATTTCTAGACTTTTAGTTTCTCTTTTTATTTAGCTTGTTAGAACTATTTATCACAGATTTTTACATTCTACACTTGTTGAGCATTGTACAAGGTGCGTAAGGTATTTGAGGACAGATTCACGACAAGAAAGAAAACAGAGATATAAGTCGAGATAATAACTTTATTATCGAAACATATCATGTGCATACACAAGAAACCTTCTTGTTATATGGCTATTCAATGAATCCGCCTTCAGCTTTTATAACTGCTTCAATGCGAGATCGAAACCGTCGACATGCGCGAATCAAATGGTCATGGTTCATATTGGTCATTTCTCGAACAATGGCAGCTTTCAATTCATCTTTGGTGTTATGGGGATGTTCATTGACCTCTCTCTCCACAACGCTTCATACGTAGTAGTCCAACGGATTCAAGTCAGGGGTTACGTGATCATGGAAGTTGTCGGCCATCTATTCCTGTGTCATGCGAGACTTGTGTGCTCTTCGCATAACATACCAGTGATATCTGATGTTTTCATGGACAACATTTCTGATTGTTCCTTCCGACACATGGAGATCTTTGGCAAGTGGCCTCATGGATGTTCTGGGATTGTCATCGTTGGCCTGCTGCACTTGCTGAATAAATTAAGGTGTTCTGATGATGTCAGAGCGTGAGGCATGCTTTTTACTCTTTGCTACTGGTGCAATATTGCCATCTTCGGTCTCCAACTCCTTCCGAACTTTGTGGACGAATGATCTTGCGACCTTTAGAAATCGTGATATCTCTAAATCGCTGTGCTCTGCCTTTATTGCCACGGTTACTGCATGTCTCTTCATGATTTGTTTTACTTGATGGTCCGCTATTTTGCTTTCCGGAAACGGAAAGGACATACAATTTACTATAGTGCAGCAGTAGCCAAACGAAGATGTGTCCTCAAATACCTTACGCACCCTGTATATTGTTTGATATAGAGGTTTCTTTTACTTTTTAAACTTAAACAGTCTATCGTACAAAAGTGTACGCTGTAGCTGTTAGATAGACCGTGTTTGACTTGGGCATCATAAATAAATCCTGATATACTGCGGATGCGAGAACCGAAAAAGTTTGGGAATCACTGTTCTACAACGTTTTATCTATTTAAAACATTCTTAAATTTAGTCCTTTTACTATAAAGATAGAATGGGGATATTTATATACAGAGTTAGAAAAAGTATGTACGTATTTATCCATCTCAAAAGTCCACACCGTGAATCGTTGCATTTCGTCTACCTAGTGTATTGTAATAAGTATTGCATTTGATTTTAACGTTTTATCGACTTGAATTTTTGGCATGCAACTGTAAAATTTTCGCCACATCATGCATATTTTCAGCTACAGTTAAATAAGCTGCATAATTTAATTTACTGATGATGCATTGCCGAAATTATATTTTTCTAATGATTCCATACCAATGGAATTATTTTACAGAAAGAATCATTTTGAACATTACAAGTTTGTTTTCACTAACTTTAATTAAATGAGTAACATGACTTTAATAATTTGAAACGAAACCTTTTCACATTTTTACGATGCAGTATGGGAAAGCTTGAAATTTTAAACCATTCTCATGGGATAAGCATTTAGAATTTTAAAATTCACGTCATTGCATCACCTCTGTTTCCGTTTGATATGCAAAACGATTTTGACAATATCGAAAATTGTTTCTAATTTTAAACTGGCATTTCATATTAAATTCAATTAGCGGAGCCAATGTTCTTCAACGTTTATCATTATCTTCAATTTTGAAATTTATCGATTAAATTTTTTTTTGAAAAGATTTTCGCGGCCGAAGCACCAATCAAATGAAATTACTATTGTTGTCACGAGAGGAAAATTAATCATTACAGAATCGAACGAGTTAGACTAGAGGAAGGAGAAGTAGTAGTAGGAGGAGGAGGAGGAGGAGGAGGAGAAGGAAAAGGAAGTGGTGGTCGTTTAGAATAAGGAATTTCCAGCTGAACGAAGAGAAGGAGAACGAGAGAGAGAGAGAGAGAGTCATCTGTCTCGACCGATTATCTAAAGCTCGAGAATTGATTCCTCTAATCCTTCGCTGCATTGAAGTCGTTGAAGTGGGAGAACTAGGGAAGACTTGGAATTGGTCGACACCCTTTCTCAAATTGTGAAAACTCCAAGTCAACAGAGTTTGGAATGCTTAGGGTAAGAGGAAAGTAATTGGTTTGAAAATCTCTCCCTGGTGACCTGTTGGTAAAAGGAGTTCGTGTTCCTGTCACGAACAGGTCACCTTGGAATCCCATCGAAGGTAAGGAAAGGGAGCCGAGAGGAGCGATAGCCGGCAACGGCTGCTGACAGGTAATTCTCTGTCGAACCGATTGGGACCAGGCCACAGGGGGAAGGATTTATTCAACTAACGAGGTTTCTTCGATGGCTGCTAATCTTGAACTCCCGGAATCCAATTGGTCACTCTCTTAATGTGTCATCACCCAACCGGCCACTTATTTACAACTGTGGTAAACTGAGATCTTTGCGATAGGATCCGCACGACTTTCCCAAGTGACTGACTGACAGGCTGACTGACTGCTTCCAATCTACCAAGAAGATAAAAAAAACATTAAACTTCTATTGTCGCTTTCTTTAAAACGAAAATTTTTCTTACCATTTTAGGAAACTGAAAAATTGTTTTGAAGTTAACTTATATTGGAATAGATTTGATGAAATTACAAATAAACCACTGAAAAGCAATACAATATTTTGTGCGTTAAGGCTCCTATAAATGTTAGACTGAAGATGTTAGAGGTTGTGTACACTTGCAGTGATTTATAAAATACTTAATTTTTTATACTTTAATCATGTCAGAAGAGGTGTACATCATATCATTGAACAGTGCGTGCAACTATCAGTTTCCTGTTTCTCTAATCTCCTTTATCTTATAATTTGCATATTTCATTATAAAACTTAAAATTATTCTGGATGCCTCTTCCATTGTAAAACACGTAAGAATATACATTGAAAGAATATTTGAAACCAAACACCTGTATATACATTCTTTATATCCTGTATGTAAGAATTGGATGCTCGGATCGGTGCAGCAAGCTGTGTCAGACGCGAACTGTGGCGATCCGTGGTAACGAAACGCGAGGTGGGTAACAAAGCCAAGCTCTCCGTCTTCAAATCTATCTTTGTCCCCATTCTCACATATGGTCATGAGGCTTGGGTAATGACCGAAAGAGTGCGATCGCGGGTACAAGCGGCCGAAATGAGATTTCTGAGAGGTGTGGCAGGTGTTACCCTACTAGATAGAGTGCACAGCAGCACAATAAGGGAGTCTTTAGGTGTTGAGCCGCTACTTCTCCGCATTGAGAGATCTCAGTTGCGCTGGTATGGCCACGTGATACGGATGCCGCAAACTGGTCTTCCTAGGCAGTTGTTATTTTCCAAGCCGGTGGGTAAGAGACCAAGGAGTCGGCCTAGAACCAGATGGCTAGACTACATGGAGAATCTGGGTTCGAGTCGCTTGGGTATTACCAGGGAGGACATGCACCTGATGGCGGAAGATCGCGATCGCTGGAAATCCTCCATAGGGCTGCTGCCACCGCGACCCTAACGGATGAGCGGGTTTGAAAAGTAAGTACGTAAGTATATCCTGTATGTCCAGTATACCTAATTCTATTTGTTATTACTCTTTGACGTAATGGCAGTCTACAGAGAGAAGTGGATTACCCCTCTTCATCAATGCCTGACAGAGTTCCGTATCTTCACCAAATCCTCCTTCAAAGCCTCATCCATTTGATGACGTGTTTCTGGATGCCTTCTATGTAGACGTTTTAATTCATCCCAGGGATGTTCTATTAGGTAGATGTAGGGGGCTTCTTGCTAGGGGCTTACTTATATATTCATGCCTTCAGACGAGGCAATATGTTTTATGGCACTGCTCTTTTGATAAGCACAATTCTATAGTGTAAAAGAATATAGAAAATCCTGGAAATTATCTCGAGGATGTCCAACAGTGTTGGTTGTTCATGATTCCGTCAATGGAAAAAGACAAAGTTATGAGAATAAGACTAGACCATCATATTTCTACCCCCGAGCTTCACTCTGAAACAAGACATGCCAATAGATGTCGTTTTCATTCTTTAATTTCGTGTCACCATGACAGTGGTGATCTTCGAGTCATCTGCAGAACCTTTGTAATCCATAGCATGAAGCTCTCGACGAACCATTATTGTACTGACACGCATGACCCTGCCATTTGCTGTAGGCCATTTTCTAGTTTCTGTGGTATGCCGCTTTTTACGTCATCTTTGCGATCAGATTGTGTGCTCTAGCACCGCTATGACATCGTAATTAAGCCTCCTGTAGATTTTCGCTTTTGAATAATATCATCCATTGTTGATTTGGCAGGTTCACTTTAAATCTTATGAAATATAGGCACAAGTCGGAAGCCATAACAGCCTATTTCGTTATATTCAGTTATGACAAGTAAGAGCGCCCATAATAGGCGTTATATGTATAGGCTGTTTTATTAGTGCTTTCGATACGTATTTTTTCAATAAAAAATATGCAACAACACACTTCAGGGGTGATCTGCTTCAAATGTCATTCGGTGCATATGAGGATAGGACTTACCATTAGCAGCATATAAACCAGGGTTGTAAAAGGTTAAACCGCTGTTATATCGATTCATACGCCCGAGCCATTCCAACCGTCCTAGTGTAATTTTAGAATTTGAATACGGCAAATTTGAAAGCAAGTCTGGACATGAAAGCTTATTTAAGCTTATTTAAACGAACTCGAGACAATAGAATATTGTTGCAGAATTTAATAAGCATATAATCCGTGTAAATCGCATATCACTCAAATTCAAGAAATAACTTTTCGATATACTAAACTCTGTCTCTCTATATGAAAAAAGCTGCAAGGCAGTGTGGGAAAGCACGTCACTACTTTTTCACCTCCGCTCCGTAAAGTAGTCTCCGACTGCACACGCGTAATCCTCAAAAACATGAAGCACTGTTTCAGTGTCATTTTAGCCTCTATAGTTTCAGTTTCTTTTTTATTGGCTGCGCGTTGATCTGACTGAGATAACAATTGTTAACGTGGCTTTCCCATACGGCCTTGCAGCTTTTTTCATATAGTGAGACAGACTTTATATATCATTTTGTTGTACTTATTTTTAAATAATTGGATGAATAAGATGAAATTTTAAACTTATAAATATATAGAAGTTTCAAACACTTGCAATTGAATATTTGGCTCACCTACATCAAACATTAATATGTTGCCATGCGTTTCCATTCGCCTGCTGCGAGAGAATACTTCAATTAAACTATTAAATATGGCTTTTATATAAAATGAAATTTCACATCTTTATAAGACGAATACTTAGTCTTTTTAATGTTTATAAACCTGTCTTCATCTTCTTGAATAGAATTGATCATTTCAGGTTTATCTAGCAGAAGAGATGGTCTGGTTTAATAAAAATTGTGAATTATCACAATAATGCTTCCGTAGTTTCTGGTTTGCAGTAATTAAGGATGGTTTGTCTGATCATTAGGCACTATTCTTCGGATCCTATATGTGGAAAGCTTTTATCTCTCTCTGAAAGAATAATCGATGAATAACTTGCTTCAATAATTGGAAATATTAGGTTTTGAATATCCAGATCGTATCCACACTTTCAATATCCACACTTTTAAATAGTGTGGCTTCGACATTATATAAATTTTGGTAAGATTAATTAAATATTGCAGTTCATTTAATTTGAGTCGGCTTCCTCGATTTGCTTTTGATTTCACGGAAAAAAATTCTAAAAACTTTTGGTTGCAGATTGATTTAAGAAATTATATAAAGAAAGATTTTGAAAAGAAAATAATTTAGAAAAAAAAGAAATGAAGCTGGAGTCTTTTCTTAGAAGATGGAAGAAAGGCTTGAAAGAGACCTAGAAATGAGTTTTCTCTAAAAGGAGTGAGAAGAAAAGGAGAAAAAAAACGAGAAAATTAAATTAGTTGTTAGCTGATGAAAGATGGTCCAAGGGTATTTAAACGGAAGTTTCCTGCGACTGCTTGCTGCTGTTCATGCGATTGCCTCCTTTTGTTGGCGCCGGTGGTTAGGTAGGAGGAGAAGGAAGCCTTTAGCCCCCATCATCCCCCTCTCTTCCTCTTTTCCTCCACCCACCTAGTTTCACCACTTTTTTCTTTCCTCTTTTCCCACTTTTAACCCTCCCGTCGTCTCTGCTGACGAGCTTGACGCCGATAGAAAGCGATTAGACGGCGGCGCAGGAGATGGGCTCTCCACGGGACAACGACGGTCGAACAGCAACTGCCGAAAACACCGATGTTCGATCGCTTGCTTTACATTTGGTATTTGATAGAAAAAGAAAGAAATCAAAATCTGTGGATGAAATTCTTATCAAAGACCACTCACTTTAGCATATGTCAGGAACTGTGCACAAAGGGACAACCAAGAGTTTTTGATTTGGAAGTAGCCTTTCCATCGGTAAACTTCTGTGTTGTTTCTCACCAAGGTAAACTAATAAGAAATTAATATAAAATTAATTAAATTCGCTTTTCTTGGAATTGGTGTTACTGTTTTAGATATTTTTGCAACTTAAGAAGAATAATTTTATAAATTTATTTATGACAACATTTTTTTGGTGAATTAATTGAAAAATTATTTTGATGCCTCAATCTATTTAGCCACTAGGTAATTTCAAGATGTTTGTGCATATTTTGAAAGTACAAAAATTTATGAATAGTTCCCCCCCCCCCTGACTATACTCGAAATAGGACAAAAGAAATGTTATAAATTTTATAAGAGGATGATGATGCTGAAATGAAATAAAAAAAATTTCATAATTAATTGTGCTATGAGGGTAGTTATCTCAATATATGGCCCCTAAACCGATTGTTTTGCTGGTCACATAAGATATTATCTATATACACGCATTTTTTTGTTATCGGGATATTCCTTTACAACCTTGATCACGTATTTTTCAGAAATGGGGATAGGTAGAAAGGTGCGGTTTGAGCATAATGTTCACACATATGTAAAGTGTTTTTTTTGTCAACAGTCCAAAGGTAAACGCGCTGTGTGGTCTGCTTCATGAAATATGGTGGGACCATTTTTCTTTGCAGAGGCGTCAGTAACCTCCACTGTTTATCTGGACATGTTGGAACAGTTTGCATTTCGACAGGCCGAAGAACTGCAACCTGACATCATGCTGCAGCAGGATGGTGCCCCTCCTCCTGGGCCTTGATCGTTAGGAAGGCTTTGGACGACACATTTCCAGGTCGCTGGTTTGGCAGAGGAGAACCCATTAGATTTACAGACCTTCAAAGTCTCCAGATATAACCCCATTAGATTTTTTTTTTGAGCTTTGTGAAGGATACTGTCTACCATATGCCGCTTTACAGCAGCAATTGCAAACGTTAAAGAGAATATGCTAGGCCGGACATGGGAGGAACTGGAATATCGCTTAGGTATGCTGCGTGCTACAGGTGGTGTATTCTGTTAAACGGCTACTAAAACTTTGGGTGTGTGTGAACGTTATGCCGCAAACCGCACCTTTCTACCTATTCCCATTTCTGAAATATACATGATCAAAATTGTAAAGATCATTTTGGAACACCCTGTATATGTCTATTTATTTTTTGCTAATTTCTTTCAGAATACGAGTTGTTATAACTGTGTTAGATCATCATGAGCTTGGTCATCATCATATTCAACTTTATCGATTCACTGTTGGGTGTAAGTCTCCTCTATACCTTTACAATGTGCTCGGTCTTGGGCTTTGCTTTTCCAATTGACGCCCGTCAGTTTCCTGATATCGTCGCTTTATCTAGTATGGAATCCTCCCCGTGGTCTTTTTATATTTCATGGGTACTAGTCGAGGATGACTGTAGTCCAATCTGTTGTTTTGTCTTCTGGCAATTTAGTTATCGTGTTCGCTTTATGATGACGAACACTGCCGTTTGTTCTCGAATCCAAGTGATCCGTTTTTTGTCTCTCCTTGTAATATATAGCATATGTCGTTCAATGCTTCTTTGAATCGTTTGTAGTTTTGGATGCCTTTGCTCAGTAACGCCGAAATAGACCATGACTTCTCCTAGATATATCACCAAATTGTAAACATCTTTATTTCAAATTTTAAAACCCAGCTGCTTAATTATCACCATTACAATCTCAGGAAGCCGGGTACAAAAGGCAAAACCGGTTGTTATTCTATTCAGTAAATATGTATTGCAAAGCATCTGTATTCTTCATTAAACGATACAGTACAAGGATTTCTTATCAATAAAGATATTATCTCGTAGCACAAATTGGGTTTCGTTTTGCTTTTTTTTGCGGTGGCTAGGTGTGATTTTTGGGGATTTACAAGAGTTGTTTTTAAGGATTTTTGATCTCCCAATTCAAGGTGCGTTTAAGATAATTTTCAATTTTCGGTGCACTCGAAATTTTAAATTGCCATTTGCGTTGTTTTCATTAATTTTGAGCATGGCGACAAGTTATTAATTAATAAAATATCGACTTAACGAGAAAATCATCGGAAAACACTATAGCAGAATTAAAGCACCGCTGATTACTTTTCAGTCGCGCCAGCATATTTGCGAAAGGCTTAAAACTTCAATATTAAGCACCTTTTGAAATGGTGTTGTTTCCCGTCGTTCCTGGATTTTAGAACACTAAAAAGCTGCTCTTTGGAGTGATGAAGTCACGCTTTTCACTATCCATTCTGATGGATGTTTTTGGGTTTGGCGATAACGCGCCCACTTGATGTGTTCTCGGGATGTGTTCTTCCATCTGATACGTTCGACGTTGGCTCCAAAAGGTATGAGACTGTGTTTTCGTGGATGGAAATCTGGCCGTTATATCAAAAACCATGATCTCTGAAGTGAATCTCGACATTCTGGATAATCCGGTCTTATCGACAATGTCGTAGTATTATGAAAATGAACATTCTTTTCCAACACAATCCTGCTCTCTGCCACATGACAGGCCGTGCGCATAACATCCTGATTTTCGATGCAGTTACGGCATCGGGACGGTAAGACAAAGATCCCTGGTTCGAATCCAGGCCGTGGAATACTCTATATTAGTTTTCTCTATTTATATTATTAATTTCCGGAGATATGGCAGTAAAAAATTCTCCTAGACCCATATTCCAGTTATACTTTTAAAATTTTCTCATTTGAACAGATAATTGCATCATTTAGTGGCAATGCATTCTTTTTATGGTAGTTGCATTTCTCCCCCGTTTCTAAAAATGCAAAAGACTTTTTTGTGTCTGGAGGTCAATTTGAGATCACTGGAAGCAGTAATTCACTCGACATGTTTTTGTCGTAATTTCACTGAATTATGGTTTTATTCGCAGTTGAATTTTTTTCTCATCTCGGTAATATAAGATAATTGGGAATCCTTAATTGCAAAGCAAATTGGATAATTTTATGTAATTGCAGCGATATGAGATAATAACACAAGAACCAAGGCTCGCCATTACATATTAATCCATGATTCACTTAGAAATAATTAATGAGGTAAAGACGTTTTTATGACTTTATTTTTTTTCCTGGCAATAAAATTACGTTATTAGGATAGTCGTTTATTTTATGAAGAATGTGAAGGAATTGATGAAAAAAAGGTTTATAGTCTATTTGAAACGATATAAACTAATTTTTATCGAGAAAATAACCAGTTCTGCTTATGTAATTAAGAAAATATGGACCCATTAAAAACTCTTATGGAACCAGTTCAAAGAATATTTAATTGAGGGAACAGATTTGCCTTATGAAGGCTATGGAATTTTCAACTTTCCTGGCGAATCTATCGTCTCCTTTTACAGTTTTTAGCTTCAACACAAGTATTTATATCACGTGATCTTTTTGTATATTTTTATTCCGTAATATTAGATTCAACTTAGGTTATCTTATTTTAAGGTTATCCCAGTTAACATATTTTACTAGTCAAATTTAAAATTCTTAACTGTCAAGATAAAATAATTTTATTTAATAGTCACAATATATGTTCAGCATGTATATTCTCAGTACACATTTGCGAAATGGCTTTATTAAAATTTGGCTGAGAGAAGTTGAATGGTCCGTGCGCAGCTTAATGTAAGGTAACATCATAGAAAAAGTGTGTGACGGGAACCATTTTCCCAATCCCGAGCGAATATTTACAAAATCCAAACCACCGTTTAGTGGTCGGCTGTAACCGAATGCTGACTTTTATAGCCTGTCAGCGTTGTCGCTTGTATTAACTGACCAGGAGGATCTAAGCTCGACCGCAGTCGCAGAAAACGTTGCTTTTGCCAATGTCCCCAACCTTGCCTACCCCATTCGCTTTATATCCCCCAGAATTTATCAGCTTAAGTGTTAAAGTTGGAATGTCGGTCAAGTTATATATGTTCCGCGAGGTTCAACTTGAAGTTCAGGTGCTAAGCCAGTGGAATCTGTGAAATTTCTTAATCAAACGGTAGAATGGCGGGGAGATAAAATGTAGATCTTGTTCTTGCAGTTTTGGTTTACAAGAATTTGGGAATTTCGGCTAGTTTCTTTACTGACAAAGAATGAAAGAGCAATAGCGAATTAAAAAGTCCACACTATATAAAAAAATTGTAAAAATCTGTGTTAATGGTGTTTATAAATTTATCTCTAAAAAGCGCAATAGTAGAAAACTTTTCATATTTTGCGCTCTCTCTATGAAAACTTTAAATCGAGAAAAGCGAGTTAAATTTTCTGAATCGCATAATAACTCATAGGAACCGACAATGATCATAAAAACAGTGAAAAATAATATTGTGTCATAACTCTTAAACTGAACGGTGTTTCAAAGAATTATCTGGTTGTGCTGGGAACGAAAGCAAACCTGCGAACGTTGTAAAAGCGTTAGATGTATTCAATATATGCGAATAATAAGTTGAGCGTTCTTAAGCATGCTCTAAAGCATTATACTTGGGCTCCTTTCACACTTTTCGGTTTTGACTGTACGGCAAACAATCGAACGGCGAAAATCCGAATGGGCAAGAAGTTCACACTATACGGTTTTGACCGTACGGCAAAAAATCGAACGGCGAAAATAAGAATGCATTGCTTTTTTCCATCACGAGCTCAGCTTGTGGTTGAGTGGTGTACTTATAATGAATCGTAAACAAGTTAAAGAAATTGTCCCACAGCACATGTCTAGCTTCCATCAAAACTTCTGCATCAATATCTTCCATTATTTAAACAACTATATTAAATAACTAAACTGCAACTACAGTGGCTCGAGAGCAACTGACCGTTCGATTTAAAACTGTATAATGTGAAAGCGTGTATTTGGTCACGTACACCATTGAGTCATTGGTCGCCGTCCGGGCGCCGTAGGTTGCAGTGGCAGTGTACGGCTGCTACACGGCACGGTGACGGCATTTCGCCGTCGCCGTATAATGCGAAACGTGGCATACTCTTCTTCACTCCGCTAAAGGAATGTCGCCGTTCAATTTTTTGCCGTACAGTCAAAACCGTATAGTGTGAAAAAACAACAACTTTCCTGGATCAAGCTCCAGGTTTCACGAAGCATAAATTTGGTAGCACCTACAAATCTGAGTCGACCGTCCTACCCTACCGAATTGCCTGAGTGACTTTCATATTTTTAAAGAATAATAATTGGATGTTCTATGAGGATTTTTATACACGCCATACCTCAGATGTTTAAATTATTGATGAAAATTTTCATATTTTTGCCTCCTTATAAAAGCCCTGCGACATGGAAAGTTTTCATTAGTCGGACGAACAGGAGCGTAGATACCATTCTGAAGTAGCAGTATGAGCAAGGAATCCACAAGAAATGTGGTAGCCGGGTTAGTGACATCAACTCAGGACTGAAGCGCGTGGCTACATTTACATTTTTTACCCATTTTGCTAAGAGGTTTTTTTTTTTCACGTACACATCTCTGATAGTAATAACCGCGATTGCTTAGAGTATATCTTTGTCCGGTGGCACACTTGAATAGTAATTCGAAATCATCTATCTCTGTGTTTAACTAAAGAGGACGGAGCAGAGAAAATAAGAAGAATGAAGACTGCCTATTAAGACGAACCTATGCGAAACAGACATTAATGCAAAGGGCTTAACTTTTTAAGGGTTAACTAGCAAAGTGTCTAAGATGTTCTTAGGTAATAAGAGTATTGGCTGTCATGAGTATATTCAGGGGACTTCAAGTGTCTGTGGCATCTGCATATCAACTCGTATTGTTAATACATATCTATAATTCGGGACAGGTTAACCTTGCTATGAAGAACAAGTACAGTTGCGAGATCATTGCATCAATGCACGGGAGTCATTAAGGAATACAGGGTAGATAACAAGAAAAGCTTACTCTAAAGACGGGACAATTGCTTGTTATAGAATTATTTGGATATTGTTCACACAATCCTACGTAAACATTTAAAACTAATTGCTTCATTCGACTTGTTGAAGGCGTGCGACTTGAATAGCGACGGTGTGGTAGCCATGATAAGAATTAGTTCCGAAAAGGTATCAACGCATCGTTATTAAATAAATATTATGTAAACACCTGGAAAGTGATATTAAATTTTAAATATATGAAGAGTAAATAATAGTAAGTAAAGGTTTTAATCGTTAAAATTTACTATATAATTATACAATCGAACCAACTTATAACGAATGGTTGCATGTCCGCAGTTTTGTTCGCTATAATGTATTTCTTTATATACGTACAGTAGATTTAGCGAATTTATTTTTACTTAAAGTGGATTTCTTTATATCTGACAAAGAAAAAACCCTCAACTGCGTCATTTTTCAATGTTTTTAAATAACCAAACTCAATATGTCTCTTTTGCACCTTTCCAGCTCCTATTTCCTTTATGATCTATTTTTGGTGTCGAGATCTAAACATTTTTTAATACGAATACGAGGGTCACTCCAAAAGTTATGCACAATATTTTAAAAAAAATTATTTTGTATTCTACACCTGCATTTTATGGAGGTCATAGATACATATTTCCCGCCTATATTCAAATGTAGTTTAAGTCGGCGCCATGATAGCACTCCTTCAAGATGGCTGCTGTACTGGACATTCGTCAGAAGCAACGTGCTGTGAACGATTTCCTTTTCTGTAAGAACGAGACAGTAGAAAACATCCACAAAAGGTTGAAAACGGTGAATGGAGATGCAGCTGTCGATCGCAGTACGGTTAGTCGTTGGGCAAGCAGATTATCAAGTGAAAGAGGCCACGCCAATATTCGTCGACTTTTACCGTGCAGATATAAGCGCCCTCGTTCCAAGGTGGCGTAAGGCAGTTGAAAGGAACGGGGATTATGTGGAAAAATGACATATTGTTTCTAAAGGATGTATCTATGACCTCCATAAGTTGTAAGGGTGTAGAATAAAAAATAAATTTAAAAAAATTGTGCCTTACTTTTGGAGTGACCCTCGTACATGTGGAAATGTGTTTCCTTTTTTACTACTATTGTATTCCTCATCCTCTGCTTCTAACAAGTGAATAACTCAATGCCAAATTTAGACAAAAAATTGTTGATATTTCAAAATTTCGCTATATCCAAAAAAAAATTTGTGTAAGAGCCCATAAAATTATTCTTTATATACGTATTTTCGTTATACCAGATTTCGTTATAACCGTAGAAAATTTGCACAGTTTCAATGAACCTATAATTGGGGATTTCAATTAACTTCGCTATAACCGCTTTTTGGCTATAACCGAGTTCGTTATACAGTATGTGAGTTCGACTGTATTTAAAAAGCTAGGGAATATATTTCAGCCGCGCATGTACAAACTCTTATCGGTTTCCCGAACTATAGCTAAGCATGTCCTTATGGGGAATGACATAATGAACATTTATCTAATTTAACACCTGAATGCTTTTGGAGAACCGTTATTCTGGGAAATATAGGGATGCTGATGCGTCACTTAGGTTTCATTTGACTCATGCCTTCATCTAAATATTAAACACTTAGATATCTCTGTGACTATTAAAAATTCATGATTTCTTAATATCAAAAAAACAGTAGTTTGCTTTTCGTAGCTTACAAACAGTCACACTGCACAAAGAAAACTGAATGTTGATATTTCCATCACGAAAAGCATGCAAATCAAAAAATTAACATAAATTACCATACCCATATTCACTTTCATGCGGAAAAGCAAATAAAAGGCATGTTTTGGCGTCAGTTAGGTTCCGTGCCCAATTGTGTTATGGTGATTGTGGCGTCAGTTCACCACGTGATTGTGGTTGATTGGTTGGTCCGATTTGGATGATTTTTTTTTGTTTTGTTTGTTTTTTTATGCTGTACAAGTTTGCGATTGGGTTTTTTTCTCTATCCCTTACGGTTTTTGAGATAAATTTTGAATGTGTCCTAATATGCATATTTGGGATGATGAAAAGTGCACCATGGGATAGGCCACCCACAACTTCCTATTCATTGGATTCATCAAAATTGACATATCTGCTTCAGTTCGAAAAATAAAAGGGGGTTCAGACTTTTGTATTCACCCTGTATAGTACTGTAATTGGAAATTTTAGTTAAATTTGAAAAATTGTTTTTCGGTTTATTCAGCATGAAGGAAGAAAATATATAAAAAATTTTGGGAATTCTGCGTTGTGGAATTTTTAAAAACTTTTCCTCTACCTCTATTCTATTCCTTTAAAATATCTGTTTAATGTGAAGCAACTTATCTAATAGTTGAGTTGATTAAGAGAAACAAACTTTTATAGTATATGAAAAAGTTTTCACAGCAGCAACATTCGTATTGATCGGAGAATTTTAAAAAACGCGTACATTTTTAAAAATATTGGTTAGATAGGATTTTCTTTCTCCTTTCAGTGGAACTAATAAAAAATGCACTGACGGTTTTCTTTAAATATCAGATTTTATTTTTCTTTTTTCTTCTTACGTCTCTTCGTCATCTCGCCTCTTCTCTTATATACTTTTTTGTTGAAATTATAACGATGTCCCGAGGGGAAGAGCGGGGGAGATTGCATCCTATTGATTTCCTAGCCTACCCACCCACGCACTTTTTTTTCTCCTTAGCTCCAAGGCAGATGCTCATTGGAGAGGGTAAATGAATAATTTACTTAGGCTATGGAAAGCTTGAGAGCAACGATTCGAATGCGGATTCTTCTATGGAGAGAACGATTCTGTCGGAATTTTTTCTTTTTCTTCTTTTATTTTTTAATTTTTCCCCTTTTTCTTTCCCGCGAACTCTTCTGTTTAACTGTGTAGAATATTCATCATTTTGCGGACGAGCATCTGGTGTCGGGTGATTGGTGCCATAAATTCGTCGAGAAACCCAACAGCTAGAGGTTGAGGAATTTTCTTTTTTATTTACTCAGATTTTTTAAAAAAAAATCTTTCTTCCTATAGCAGAGAAGCCAATTTATCATCGATTTTCAAAATGTGCGCTTCTCATTTCTCACCTCAAAAATTTGCGCTTCCCAATTATCAATAGACTTTGATATTTATTAACTTAAAGGTGATCGATTTCGGAAATTGTGTGATGGCTTGAATTATGCAACTTGGTCAGGGGATTACATTGTATTATGTTATGTTACCAGACAGTAGCTAAATATTCTTAAAAACTATTTATACTCTTTCGTTATTTTATATGGTCTATTTACAGCCCATAAATTAATTATGTTAAACAAGGAAACAGAAAAAGCAAAACTTTATTTCAAGATGCACAAATCAGTCAAAATATTATCACCACCTGCTTAATTTGAAGTTAACTTATGATCTTTCTCTCGCCTTCAAAACAGAAGATACCTGTTCAGATATGAGTTTATTTTTGGTATCTTGTAATAACTGGAACGAAATATTCATCAGGAGATCCCTCGGCTTTTGCAAACTACTTGATTCAGATGACGTATCACGAATCCACTGATCGAATTCAAGCCATAGGTTCTCGATTGGATTCATGTCAAGAGATGTTTGAGGCCTTAGTAATAACTAAAATTCTTCTCATATCTAGTGTGGTTGTAATTAACCTTTCCCGACCAAACTCACCCTAGAGAAGAAACTATTTATAGTACGGGTACCAAACTGGATAGGAATAACGTCCAGCTTATAAGCCACAAGATTTGCATTGGTCATCGCTTCCATTAATGCCATACAAAATCACCAGGCGCCATTATTGTTCAAAGGTGTTTCTGCGATAGCAAGACAAGAAGAGCGTTACTGGTGAAGCTTTCAGACTGTCCTGGACACTGAAGGGACGCCTTGTTCAGCACACTAAGTAGTTTACCAGGCTACGTCCACAAAAACTTGAAAATTTTGCGAAATCACAGCGATTAAAAGTGTTTAAATGGAATTGCTTATTCATCATTTCTCTTCCCCTTGTCTTCGGCAATGTTTACATTACGATTGCTCTTCGTGCGATCGTTCGTTTTCCACTTAGAGACGGTTAACTTTCCAGTCCAATCCTTAATCGTGCTGGTTGAAGACATTTACATTAGTAATAGGCAACGTAATCTTAGATTCAGGAGTGTTCGATGAACATTATGCAACGGCAACCAACACTATTAAAACAATCCAACACAGCATTTCGCTGACCTGCTTGGACAACGGCAAGTTCAGTTCAATTATTAGACAAATAAGAGCTTCCACAGTCTGTGTAGGATTTTTTAATTAGTCTCTCAATATGTGGTTTTTAGAATGGCAATTTCAGAACGGAATAAAAGAGAGACGACAATAAATAAAGCTATGCATACAATTTTAATAAATGGCTGACGCGTTTCGAAGGTAATTGTATCAACCGATCCAAAGGCGAAAATACAAAGCAGCTGGGCAAATTTATATATAATCAGAAAAAGCGAAAATTCTTCTAAAATAATGACATAATGGAGGGTCTCGTATTGTTGCAGAAATGAATAAAACGGAGGTGACATTAAATGTTAATTTAGTGTATCGTTCGAATATAAATATTGTAAAATTTCAAAATCCAGAATACGTATATTAAATTCTGCATATATGAAAAGTTTCACGGCTCTTTTACGAGATATCACTTTAGTACAAAAGATATTTAGAGTAATCTATCATACTTTCATAATATTTAAGAATGAATTATGGCACACGCGTGTATCAGAAACATTTTAGATTTAATTGTCATTCTGTCTAGACTATACGCAATTTATAGAGCAATTCAGGCGTATCGATCTTTCTGTAACGATAAAAACTGTAGAAAGTTTCGGAGCTTTCTAACTGCTGAGTGTATTGCAGCACATTTATTATTTCGGGATACCATTAGAACTGTTTTTAAACATTTACTCAAACTGTTTATCAAAAGTAAATTAAATTTTATTAAACGTAAAGATAATTTACTAAAAAAAATTATTATTTATTTTCGATTGGGTAACAGGTTCTCTTTTCCTGTCTCAACCAAAGCGTTACTTTTCTGTTCACCAAGGAAAAAAAGCCGGTAGATTTTATTTATTTACTTACTTTTTTTTTCAAATGGCGGTAAAAATGTGCCGAGAGATAAGCGCCTTTTCTTCTAAGAAACTGTTACCGTGAGAGAGAGAGAGAGAGAGAGAGAGAGAGAGAGAGAGAGAGAGAAAGAAAGAAAGAAAAAGAAAGGTGGAGGGGTTGGCGTGGGTGGTAGGTGGATGGATGGGGGAGAGAAAAGAAATCTCCTTCACTCTTTGTATAGAAACGTACAGAGGACTTTTGCTGATGCGTTTGTCACCGAAGGGGGTTGTTCCATATTTTTTGTCATCTTTCAGTTTCCTGGCGGCCATAAATTTTCATTTTGCTGTCTTTCTCCGTCATGATTCGTTATCTCTAACAACATACTCTCAACACCAAATGCAGGAGGCAGTGTCAGTGAGAACGACGGCGAATCGAGTAGAAATCGTTGCTGGTAGGAGAAGAAAAAAAAAAGGGTGAAAAGCAAAGGAAAAAAAATTCCCATCTATACAATAAAAAAATAAATAAACAAGTGAAAAAAAGGATAGGTTTTGTAAAGATATAATTTCACATTTCTTGACAGTTAAAGGTCGGGAATAGATCTTGTTGGAATGTTTTTTTTGCAGCTATAACTCTTGGATCCGAGGAAAGAAAAAAAGCATTAAAAAACTTTTATGAAATTATAAGAGTGATTTATTCAAATTGGAATATATGAGAATTAGAATTTTGTATTTGTTTTATTAAAAAAATTTGATTTTTAAAATATTATCTTCATTATTGGCTCTATATCAGCATAGTGCTTCTTCTGGTTGACTGAGGAAAGAAAAATTATTTATTTATTTATTTATTTATTTATTTATTTATTTATTTATAAAAATGTATTTGAATCCAAATTCTAACAGGAATCCTGAACATGAATTAGTAATTAATTTAATTCAACGACAAAGCTAGAATTCTAAGATTTCTCAATACTTGAGGCATAAGTTTCAATTTTAACAACAAAAATAAACTTCTAAAATTATTATGAATCCATTCCTCGTCAAAATTTTTTGCCAGCTTGACATTTAAATAGCTCCGCGCGTTAGCCAATTAAAACTGAAGAGGGCACTTAGGATCGTTGCTTTTACGTCATTATGTATTTTTCACGGTTCCTATGCCTGTGATTTATTTTCAAATTATGGTGGAAATCTTTGGAGTGTATTAAATTTTTATAGGTATCTTCAAAAAAAGGGAAAAACTCCTGGAAGTAATTGGTCTGAAAGTATCCTTTAAAGAAAAATAATCGTCGAAAGTCGAGCAAGGGGCGCAATTGATGTCGGTGAAATTTCCTTCGTATTCGTCGGGGGGTAGAAAGTGCGAATGAGTTCCGTTTCCAGCAGAGACTATAACTCGGTCATTTTTAACCCCTTTCAAAGCCATTTTCGCCGTCTGTCGGCTGGTGGTGATGAAGTGGCCGATCTCTCGAGTGAACGTCGGGCGTTGAAGGTAGCCCCGTCCGAGACAGAAGCGAGCGAGCGCCCGACGCTTGTTGCCGCTCTCTGATGGAACGCGTTTGCACTTCAACACGGAGGAGGGAGTACGTGGAAGGGGGGGGGGGGGGAAGAGAGTAAGTCCCGGATGAAACGCTCTTCAACAAAGGAACATTAAGAACTCCATGCCAAGACTTCAATCACATTGTTTACTCAGTCTTTAGCATGAAAACAAAGAAAAATCGATAA
This sequence comes from Rhysida immarginata, assembly GCA_023313115.1. Taxonomy (NCBI): domain Eukaryota; kingdom Metazoa; phylum Arthropoda; class Chilopoda; order Scolopendromorpha; family Scolopendridae; genus Rhysida; species Rhysida immarginata. The sequence continues at coordinate 647,459 of JAHWFO010113396.1, read as the reverse complement.
TAGCAATCACATCACAGCGAACAAATCCATTCCTATCTCCTCCTGCTCCTCCTCCTCCACCATCAACCACCACTCGCCCTTTCTCTCTCTTTCTCTGCCTATCTCTCTCTCTCTCTTTCTCTCTCTGTCTCTTTTATATTCTCTTCATCTCTTCTTCCTTCCCTCCTTTTCTCTTTCTTTCTCTCGTATGCTCCTTTTCGTGAATCTTCTTTGAAAAGCAATATCACAAAGCAAAGCATCACTAGGTAAATGGTCTGCAAATGCAGAATAGGGCGCATGCATCTCCACGCTGCCGCCACCAAGCACTAACTACCACTCGGTCTCTCGCTTTATTAGCCAGTTTTCCAGGCAGGATTCTGATAGATCTTTATATTTAGATATGAAATTATATATTTGTTACAGTTTCATTTAATTTTCCTAGAGATTTTATAGACGAGCGTACAAATTTCTTTCTAGAAATTAATTTACACACCAAAGAAATCGAGATTTCTTTAGAACGTTAAGAAGTTCTCTCGAAATCTTCTCAAATTTTGACGATTCTGTGTGTTCCATGAGATTACGAGTACATTATCGAAATCTAAAGTTTTCTTCAAGATATTTGAGATTTTATAATAGTTGCGTTTATATATCATTTATCTTCTTGCCATTAACGAATAGTGCAATTAAATAGCTTTTTTTTAGTGAAAGGCTATGCAGACACACACAAACAAAAATCTGTCCATAAAGTGCAGCCAGAATCATTCTTAGGATTTAAAATTGATTTTATGTATTTTTCAAAAATGGGCAACATGGCAAAGTGAGCTATTTACCCGAAGCTCTATTATCTCTATGAATTGATCCTTTAAATCATTCACTAATGTCATTAAATTTAGGATAAATATATAATATTGCTCTCTGTGATAATTTGAATAGGATTTATTTCAAATAGTAATATCCAAAATAATAACCAAAATAATAATCTATCTTTTCTAATCTTCTTTTTCCTTTTCGGTGTCGAGACCCATTGGATCTATTTTGAAATTTAACCTAACAGAGGATCAGCCTACTGAAGTTTTGTTTGGTCTTCCAAGCTTGTTAGTAAAGGGAGAAACACACATCTATGCCCTCAGCAGGGCATAAAAATAATTCCCGAATATTTTTTTGAAACGCGTTTCGGTCTTCATAAAAAATTCTCACTGTACGCAGAGAATTAGAAAGGTAACTATTTACGAAAGGAGGTATCGCGATATGCAGCTTCCCTGTTTAACACACTCCTCAGAACTTACTGCACATGCGCCGTGTGGACTTTTGAGCAGCGTGCAAACGTCAAATTCTGTGTTAATTTGAGGAAAACGTTTTAGGAAATAATGGCATTACTTTGAGAGGCCTATGGTCATGCAGCAATGGGAAGAACTCAAGTTTATGTTTGACATCGTCGGGTTAAGGATGATCCAAGGTCCAGTAGACGCTTGACTACTAGAAATACAGAAACAGTTGCTAAAATTGCAAAACTAGTGCGGGCTGATCGACGCCAGAATATCGAAGAACTTTCATCTGTAATCGATTAATACGTATATTGCGCATGCGTAGTTTCCTTCTTTTGTGGCTGCTATTATAAAAAAGCAAGTATTTATATACATGGCATTTATTTTTATTAATACGATGCTGGCACATCTTGATTGAAATACATGCATCTTAGGTGACTATAACCTTCGTGAGCTTTCACCTTTTTGGACCACAGACAATAAATACTACGACCGACACGGCCTCTCCCCATCAGCCAATTATTTACTTGACATGTTGCACTTTTTAAATCTTACCCAATTTAATAAGACTGTCAATCATAATAATGTTATACTCGATTTGGTTCTGTCATCGGCTAAATTAGGTGTTGCGGATGCCTACCCTATTATTCATCCTGATCCACATCACCCTCCTCTACACTGCTTTTTGTATGTGGAAGACACTAGTAACAAAATGAAATATGATTTACTTTCCTACGACTTTGTTAATGCTGATTATGATAATATTGTGAATCAACTCTATAGGGCAGATTGGTGCTTATTGGAAAATATGGATCTGAAAACTGCTATTAATTACTTTTATAATGTTATTTATGAAATTATCGAGCATTTTGTTCCCAGAATTAAAATTAGAACTAACCGATATCCTAAGTGGTTTTCCCCAGAATTAAAATTGCTTGTATGCCGTAAAAGATCTGCCCATCATAATTATAAGATAACAGGATCCATGGATGACTATAAGTATTTCTCTGCTCTAAGAGCACAGTGTAAAAACCTTGCAAAATTATGTTATAAAGCCTACATCTCTTCAATAGAATCTGCAGTCTACACCAATATAAAGTCTTTCTGGAATTACGTCAACTCAAAAAAAGTTAAACAATGATCTGCAATCCCGTATGTGCTATATTGATGATGTCAAGACCGATCCGCTTGAAATAGCTAACTTATTTTCCCAGTATTTCTCTTCTGTTTATGATGATTCCTGTGCGGCTCCCCCTGTTTGTGATCTGTTATATAATCATGGGATTGACATTTCAAATATTTCAATTTCTGCTTCCGACATAGAACACAAACTTAAAACACTCAAGGTCAACAAAAATCCTGGCCCGGATAACCTGCATCCGCTTTTTATTTCCACTTGTGCCTCTCCACTGTGTCTTCCTCTTCTAATCATTTTCAACAAATCCCTCAATCTTGGTGTATTTCCTGATTTTTGGAAGAGCAGTTTTATTGTTCCGGTTTTTAAATCTGGCGATAGGAGTGATGTGACAAGCTATCGTCCGGTTACTAGTCAGTCAGTTATCCCTAAAGTGTTTGAATCTATCATTTTAGATAAAATACAGTGTCACTTTAAACATATCATTACTCCCCAGCAACATGGTTTTATTCCAGGGAGATCTGTTCTTACGAACTTACTAACATATGAAAATTATATCTTTGACAATCTCGACAGAAATAAGCAAGTTGATGTTATTTATACAGATTTTACTAAAGCCTTCGATAAAGTAAACCATAATATTCTATGTAAGAAACTTGAAGCCTTCGGTATCAGAGACCCACTTTTATCTTGGATCCGTAGTTTTATTGTGTCTCGGCGTTTGTACGTTAAAATTAAAGGCAACATCTCCTGTTCATTTAGTGCTACTAGTGGAATACCCCAAGGTTCACACTTGGGCCCCCTTCTGTTTCTTCTCTATATTAATGACATCGCCGAGGTATTGAACGGAGTTCATTTATTGTTATTTGCAGACGACTTGAGAATATTTACCTCTATTAATGATGAATGGGATTGCAATGTTCTTCAAAATTCTTTGAATGCATTATCATTATGGTATACACGTAATGGCATGATGCTCAATATTAGAAAATGTAAAGCTATGTCTTTCTGCAGAAACAAACACATGGTGTCTTATCCTTATTCAATTGACGATATCATTTTAGAGAAGGTTACAAATATAAAAGATCTTGGTGTCATTTTTGACAATAGAATGAGTTTTACGTCTCATGTAGATTATATCCTCAAAAAATCCTATAAAAATTTAGGTTTTCTGAATAGACATATACAACCTTTTCAAGATATTACATCAATTAAAATTCTATATTGTGCATTAGTTCGTCCAATTCTGGAATATGCCTCTATAATCTGGTCTCCCCATTATGTTAAATATATTGATGCAGTTGAAAGAGTTTAGAGGAGATTTCTTCGCATGATTAATAGAAAACTGGGTAATATTTCCTTCAATACAGATTATGTCCATCTTCATAAACTTTTAAACATTGAAACTCTGGCCGATAGAAGAATACGTTCAGACCTACTCTTTCTTTTTGACTTACTGAATTCCACTGTTGACTGTCCTAATTTACTAGAACTGATTCCTATCCGTATCCCTAACTACATTACTAGGAGTACAGTGCCCTTTCTCGTTGAGAAATCAGTGTCCGCCAATAATTATGTCTATAACTCACCAATTAGACGCCTCCTCAGGAGTGCTAATTCCTATTTGGCTAATTTTGACATTTTTCATGACAACAGACAAAAACTCAAACAAATTAATCTCTTCACTTATCCTGCTGATAATTAATTATATTAATTTTTGATTATGTTAATTATATTAATGATATTAATTAACTAATTAGTGAGTTTATGTTAATTATATTAATTATTGATTGTTTTAATTTATTTCGTTAGTGATTTTATTGCTTTATTTATATCATTTTACTATATTATTTATATCTTTTCACCTTTCTTTATTTTTGTTTTATATTTATGATAATATTTAATATTTCTTTTGTAAATGGGTATTCCCGTCAATAAATAAATAAATAAATAAATAAATAAATAAATAAATACGAGGGTTGGGACATAAGTCATGGCAACTATTCTTTTGTGAGAATTCGTGCATGGGTGGAAAATGTGAAATATACAGATGAAAGGAATAGACGAAATGTACGGGCATATAACAACACGCCAACCGTTTGCTCCTCGTGCTTATTAAGGTATTTGACATAGCATTACAGATTTCATGTTCCAGAATCATTACAACACACATACCCGTTCTAAAGGGCCTCAAAATAGTCTCCTGCAATGTTCACAACACGCTGCCAACGATGTGAGAGGCGCCGAATACCATCTGCTACACCATGTGTGAATATCATTTCCTGTTGCACAGTATTTACCATGTGCATTCGTGTCCCAAATCGTCTACCAAGTAATGGTTCTCCAATGAAGAATGATCCGGAGAGTAAGGTGGGTGCTCCAATTTTTCCCACCCCTTGCGCCGCACTATCCGCCCTAAACACTCTGTTTTATGGTCTTACACGGCGGTTGACCAAAAACTGATTGAACATTGCTCACTGAGCAACAACAGGAAATCACAGAGCCATTTTGTGTTGTGGAAACATTACAACGTTATGCACGGCTTCCTTGAGACATATTACATTTTGTGATACCATCCCTTAGCTCTGAGAAAAACAAATAGTTGCCATGACTTATGCTCTAACCCTCGTAATAAAAATTGTTTTTAATGTACAATTGAAAACTTAGTATTACTTGGCATCTCTGTTATAAGCTTGATATTTGAACGCTTTTGTTATTTTAAATGCAGTTTGATTAATTAACTCATGATACTTTTGTGTAAATTGTTAAGTTTAGCCCAAGTCAAGGTAAAATTACATTTTGCCAATGACCTTCGTTGTTGATGCAACCCTTTTTTTTAATCAATCAAGCAACTTTAAAATAGCATTTCTTGCTTCTCTCATCTTTTATCATGCTTATTTTTTTCCTCAAAATGCAACAAACGATACTTTTTGTTTTACATTTCTAAAAATTGGAATTTCTGTGTAAACTGATCAAACTTCCATGAAACCATTTGAATGGTGACAAAAACCTTTTTATCTGTTACAGCCATTTCCTGAAAAGTACACGTTATAAAACTTTCAGTAGCAATGAAAATATAAAAGGGTTCCGTTTTTATCTCTGTGTAGATGTGTAACTAAAATTTTGAGATGGGACTATCATTAACATTCTTTTTTAAAATTTTCTAACGAATTTGTTTATCTGTAATGTATAAGCTTTTGATTTGTCGTTGACTGTTGGGTATGTTCACTAAGACTGTCGTTTGTATGTGTGTTTGCAGGTGTCGTGGGTGAGGAGGCACGATTTCCACATCCTGACCTCGGGGGTGTACACGTACACGAACGATCAGCGATTCCACGCCATCCATTTGGATCGCTCCGATGATTGGACCTTACAAATCAAGTACGTGCAGAAGCGGGACGAAGGGGTCTACGAATGCCAGGTCACGTGGGATCACGGAATCATCAGCCTCTTCGTCACATTAAACGTGGCAAGTGAGTAGCTGCTCTCCACTTCTCTTCATTATTAAGGTGCTAATAGTGCTTCTATCCCCAACTGCAAATAAAGTTGGCCCTCAAAAGTTTTTTCTCCTTCCTCTTCCCATCCCATGATGTCTGATTTTGCTACTAAAATTGGCTTTCGTTTGATTTTATGGTGGTAATCTCAAATGTTATGTGATATAATAAATTACTGTAATCTACTAAAAATTCTGAAAATGTTTAACCGCTTAGGATGACACGTTTCTTTGGTGATAATTATTCAACACTAAATTTCTTAACTTGTAGTTTAGTCTGAAGATTATAATCTTTTTAAATGTAGTAGAATTGTTTTATAATATCTCACTAAAATTAACAAAATCGGTTATTAAAAATCTGGAACCATTACTGGTGTAATATTCATGTACGGTTATTACTGTACTCATCTATGCTGCTTTTTATAGGAGTTACATTATTATTAGCAATCATAAATTGGACGGTTATAATAATATTATTTGGAGATATTGGGTTGTTTCTTAATACACTATTCTACAGGTAAAAAGTTACGGGCATGAACATTTTTTACTTTACACATACGGTTTCTTTTCTCCCCTCAAACGAATAGGCTTTATTTTTGATCGCTTATCGTACATAGACATCTGCTAAATTTACATATGATATCCATGCATTCTTCTTGGCTTCTAGAACTCTCGTTTTAATGGGTATGCGTCGTTCTATAAGCGTTTGCCCAACTTTGAACCAACTTACTTAGAAATACACTGCCTAGCCAAAAAAAAAAGTCCCCGTCTAGATTTTAAATTGCAAATACTTAGCGCCACTGATTGGCTCGTTTACTATACTGATTTGCATATTTTTGCATAAAACACGTCTACTAGAAATAAAAGATGTTGTGCTCTGTACTTACCACTTTCTAACCAAGTCTAAAGGTGTTGCACGCGATCGTGGAAGTGATGTCAATGCGTTTCAGAAGGGCTAAATTGTTGGTCTGCATCAAGCCAAAAATCAAGAAAGGATATTGCCTCAATTACTGGAATCGGATTAAGAACTGTCCGGCGCTTTAAAAAAAACCCCTGGAAAAACAGTGGCAACTTCGCGGAGTAAATGTGGCCGGAAGAAAATTTTGACTGATCGTGACCGGAGATCTCTGAAACGGCTGGTGAAATGTAATCGCAAAAAATCAACAGCAGAACTCACGGCAATGTTTAAAAATGAAAGTAAAACCCTTTCCAGTCGCACAATGCGACGTGAGCTGAAAGGAATGGGGACTGAACAGTTGCATGGCAAAAAGGAAGCACTTTTCAGTGAGATTAACCGAAAAAAAGACTGCAGTTTGCAAGGGAGCATAAAGATTGGAGTGTAAAGCAGTGGGAAAAGGTCATGTGATCCGACGAGTCAAGATTTACTCTGTTCCAGAGCGATGGGCGAATTAGGGTCCGGAAGGAACCACATGAACCTATGAACCTCTCATGCCAAATACCATCACCTTCTAAACTTCAGGCTTCACAACAGTGAAAAACTCATCAATATTAGGCCCAAACAACAACGCTCTTAGCAGAAGGAGGTAATAAAAAAGTTATATCTTCCTTCCCGATTTTTCATGCACTCAGGAACAACATAGCTCTAAGAATATTTTGCACAATATTATAAAAGTTGCAACTAATATATTTTTTAATAATAATATGAAGGGAAAAAAAGAATCCTGCATTGATAAAATTATCTTTTGCTAAGAACGCTGTAGTTTTGGCATAATATTGATGACGTTTTCATCGTTGTTGTGAGGCCTGTTGTTTAGAACGTGATGCAAGTACCCACTGTTCAAACTTGTGGTTGAAGTGTTATGATCTGGGGTTGCTTCAACTGGTCTGGTCTAGGCTCAGCAACCTTATGCAGCAACAAAATGAAATCAATATTACTTAAATCTTTTGAATGACCAAGTCATCCCATCAATGGATTTTTTTCTTCCCTGGAGGCACAGGCATATTCCAGGATGACAATGCAAAGATTCACAGAGCGCGAATTGTGAAGGAGTGGTTCGAAGAGCATGAAGGATCATTTCTCCAAATGGATTGACTACCACAGAGTCCAGATCTTAACCCTATTGAAAATCTTTGGGATGTACTGGAGAAGAGTCTACGAGGTGGAGCAATTCTCCCGTCATGCGGGGGAGGGGGGGGGTCTGCTGCAGTATTGGGCGAAAATCGAGACTGAAAGACTGCACAACCTTGTGGAAACAACGCCACGAAGAATGCGCGCTGTAATAAAAGCTAAAGGGGGTCCAACGAAGTACTAGGGTAAGCGACGTTTTTGGCCAGGCGGTGTATTAAAAAATAAATTTATGACTTGCATTAAATTTCCATTCTTTAATACACATGATGGAAGAACCTAATTAACAATTCATAAATAATAAAACTCTTAGTCATTATGATTTACAGTCGGTTCACTCTACTTTATTCGTTAAAACAGCATTTTGTTGTCAAATCCATTATGGGTCTTAACAAAATAAATAATTTCTTCTGTGAGCTCCAGGTCTCATTACTTAGACAAATATGTTGGTACATCTAGCAAAAGCTGATTCGAGATGTTATTCTTTGAAGTAAAATAATTTGCTTTGCACTGCATAAACTTGAATACAAGAATAAAATGCAATTTTCCTCTTTATTTAATTGCGAAATACTCAATTTCCTACCTTAACACGCTGGTATCAGAATGGAATATTCCATAATATTTTAGGCGCATGTTAAAAAAAAAATAATTGAGTTTGTTTCTTTCTCTTTAGTAAGGTTAAATATAGTAATTTGGAAATTATTACTGACTATGTGTAAACACAAAAGCATTTAAAATATATTAATGTATAATTTTATAAAGGAAGCTAATTTAATATTGTAGAAATTAAAAAAGGTTAAAAGCATGAAAGGCCCCATTTACATTTTTATTTGATTTAATTAATGAAAAGTGCAAAGCAAATTTAACTGGCGCCCTTCATAACTTGGAGCATTATCATAAAATAAATATGAAGGATACTCTTTCAAAAATTCCCGAAGTTAAGCTCTTCTATTTCGTTCGCGTCATAAAGCAGCTCTCACGGAAGAGGTTTTTATTAAAGCAGTTGTCACCTAAGATATTCCAGTACATACAGGATAAATCAGAATGAGAGTACAAAAAAATACTACTTCACCAATATATTGCCAAAATAAATATCCTTCCAAATTTTATTCAGCAAATGATAAGACTGCTGTATGTGAATTACTTATTAGGAGTTATTACTTAAAATGGAAGCAAGAAACAAGAGAATAAAGCATATTGTGTGATGGAATTTGCAAAAACTGCACCTGTAATCACTGCCCAGTGACCTTTCATGAGTAAGTTTGGACAGAAGCAACCCACTGCCAAAATATCATTCGGTGAGTAAGGCGGTTTAAGACAGACGCTTGCTTATGAAAAAGGAAAAGGCAGTGGCCAACAAGGGTTTCCGCAGAAATTTATGAAAACTTTTGAGTAGCATTCCTGTGACTTGATTTTTGTGTCTCAACATGCGTTGCAGCAACATTATCTGTTATAGCAATACGTGACATTATAGCTTACCTACAGGTAGCATAAGACCGCGCATTTTAAATTGCTACTTTCAGGGGTTACGAGAAGAAGTGCGAATTATCTTTGAAGTGCGACGCAACTATAAAGCTAAAAACACAAAATACTGATTTTCAAATTTATTTGCAAAGCTGCTCGTAAATATTGACCTCTGTAGCTTTACTTCCAAGTGTTTCAAGTCGCATTTGATTTGAACATCAGTTTAAGATAACGACGTCATTAATTTTGAACCAGTGATTACATGATTCTGCTTTATCTGTAATTGAACATCTATAATGGAAATTATGTGAAATAATAACACATCAACGGAACACACTTTGATTTTCAATATTTTCATTGCAGAAATGTCTTGTTAGATCAAGTGTTGACATTAAAGGGATGTATTTTAAATTCTGAATATTAGTTCTAAAAAGAAATCAAAATCATAAATTTGAAATAAATAAAATAACATGGGGAGCAACTAATTTAATTATTCTGTGAACAACCCTTCCCCGTTTAACAGCCCCACTTTTGCCTGCTATTAATGGACACTATTAAATTCACCTTCTACGACTTGTAGTCACGTGACAGTTGACGAACATCACACACATAGGCCCAGAAGATAAACCTCCCAGTTTAGTAACATATAGACCAGTAGCATTAAATTAAATATGAAGGTGGCTTTAATGCAATATACTAAACCTGTGAATACTGATGCGCACTTCGAGAACGACAGGTTAAAAATTCAATTAAATGGCCATAATAGTATTGTCATTATAATTAACTTTATGTTAAAATATGAATCACAAAATGAATGTCGTTGTTGTTGTTTAAATCATCTAGACAGACTTGAACTCCTCTTGCGAGATGAATTCTCACGTCACTAAAAACTGGTGTAGTTTTCAAATTCATTAATTCATTTTCAACCCAGTTAAGCATTCCTAACAATCCTTACGCATTGAAAGTGAAATTTATATATTACTGAGCATACCCACTCTTTGAATCCGGTTAGTGGATCCCACCAAGCGTTCATTAGACTCAAGCCGGCAGTGCGCCACTCTTTTTGGAGGCCATCAAGATGGAGCTGATAGTATTTGTTCTGCATTGGAATTTACGAAGGGATGGATGGACTCTGGCCTAACACCCGGAAGCCCAGGGAACATCGCACTCGGCAATTATTGCTCGATCAGCGAGATGGAACACAAGATAGGACGTAACAAGTTTTCCTGCTTCTGTTGAGTGGCTCATTTCATGCTCTACACGACAAAATCACGTTACATACTTATACCGAGCACTGGAAAGATAGACAGGCGGACAGATGGGGAAGGGAAATGGGGGATTAATATCACAAGAGTCACTTTCATGTAATAAAGTTGAGCTAATTAAAATCGGCTCCATAAATGTGAGATGTATGGCTGTAATCATTAGGTTTTGACTTCGTTAAAATAATGAGGCATTAAGATATAAACAGTATCCAGTTTTGATTAAAAAGAATGCGTATATTTATGATTGTAAGGCAAAAGTATCTTAGAACATATTACCAGAAGTTTTCTCACTGAGAATGAGCGATTGAAGAAGTTTATTTCATTGTTATAATATTTGATATAAATTATAAATTGTAATAAAAGTATTGTGATTAAATATTTTTAATATATTTTTGGTAAAGAATATTGTTTTGCTGTTTATTATACTCTTTTATGGAATTTTCCTGGAAATTTAATATTTTTTGGGATATTGCGATTTTTTAAACCAATTTTTAACGTGCCTTGGTTTTTAGATTCAAGCATTATTTTTCCGTAAAACTTTATAATTTTTTCTAATATACATTACAGGCTAGATCTTTGATTTAATTTGACTTAATTTAATCTTTAATTAACTTAAAAGCAAGTTATCAGTGGAGCTAATGCTACAGACATAGACTCAAACAAGGAATTAATATTCTCTAAAAACGTCTTATATGGACACAATACTTACAGCTAGTAATATTTAATATAATATATAAGTTTTGTTTTATTTGATGAGAAATCTGCTGATTATACCAACAGCTCACTTTTCGGAAATCTGAACACTGATGGCACTGATGGTAAATGGTCTTCGCCCAGAATTCGTCAAAATCTAATCCCCCCCCCCTCCCGAGTTTGCCACTACTTTTGACTCAACCTCTGTAAGAGCCTTCCTTCGCACTTGCATATACTATACCTTGTCTCAGCTTCAGTTGAGAGTGACGTCACGAGTGAAGCAGTTACAATTCACCCGCGTGAAGAAATAGTTCGAATAATTTTCTGTATAAAAAGTTCAAAATTCTTCCTGGAATCATATTTCATATTTTTCTCCTCGATATAATAAAAAATCGGCGGATAAAAAAGCCATTTGACGAAATTTAAAAAAAAATAAATAAAATGAAATCAGTCTGTAGTCGAGATTATTTGATTGTAAAATGGCGGCGTCTCTTGTTCCTGCGTGAAAGAAATGTCAGAAATGAAAGATGATCGAGTTTTCACGAAGAGGATTAAAATATTTTAAACATTAATTTTATAAAAAGATATCTGATAGACACCATTCGACTATTCTACTTTCGAGAAGCCACGCGATTAAAGGATGGTGTAACGTAGCATACATAGCCTTAGAATAACTTATTCTTTTATCGGCGGAAGGATACGATGTTGTGCACTATGTCTGGCAAGGGACCTCATTCCATGACGTCACTCTCAACTGAAACTGAGACAGGGTATAATTTGGCACTGCTCTTTCCATTTCTTCCAATTTTAGCCATTTTCGTAAAGATTTTAATCAGCAAGATAAAAATTCTCGCTCTTGAAGCATGCATTACTATTACAAGTGGGCTCCCTAATGGCGGTCGAGTCAGCTAGGATAAATATAGTAGCTCTAGTTTAGTATGTGACGTAGAATTACGTCAGTGTTTCGCTTCACGTCATCTCTTGCCAGTTTCTTTATTTTATCATAGCCATCATGATAACATAGCCTGCCCATTTTGCCTTCAAACGGTATCCCCAAAAATGTAGACGAAAAAGGATAAAACCTAGCATCGCCTAGTGATAAAATTTAACGTTGTTTCAATCGCTTATGCTGTTTATTTATGAAAAATGTTAAAACTAAATAAAGATTACTTCATATTTCATATAGAAAAGTGAAGTTTTTTTGTTATATTTTTAGTCAAAGTTTGAATCGACAGGCTTTCCATACCATTTTAAGCTATGAACCGACTGAAACTGTTAAATTTTGTCGCTAAGCGGTGCTATTTTTTATCCTTTTTCGTCTACATTTTTTGGAGACAGTTTGAACAATGGAGAAAGGCCGATTGGGCCAACACACGGCCTTCTGGAAACTACCAAGCCTGAACATGACGTCAATAATGTATTGTTGAAGCACTAAGATTGTGACGCTGAACTTACTTATGTAATAGCACTACCAGTTTGACGTAACAATGTTTTATCTTTTCCATGTTCAGGCCTGGTAGTTTCTAGAAGGCCGTGGCCAACACCACCTAAAGACAATGCCTGAGCCAACACCTCCTAAAACTAAAACCTGCGCACTGAAAAATCATACAGTGTTACATCTTCATAAGAAGTCATAATTTAGGGCTTATTATTGGTAGAAATAAGATTAACAATGCCTTTTTATGATGATGTAACAATGTATGACGTTTCCGCGCTCAGGCAACACCTCCTAAAACTAAAGCCTGAATAAAAAGTCACCTTTAATCGCATTTCTACCAATAATAAGCCCTAAATTATGACTTCGTATCATGATGTAACAATGTATGACGTTTCCGCGCTCAGGCTTTCAATTTAGGTGGTGTTGATTAAGCAGGCTATGTTATCATGATGGCTATGATTTCATATAGTCAACACCTCTCTAGAAGGTGTTGGTTTAGTTAACTTTTGAACTTTATTAACCAGGCTTTGTTTATAATTAACAATGCTGTGGTCTCTGGGGAAGTTTGCTCTCTGGAATTGTTGGTGAGTTTTTTGTTTTTCCGGGCATTCGGTGGTTGACAAGGGAGAGGAAGGACTAATCCCCTGAAGATCGTGTTTTTTGGTACACTGTATTCAAACAGGTAGCTAGAGGTGAGGTAAAGGATCTTCCCCTGGTTATTTGAATGCTTGTTCGGTTAACGTTGGGAACGTTAGCGTCTTAATGTGTGGCAAGCCAAGGGGATAATTAGAGTGTCGCCCTTATGTGAAACTGTTTGGAACCATCTCGGTCGAGAGGTTATTTTCCAAACAAGTGTTTGTTCCGTGAAATAGGAGTAAGAGAATATTGAACTGTGTTGCTTAGATGCTGTATTGTAGTGATTATGTTTAGTCCGGGAGATTCTTTTTATTACATAATGCCAGCGGCCTTGCATATTGCAATTATCCTTCCTACCATTTATTTTTTGTTTTTCTGTGCTGTTATGTGAAGGTTTATGTTGTTTATGTTCGAACATATTTGGGGGGAAATGCTACAAAATGCGAATAGCTGTTAACATTGAAATCATCCATTTGGAAATTCTGGCCCGTAAATGGGAAGAATGAGACTATCGCTTGGATATATTTCCTGTTCCACGCGGATCCCTCAATGTAAGCTTGTGATTCATTGTCATGTTCATAAACTAAGAGTCCCCAGTCATTGACACTCTACATTATAGATATCTTTTTATTATAAAATAATGGTACTGCATTTATTTTACTCGTTTAGTTTATCATAAAATAATTTTTATCTTTGTTGCCAAGCTATGAAAAAGACACTATTTCCAGAGTAAGAATGCCTCAAATTAAAAAATAATTTAAATTTTAAAAAAGCTTTAATGAAAATACTTTTGAACATTTAATTGCTTTTCATCAGTTAAAGGGTAATTTAATTTAAACCAGCAAGTGGGGGGACCTTTTCTTGGCTGATAGCCAAATTCTTGTAGAAAAGGCTAGAAAGCGCTCGCGTGCAATAGGTTGCCGATTGAGATTGGCCATTTTAATATTTTTTTCTTAAAATGTTTTACGCAAATGTTGTCTATATATATAAAGAAGGATGTTTGTGGGTCTGTGCGTCTGTGGGTCTGTGTGTGGGTCTGTGGATCTGTGTGTACGTTTTTTATACAAATCTACAGTTTTATTCCGATCTTGATAAAATTTCGCATACATGACCTTCAAAGCATGAGGAAGGTCACTGTCTACCTCAGATTTCGGAAAAATAATAAATATCGATAAAAAATCGATATTCATGGTTATGGCAAGGCTTATTAATGAGAAATATCTCATGACCAACAATGCAAGGCAAAGTTTGTACAACAATAGGTATCAACAATGGTATCAACACGCAATTCACAAACGCTCTGCATGTACCAACAATCAATATCTCATGACTAACAATGAAAGGAAAAGTTTGTGCAAGTGTAATTATCCCGGGCAACGCCGGGTACCTCTTCTAGTCTAGTACTTGATAAAACTAATGCGTTTCTCACTGTTAAAAAGAAGTGAAGTAATTTTTCTTTGCAAATAAAAAAAAATTGGACAATATGTAAATTAGGTTTTTAGAAGTCTTTAAAAGATAATTTTAATATCAAATTTAAATTGAATTCAATTACATTTAAGTCATATCTCGCCTCCTATTCTCTAAACTTGTTCATCGATTCAGCAAGAAAATTCTTAATCTCTTCTGAGAGAAAAACAAATATTTTAATGGCTCTTGATGAACAACGGGCTGAAAAGCACCCACGTGACTTCAACTTTATTTCGTTCATTTGCATTCAGTCATCTTTCTTTCTTCCCTTCTGATGGAAGAGAATGCGGAGGAGGAGGCATCAAATGAGGAAAAGATCTTTCAAAAAAAAAGAGAAGAGAACGAAGAGGAGAAGAGAGGAGGGGGTGGCGGTGAAACGGGGGTAGGGGAATCTTTTATTGGTGAAGAATTTAAGAGGTGATTTTAAGCAGCCTTATTTTAAAGGCTGGTCTGAAACAGGAAACCCTGATTGCACTCTATCCTTGGCTGAATTGGTTGGGCTCCGTTGTCATGGCAACCGTGGCTAGGTATCTCGGCAACGCCTGATGAACGGTTTATTTCCTTCATTATGTGAACGAGAGGATGGAAAAACAATGGGAGCGCCTACCTACCTCTCTTCTTTCTTTTATTTTATTATTATTATTTTCTTTTCTCCAGGAAAAGGAGGCGATGGTGAAAATCCGTGTGGAAAATACTAAACTATCAGAAAAGGAAAAGGATTCTCCTGTGGCAATTTATATAACCGGTTTTTATTGAAAATTATTTTTCCTAACTACATTTGCATATCCTTCCTAGTAGTATTGCCGCTCTAGTTTTATTGCATACTTTGAATTTAAAGTCGCATACCACACTTTTTAGTTATTCATATTGCTCACTCGGCATCAAAACATTTATAATTCTGAAAGCCATTATTCTGTATGGTTATAATCATAGGGAAGCGTCCCTATGATTTTTAAAATTTATATAAAAACTGAAAATTTTATTTGTCTACTTTTTCAAGTAAAAAAAGTTTATTTCCTTTATTTTCATCTAAGTATGTGTGCTAGATATCATTCTTATGCTATTTATAGGTTAAATGTGCTCAATAGAGTGAATGAAAATGCACACTCATGGAATTTGCAGGTATTATGCTTCCCCTTTTCTTAATGGAAAGAAGAACAAAGGAACGCCAGAAACGAGCTATGATAACTACAGATTGATATCGTACTCGAAAAGAGAACTTAAAGGTTTGCTGTCAAAAGGGAGCGTGCTTTTTATCATCACTTTACTTTCGTCATCTCCAGCATCACTCTCTCCTTTACTTTCATCATTTCCAGCATCGCTTCCTCCTTTACTTTCTTCATCTGGAGCATCGCTTCTTCCTTTAAATTTACAAAATAATAATCTTCTAAATATTTAAACTGTAAATCTATTGGTATTTCATAGGGAATAGCTACCAATCTTTCGAAATGAAATATCTTCTGGATTTATGCTTAAAAATGAAGCATCGGCAATACAATGATTGAGGTCGACGACGCTTGGTCGTAGAAGTATCATGTGGAGAGATGAGGCCTATTTTTATCTGAAGGTGCTGTTAATACCCACAATTGCCGAATTTGGTCCAGGGAGTGTGCTGAATGAAACTTAATGTTTCATTTACTTATTGTTGGTGGGGGCAGGTGTAGCTCGGTTGTCTCGCCTTTCTTAACGTATTGGTGGAGTTAAGCAACCTTGAGCATGGTTAATTACAGGTTGGGTGACCGCCTGGAAACGTCCATCGCCCCCCGTGCTTCGGAGGGCACGTTAAGCCGTCGGTCCCGGCTGCTACTGTTTCCTGTGGCAGTCGTTAATTGGGGATAGTACAATAGACTCAGAGA
>JAHWFO010113396.1:537123-625682 GCA_023313115.1 Rhysida immarginata | reverse complement strand
AGTAGTTTTTTTTTATGGCCATGTCAAAATGGAACTTTAATTATAAAGACCCTGTATTTAAAAATACCACTTGTAGTAAAGATTTTAAAATTGTTGCTCAAACTACAATGGTGACTTTTCAGTGCTGTCGCGTGTTTCATGCCGGCGCCAACAATGCTTGAATGTGCAACAATAAAGCAAGACTTTGATTTGTTCTTTCTGTTTCCGTAACGCTTTTATGGGTCGGATTTTGTATCGTGCATTTTCCAGAACGAGATACAGCCTTGAAACATTATCATGTTAAAAACTCTTGTAAATACTCAAAGAAGGAGATTTAGCTCTCTTGCAGTAATAGTTTTCAATTTGAGAGCATTTAAATTTTAGCTAAAGCTTCTGATAAGCGATGGAAATTCATTCAGTTCCAGATGATTGGCCAGATGATCGGCAGTGGAGTGGACGATCCAGCGATTAGGCAGATGCTCACTCAGATAACGTCACAGATCTTTATGATAATGAGGGTTTTTTTCCGATCAGTCCTTTACTCATAAGTATGTGATCAAAATTTCCGAATACATTTCCGGATCCTAATGTTACATGTTACGGATCCTAATTTACATTTCAATAACGTCTAAGGGAATGTAAATACAAATCATTCCTTAAAGGACTTATTTTTTATTCATATTTGTTCAGTATTTGTCGATAAAAATAGGCTCAGTGAGTTCCAATTTGATACTATCGTAGGTGTCACCTATGCAACAAGTCTGTAAGCGAGATATGTCATTTTGCAAATACCCTGTTCAAGTGATATCATTGTCAAGCCAAAATCTCAAGAAGCAACGTCAGTGAAAAAGTGAAGTGGGGGGGGGGGGGGCCAAAGAAAATGGCAGATAGATTATCAAGTGCTAGAGTTCTCACACTGTAAAGTGAAATGGAAGAGCTCACTTTATCGCGTTCAATAGGTGGAAAATTTTTTTTAAATGCTTTAATTTTCTTAAATCCTGGCACTTCAATAGGCTGCAACGAGCGGTTGCAAGCAGGCTTGAGTTGAAAAGAACAGCTCACAGATCGTCACAAGACGTCATAGAGATAGTATACTTTTTCAGATCGCGCTTGAGTTGAAAAAAGTATACCATCTCTATGACGTCTCTACCTATTGAGCGCGATAAAGTGAACTCTTCCATTTTACCTTACAGTGTGAGAACTCTTCTACATGTTACACGATGCCATTTCAGAATTCCGAAATGCCATTTTGTGTACTACCAGTACAATTCGCATTCGCCGGGAACTGAGAAACTTAGGCAACTTAGGCATCCATGGCTGTGCTATTGCTCTCAAGCCCCATGTCAGCAGGATCAGTACGAAACGAAATTTAGAATGGTGTACAGCTCACCGAAACTACATCACGGAACAGTGGAAACCTGTTTTACGGATCGACGAATCTCGATATATACATTGGCATTTCAGATGGCCGAGTTTGGGTCCAAGGATGCCCGGAGAACGCTTTATGCCTGACTACTTGGTGCCTGCTATCGGAAGCGGTGTCATAGTATAGGACTCGTTTTCATAGTTTGGATTCGTCAACTTGTCCAGCAGCAGGAACTATGACGTCTGCAACTTACTTTGACACTGTAACAACAATTTGTGATTGAATCAGCCATCTGCCAACATGAAAATGCTCCTTGTAACAAAATAGAAATGATTTGAGGAGACGGATGAGTTGATGACATGGACTGCACTGTACTGAGTAACGGTCTAAATCCTACTGAATACCTATGCGTCGAATTGGAGTGACGGTTACAGGCTAGACCACCTTGCCCAACCTTCTGTTACAGAACTCATCAACTATCCTCGATAAGAATGGAAGAAAATTCCTGAACGTGTCTATCAAAATCTGGTGTAAAGTCTTCTTCGAAGAGTGGAGGCCGTCATCGAAGCAAGAAAGGTTCAATTCCATATTAATTTTCGTGAAATCATGGCTCAATACGAAAGTACGGGGCTCCGGAAAGTTTTAATCAGGTCATAGTTTATATCCAATAGATGTTTAAAAGCGTAATATTATTTTGGACTCACAAAACATTGTTTAATCAGAGTATCTGCTCTAGTTAAAATGAGACGACTTTGCAGTTCTGTTACGATGGTGTAATACCATGGCGCCACCATCGGTTGTGTTCGATGTGAGAACCACGTTGTTGGACTATCGCCCGGCACCGTAATTTCCACTGAAGCACGCTGAGTTTGAGGGACTCCATTGGAAGTTCGTTCCAAACCTGCTGACACACTTTCCATAGCCCATCAACGGTTCTTGGTCGGCGACTTCCGAGCCGTCGTTTCAGGAGACCAAAACCACAGAAATCCATCGGTGATGCGTCAGGAGATTTTACAGGCACATGAGAGAAGGGAATAACTCGTATGCCCGTCTCCTGTTCCATCTTCCTGTAGTAAGCCACAGATGACTTGGTAGTGTGGCTTGATGCCTTGTCCATGTGGATGCAAACTTGATGCCTTGCTCACCAGGGTACAGACGTGGAATATCCTGCCGATATATGTGGTCCATTACATTACCTGGAAGTAAGCTGCACTAATTTTACAGTTTCCAGGAACTCGACAAATCGTGAGCAGTCCACGTGAGCAATATCCGGCAACCACCATGAAGCCCTTTGAAAACTTTTCCTTGCATCTTCGGACAAAATCGGACCTGGCCTTGCCCCCTCTTTCGCGATAGTAAATTGCCCTGGGTTTGTTGGTGTCATCGAGGTACACCCAAGCTTCATCCAAGGAGACAACGCACTTCCATCGGTCACCTGCAAGATGGTTTTCATACAGTTTTCTGGCGTTGGTGAATCGTTCCTGCACGTGCCTGGCCGACAGTCTGTGACCGCGCGCTTTATACGTCGCTCCAGCCCAAGATTGTCATGAATTATTCTGGAGACTGTTGCCTGGGAAATACCTTTCCTTTGGGCTAGACTGCTCTGTGTGGGGGGATTTTCTTTCAGCACTTCAGACCGGATTTCTCGCACCACCTGAGCTGGGCGTGTTGGCTGGGGCTTTGTTTCTGGTCTGCTTCTCTGCTCGTCCACGTTCATTAGATGGTCGCAATATGTTCTTTTTGATTATTCGACCCACAGTAGCTTTGGATACCACAATACCATTTCGTTTGCATAATTCCACAATGCACGAAAGACTGAAGTTAGCGTCGGAAAGGCCAAACATATACCCTTCCCAAAAAGCTGTGATTTTGGAAGCCATGTTTCAGCACGAAATGTCCCAAATAACAGCAACAAGTGTATACAAAGCTAATCCCCATGAATAGTGGACGAGTCATGCAAATCACATTCCGTCAAGGTCATACGCGGCGTTTAAAGTCGTCTCATTTTATCTGAATCAACCCTCCGTATTGTCATTTGTGAATCTCGATAGTTTAAATGTTTGAGATTTATACGAAAGATGTCTCGTGATACGTTTACGCAAGGTGCTCTTTAACGGCTCTTCTCCTCACCTAGTGACTCCGCCGGCTCTTTAGAGGAGAGAGATATATCTTGATTTCATTTAAAATTATCATTTTGATTGACTTAAACTATTTGAGTATTTGTTTTTCATCATCAACTATGGTGGTCTGATAATATAATTAATTTCGCTGTTAGTCTACGGATCTGATATCCTAATATAATCAGCATTTTATTCCCTATTAACGGTTTTTCCATTTGATTTCTGTTATCTCTTGCTTTCATAATTAATCATCTTTTTTTCCAAAGAATCATTCCCGCTTTATGAAGGCAAATTTCCTATATTATTTTACAACAATTTCGATGCAGATGCAAAACTTATTCTCTATATGAATGAATAGGGAGAAGAGTGTTCTCAAACTGGTACACTTTGCAATAACTTTCATATATTTCAACGAGTCCCAATAATGTAGGTGGAGGAGAATGTTTTGATTTGTACGTGAAATCAGGATTGTTTCACTTATTCCCATCGTCGCTGATAAGTATTCTTAATTTAACCTAATCACTGGTAAGAGAGTAATAGGGAACGATCTTCCACTTGTCCACAATAAAATTTATTCAACACATGTACATTTCGGATGCTAAGCATCCTTCATTCAGTATGAGACAATTATCCAGAGACAAAAACGGGTTATTTATATAGAAACGAGTCCAATCAGGAAACACAGAATTAACGACGATTCCTGGTTGGTTAAGAGAATACAGAAAGGTAACAAGAAATTGGAAGGATATAAGATTAATAAAACCAATCAAGTGAATTACATAATTCAAAGGCTAATTTTATAAGATTTGCTAACCTCATCTAAATTGTTAAGCCGATCGGTTCTCTGTTATTATTCATCAGGGAGGTTTTTTTTCACGATTTCTAAAGTTTCGAAAAAATTTAATTGTCTGGTGTCATCACTTAAGTGCAAGCTACGATAGTTTTCTGATGAGATGGAATGGCCGGTGATGTGCTAACGCTGATTTTTCTGGCCTACAAGTTCTTCATCTGACTGAAATGCTCCTTTGTGTACAAGTGGAAAGTTGTTCCCTATTTCTTCTCTTATGTAAGTATCTACAGGTTTTGTTACATTTTTTGATTTTAATCACTGGTAGACTTTCCTTTAGTCATGTAGAAATATAGCTCTCTACGAGATTCTTCTCTAGAATTTCTGGGTTTTATTATATCTGATTGTAAAAGTATAATGAAATTTACTCTTCTATGGCACAGACTCTTAATTAGTATTGCCACTCCCTTCATATTTTTTAAATTTAAATTTAGAAGATTATATTTCAAAATATTAAGCTGCACTTTTTCATGAAAAGATTCTTCCTGTTTAATAAAAACGGTGCTACCTAATTTTATGTCTTCTTGTCTTTGTTATAAAACACTAGGTAATAAATGAAAAGCATTTCTCATCTTTCATTTATCTCTCCGGCAACGGAAGCTTAATTAAGATGTTTGTAGGCAATGGCTCAGGTCCTAGAATTGAAACAGGAGATGTAGATCATTATGATCGCTTGAGAGATAATGTGAATTAGGAGAGTGGATGATGAACAATTTGCACTAGATTATCAAACGCGGAAGCCTAACCTCCATCCTATATCTCCCTTCCTATCCCCAGTAAAAATAATAATAATAGCAGCAATAATAGTCGAGCTCCCCGGAATGTTAAAAAAATAGAGAGAGATTGGAGTCACGAAGGGTCTCGGACCTTCCCCATTGTCCTCTACCTGATGCCATCGTTGTCGTCGTCGTCGTGTTGTCTGCTTATTAGCTTCGAGATGCGTATTACATTGTACATTGTACGCGGAAAACGACAAATAACATAAATCCCGCGCACCATTTGTTTTCATTTAGGCATTTCTGATGAAAGGTAATTGGTTAATATCTTTCAAAATGGATACGCCCGGTAATTTAGAAGCAATATTTCAGCACTTATCGCCAAATCCCAACAGTACTTAAACGGAAGGAGGAGTCGTGATAAATTGAATTGGCTGTCATCACTTCAGTTCAGAGACGAAGGTGGCTGGGCTCCCCTTCTCTCTTTTCTAGTCCCCTTTCCTCCACCTCCTCCATCTCTAAACTTCTCTCCCATCTATCCATCCATCCAGCATCCCCACCCCCTCTATTCGCCAGTCACCCTCCTTCCTTTTCTCCACCACCACCACACTTCAACGCCAACTCAAGATATTAGCATTTTCCGTTGGCAACTGGTTTCCAATAGAGAACAGGCGAACTCACTGTTGCTCCGCTTTTTCTCCAGTGTGAAGGGAAGGTAGTTCAGAGCAAATCAATAGTTTCCTCGTTTATTTCCTTAAATCTCTCATCAATGTTGTCTATTTGCATTTAATACATCCCAGTATTTAAAATAAAATTAATAGGAATATTGAATAAATAAAATATTTTAGAAATAATTTCTATAAGCTACTGGGCCACTTACCCTCGTTTTTTTTTACTGATTTTAAATGCCTTACCATGTTCCTAACAATACATCAAGAACAATCATTCATGAATTTTCTTTTTGTAAAGATATCTGTTAGGATTTTATGGCAGAAGCCAATTAGAACATCCTGATTTGGCATTTATTACAGAATCTCATTAAATGCAGTACAGACAAAGCAACGTCAATCGCTTTCCTTTCATATATTCTAAAAATTGATGAACCATTACAATTTAATTTCGAAGTTTTCTTCTTCAATGACTGAAAGCTCGTTAAGTTTCTCGTTAATAGTTTTTTTATTAGCCGATAGAAATCTCATATCTTTAATTAAATATGATTCGATGATATTAAATAAGAAAATGAACTATTAGGAATTTTTTATTTCGTATCTTTTAATTTTTCAGATAATTTGAATTTTGCCGAGATTTCAATTTTTTGCAAGCATGCGCATACGCTTATTTATTTTGCAGAAAATTTTGAGACTGTTGATATCGGAGTTTGCATATATTCTCGAAGTTATTCCGATCTACAATATTCCTTATCATATTTATAGGGATTAATGTAGTGTAGATAATTTACAGTGTGTTTGAGCACAATTACATTAGGGACGGGAATCAGAGCAGATGCAGAAGTACAGTCATCAAAGGGAAATAATCCACACTTGAATTTTACTCTAAGTTTTACCGTTTCAATATTAATTTATTTTTAATAATTTAATATTACATTTAGAGTTAACATTATTAAGATTATTAAATTTAAATAACTATAATTATAAAAGCTATTAAAACAACACATTAGTGTGAAATGTAAATGTAATATTAAGTATTAAACTCGTGTGGATTATTTCCTTTGGTTGACTGTACCTATTGACATCAGAACGTCTGCTATAGAGGGTGGATACAAAAATGAGACTCCCCCCCTCCTTCCCGTTTATTTTCGTAACAGAAGCAGATATGTCAATTTTGATGAATCCAATGAATAGGAAGTTGTGAGTGACCTATCCCGTGGTGTACTTTTCATCATCTCAAATAGGCAAATTAGGACACATTCAAATCCTATCTTAAAAACAGTAACAGATACACGAAAAATTCCAAATGAAGACTTGTTCAGCATGGAATTCCGAACAAAACAAAAAAAAATTCCAAAATCCGATTGTTCTGTCTTCTGTATGCTGTCACACGCCTTTTATTTGCTTTTCCTCATGAAAATGAATGTTATTATGGTAATTTTTGGTGATTTCTTGATTTGCATATTGAACATTCATACATGTGATTGTTGGTGATCCGTTCATCGGAAATTGGAATTTTTCGTGTCTGTTACGGTTTTTAAGATAGGATTTGAATGTGTCCTAATTTGCACATTTGGGATGATGAAAAGTGTACCATGGGATAGGTCATCCACAACTTCCTATTCACTGGATTCATCAAAATCGACTTATCTGCTTCGGTTACGAAAATAAAAGGGGGGAGGGGCTCATTTTTGTATCTACCCTGTATACAGGGTTAGGAAGAAATAAGTTTCCCATTTCAGAGGGTTGTAGAATGCGTTCTATTGGTCCAAATGTGATAAAATTTGAACTACAGATAATTCAAATGATGTATTTAACTTTTATTAAATAAATATCCACCAATAGATGGCGCTCTAGCATAAATGGTATTTCTTTGCATATATGGAAAATGTGAAACATCATGTGCGTTACAGCGCATGCCAATTAAAAAATTCTTCGGATAAAAAGACGGCGGATTCTGTACGAGCATTAGTTACTGCTCTGCACATATGCCAATATTGCCTGAAAAAAGCCCTACTGGTAAAATTGTTCTACCAGAACCAGCAGAACGCCGTTGCAGCTGTAAAGGAATTCCGTCGTATAAAGCGGACACGAAGAGGTCCAATACCTCCATGTGCCCTACAGAAATTCGAAACAACTGGGCAACTTGCCATTCTTCCAAGAAGAGGGCGAAAGCAGATCCCGTCTTCTAGCGTCGAAAATGTGGCTACCGCGGACGTTGAAGCTAGCAGTCGGTCGCCGCATGGTAGTGTGAGTGTGCCAGTTGTTTCCTGTGTATTGGATATTCCGTATTCCGCTGTACGAAAAATCTTACAGCGGATATTGCGTTTTTATCCTTACAAAATCAAGTCGGTGCACCACTTGCAGGACGGGGACTCAGAGTTTCGTACAACTTTTGCACTTCAGTTCCTTGTTCGAATGGCGGTTGACGTCACTTGGCCATGGAATATTTTGTGAAATGGGCAACTCTTGCATTTTATTTTTTAATGGGCAATTTAACACCCATAATTGTCGAATTTGGGCAGCGGACAACCCTCACGCTATCCAGGAACAACCCTTATATCCTGAAAAAGTGACAATATGGTATGGTTTTTACGGCTACCTTTATCATTGGAGCGTATTTTTTCGAAGAGATAACTGCAAATAGATTCAAAATCTTTACCGTCATATGCTGAAGGATTTTGTAATCCCACATTCGCAACAGCGTGGATGCCTTCAGGACATCATTTTCATGCAGGATGGCGCATCTCCTGACACCTGATCGTCGGGTAAAGCAATTACTACGGCAGCATTTAACAGATGCACGGGTGATCAGCCGTCATTTTCCAATGGTGATCAGCCCCTGCGACTTTTGGTTGTGGTAGTTCCTGAAGGACAAGATCTACCGTCAAAGGCCAGCATCTGTGCCAGATCTGAAGGACAGTATTCGGCGCCATGTTCTTGATATTCCGGCAGACTCACTCCGGTCAGTCAGCTGTGGAAAATATGGTTTTGCGGTTAGAGCACATTGTTGAACATGAAGGGGGACATTGAGCAGTTGCAGTGATACTTTATAATGTTATTTCACAAATGTGTTTATGTGTATTACAGCGCCACCTATCGGCGGATTTTTGTACTAAAATTTTTTATTTAATAAATGGGGGAGGGGCGTTCTAGAAATTAGGCGTCGACTACAAAGGTCATTTTGCGCTTTTTTAACAAGTTATATCTGTACGCAGCCCGGGACAAACACAAACATCCATGCCACGGCGGGATTCGAACCCACGGCCAGGCGGACTCGAGAACTAGAAAGCCTACGCCCTAGCCCTCTCGGCCACCTGGACGGCTTTAATAAGTGGCAAACGCATCATATGAATTATCTGTAGTTGAAATTTTATCTCATTTGGATCAATAGACCGCATTATTGCTAACTCTGTATATGTATTACCTTTCTTACCAATGCATGTCATCTTAAGTATTTTAAGTATATATCGAATCCTTTGATTGTAACAAAGAATAATCCTCGGGGGATATAGGAATTGAAATGGCTTATCAGATTAACAATTCGTATTTCTTAGAATTAGCAAAAAATTGAATTTTTAAGTTCTTGTAGGCTGTGGTAGGATTTAAATAAGTATAATAAACCTCTGGAGCTGTGATTACATACTGCGTGAAAAAATAGGAGACACAAGATCCACTTGATCACAAAACGTTGACATTTATATGGTTAGATTAGGTTAGTCAACTTTTTGTGTCCAACTGGATTTTGTGTCTCCTATTTCTTCATATATGATAGGACTTCTTTGCTAAAACCGTTCTTAGCCACGCTTCTAAAATATAGGTTGAAACCAGAGACAAATGATAAGAAGAGACTGGCAGTGACCTCCCCTCTAGTGGTGCCTTCGCGCTGCCATATTGGGACTGGCAAGAAACAGCTGATCGCCCGAGGCAGTGCATGTGAATCAATCGGTTTGGTTTGGTTTGTTTGGTATTAACGTCCTTTTCAACTGCTATGGTCATTTCAGGACAGCGTTATAAGGGCCGCAAATTTTTCCTCGCAAGGGTTCTTTAACGTGCAGCCAGCAAACGACTGCACGGGACCAACAGCTTTACTTCCCTTCCGAAGGAAGTGCGTGATCTCAGGATTTCCCCCTGAAAAAATTCTTCGTCGTCCTCAGCCGGGATCGAACCCGCGTCCTCGGGTATCAGAGGCGATCACGCAACCACTAAGCCACCGGCGCCGATGTGAATCAATCATAAACAATTATTTTTATCTAATATCTACCTAAGATATCTGGATGAATTTATTGAGGGATCGCCAGAAAAACTTGCTCTATTAAACAAAAAAAATAATCATCCAATTCGGTCCATCTGATAAAAAGTTATTTGGTGATAAATAAATTCTTAAACATAAATTTAAAAAAAATTAATTTAAATGGAAAAGGAGGAAGGGATTATACAATTAACTAGGAAAATTCTCCTTTATAAATTATAATTTGAAAGTAAATAAAATAAAATATATAGTTCACTAATTATAATCCAAATTATTGTTGATTTGTACGAGATATATTAATTATAATCTCTCTTTCTAATAACTAACTGGACCACATACTCATACATATTGGTCAAATCGTTTTTTAAAAAGATCCAATACTTCAGTTCACAAGTAATTATAGTATTAGTTAATTGCTTATTACAATATGTGGATTAATACATTGATTATTTTATTGAACTGAGAATTATTTCTTCCTTTTCTTTTAATTTAAAATTTTAAAATATTTGTCTTTTAAAAATTCGTTAGCCATTTAATCAGCTATTTGAAGTCATTAAAAGAGTACGTTACCGTTAGTTAATGCAATAAACTTTGTTTAAAAAAATCAGAAAATAGGTTATGCTTACTAATACTTCCAGAAATCATCTACAAAATCAGCAGAAATTACATTGAGAATATACGCCGCCTTAGGTTTTTGCCAATAGCAACATGGCGAATGCTGCACTTCCGGTGGCACCAGTAGCGCTCAGCGAAATAAATAGGGCACTGCCAGTCTCTTTCTTTCATTTGTCTCTGGTTGAAACTTAGACTTGACACTTTTTGTAAAAATAATTTCGCATCACCAATTCTGTTTTTTCTTTTACTATCCAATTCTCAATGGATAGTTTTAAGCAGGTTATTAAAAAATTTTTTTTCAGAATTTTGAAAAACGTCATTGATTTTCTGTAGAAAATTTATCAGTTTCTAACGTCAGTTGTAGGACAATAGCTCATATTATAATGAATTAATCTTGAAAATCAATAAAGTTGCTGTTTCTTTCATCCACTTTGCCTTGCGGGTAAAAAGCATACATGGTAATGCAATTAAACTATTAATTAATTTAAAAACATAACATTGATAATAGGGAATAAGCAGATATGAATGAAAGCGAGAAAGAAGCAGAGTGACAACGTAGATTCAGCAATACAGGAAACTGGCAATAAAATATTAAAGATATTTAAAACAAATTTTTTTCACAAACCAGATTCATTGCACGGATTGTAATCGTAATATTGAAAGATCATTTTCAGTGTAACTTGGTAGAAAATATCTATGTTGTCTGCAAAGATATTTAAATGAACAACTAGAAATGTGGACACAAACAAAATGGATGGTTGAAATCTTCAAAGATATTAGGTATATACAATCATCCGA
Organism: Rhysida immarginata; assembly: GCA_023313115.1. Taxonomy (NCBI): domain Eukaryota; kingdom Metazoa; phylum Arthropoda; class Chilopoda; order Scolopendromorpha; family Scolopendridae; genus Rhysida; species Rhysida immarginata. The sequence goes on along the minus strand of JAHWFO010113396.1, from coordinate 614,321 downwards.
GAAATCCAAAGCGGTTGGAAAAATGTTGAAAAAGTGATCTTCCTATTCAGTAAAGGTTATTATTCATTAAAATTAACCAAGTAGTAAGATTTTGGCATGGCACTTGGCATTTTATCATGTACTTTTTGGGCGATGAAAAGATTAAGTAAGAATTTTTTCCTGTGTTTCTGTAAATTTATTTTTATTTACATCCTCCATGTGAGAGTTAGATTATGGAACTCGTTTCAATTTTAATAATGGAGTTCCAAAGTATTATTATATCAAATCCTCTAATCTTCTAAGCTATGCATTGGAAGAAACAGCATAGTCGCTCTGAAACGCAAACATTGAGCCGTTATCAGAAGCAACACGCCGATTATTCAGACTCTCAAAGAATTCTACAGAAAATTTGTCAAAATGAAGAACAATTTTTGATTTCTTGCAAATTTTACGTTCAATATCGCCATGTCTATTCTTATTGTAGTCAGTTTCTGGCAACCATGCAAAGCGAATTTTCCATAAGACAGCATACGTAGCAGAAAAAGGAGGTAGCGCACGTGTGGTCTTCATAACCGCATGATATCAATTTTGACACTCATTTTGGCAAAGTGGGCTTAGGTAATGTCACTATTGGATTTAATGATTTTAGTATACTTTATAGGTCTGGTTGCTTATTAAATTCGATCGCAAGGAATAAAATACCTTACCCGTGTCAGTAAATGTACGCGCGCCCATGAGTTGTTGTTGATCATTGAAAATAAAAATTAAATTGTATGTCTATAAAATGAAAATTATTTTATTTATAAATTACTCTACTTGAGCAATAAATAAACAAAAATTTATATAGATTGCTAATACACAGTAACAAAAAAATAACGCATTATACTTCCCATCTTGAAGGTAATAAAGATACGCGAACACCCGTTTCGCATCTATTCACTCTTTCGAGGTTGACCTCCTTATGCAGCATACACGTCAGCAAGACACTTAAGAATCGACTGGACGGGTCTGCGAGTATATTTATTACCCTCTGGTATGTTTTTATTACCGTGTATATCGAATGTATACAAATTTTTTGTTTATTTATTCTTCAAGTGGAGTAATTTATAAATAAAATAATTTTCATTTATAGACCAAGATTTTTTTTATTTTCAATGAACAACAATAGCTCATCGAGTGAACATACATTTACTGTCACGGGGTTTCAGTATTGAACGAAGTTTACTTTATTATAAACGATCCTATATCAAAATAACCTACCAGTACACACATTGGTTAAATACGATAGAACTCCACTCAACAAACACACTTTCATATTCATATGATTTGGGATCTGACGTCATTCGAATTTCTTATGATGTTACACTTAATTAGAATTAAACAATAGCATTTTAAAGGCTATTCCACATGAAAATTTAAAATAATGTTTCAAAAGATGGGAGCGGTGATAGCTTTGCGTTGCATCACATCGAATGAGGTAGGTAATGTTAGTTTTAGCGCCAGCTTAATTATCGGTCTTATTATTCCAGAAGTTTAAGCATTTTGACGTCCCCATTTGTAATAGCAATATTGCAGATGTTGTTTAATTTTTGTTCACCTATAATTAGCAAACCGTTATTTTTTGGCAATGTACAAATAAATTCCCTTTTAATGATAAAACTTGAATATTACAGTCGCTGTTACTTTGCGTTATGCTAAGTCCGTTAAGAAATATGAAGTGGACTAAGATCTCCCAGGTCGTTTTAATTTTCTCGTTTGTCATTGCTGCAGTTTGATTCCTCTCCTGTGTTAAGCGGTTTTCCTAAGGCGGAATTGTAGATTTGATCTCATTTGGCTTAATTTTCCTTTGAGCCCGTACGACCGCAACAATGTAGGACAACATTAATAGTGGGATAAAGAAGCGAAAGGAAGGGGATTGGGTCACTGAGGAAAAAGAAAACGAACACGCTGGAGAAAATCAGTGCAGGCTTTTGCATTTGCAGAAATATTGTCGGCCCAAGAGGCTACCCGCTCGGCCCATTCTTCATATTCTGAGGATGGGGGTTGATCAAGGAAGCTACCCTTCCTTTCTCCCTTTTCCTGCTCTTCAAGGAAAAGAGAGGTTGTTAGGGTGCAACAGCACATCTGTTTTCTTGTGGCATTTGAAGAATTGCCTGCGAAGCTCTGCCGAAGACCTCAAGTGTAACCTCCCCTCCTTCCCTTCTCTCCACCACCTCCGTTTGCATTATTTAGATGCGTTGGGTTTTCGCTAACAACGGATGAGTTTTAAAGACGGCTGCGCTCTCTCTCTCTCTTTTCTCGCCCCGCCACGGAAGAACGAAGAACGTTTTCTATTATTCAGCTTCTCTTTCGCCGACATGAAATCGAAGGGAAGTTTTCGTCTCCTTGACGTTCTCACGGATACGAAGCCTTTAATCCGTTTTGCCTTGTCTGCGCCTCTGTTGCCGTTCACACCCCTAGCAACCATTGCCAACCACCATAGTCGAGGACATGCAAATATTCCAGTGGTTGTCATCCCCCAAAATGCTTAATACTCTTCCAATCTTTCATTTTGTTTGTATTGAAATCTCGTTGGTTTATTTAGCGTCCCTGCAGAGCGGATACCCATTTGCATTTTTATAAGCATTTATGAGTGTAAAGAAAATTTGTGCGTATTTTGAGCGAAAATAAAATTGGACGCGAAATTCATTATTGTCATCCATGAAAATGGCGAAATTGTAAACAATCTATCAAATGAAGTTTTTTTCCTTTATTTTCACGGGCATACTAATCCATTTTTTATGAGTGATTTTATCTTGGGATATTCTTTTGCATGGAATATTTCAGTTTTTATTGGGCCGATGTTTTATAATTAAACTGAGTACTCGGAGCCATCTGTAGCTCGATCTCACACCAGATTTGGTAAGAAACTTATGACGACATGAGAAGAAGGATTCCGCGAAAAAAGCTTGTGGTGATGAACGTCGCCGATAGGGGAAAATCTGCAAAGTCGAGAATTTGCATAAAACGAAGGTAAAAATCTATAATGCAAATTCCTGACTACGTAAATGACAACAGTGCCAGTAATTCGGGTTATAATGACATGGGGAAAGCTTTGAAAGACATTCCGAGGGCCTGTATGTCTCTTACGTTAATTCAGCTCGCATTACTTGAGAAGAGAATAAGCTGAATAAAACATGATGTTTAACTTCAATTTTGTCTTTGTTATTCATTTGTCTGTTCTTTGTACTTTTTTAATATACTAGGTAACCACAAAAGTTCTTCCCGTTTTTATGTTGCCATAAAAGGAAGTGATAGAAGATTTGCAAGTGAGTGAACAGTGTGATCCAAAATCTGTAACAGGGGGAAGCAGGGAGGTTAACCTGTATAAATACAAGGCTGTTGGGCATTCACATCAATCACATCTCGTGCAGAAGTGAAGACAAATGGAGGTATCGAAGGAGATGGTTAGGGGTTGTTTGCTTTATGACTTCAAGGTGGGCTTGTCAGCAGCAGCATCATGACTTGCGTTTGGGGATGATGCTATGTATGGATGAACGCACCGCAAGGCATTGGTTCCAGAAATTTAGGTCGGGAGAATTTGCCATTTCTGATGAACCCCGTAGTCTGGTGTGTCTGATGGACTAGACCAACACCACTTAGACAGAAGGCCTGCGCACAGAAACGTCATATATTGTTATATCACACTAAAGCGGCTATTGTTAATCGTATTTTTACCAATAATAAGCCCTAAATTTGGCCGTTTGTTGATGATGCAACAATGTATACAGTTTCTGTGCGCAGGCATTCTGTCTAGGTGGTATTGACTAGACGCCAAATGGTTCACTATGAGCTGCTATCAACTGGCCAATTCATCACTAGGGACCTGTACTCTAGCAGCTGGAACGTGTGCAACAGGCATTGCGGCAGCAGGAGCCAGTATTGGTGAATCGCAAAGGTGTGAAACCCCTTCCTCTTCCCTCATGACAATGCCTGGCCAGATGTGGTGCGGGTGGCCAGGGAAACCATAGAGCGACTTGGCTGGGAAACTTTGTGTCATCCACCTTACTCATCAGATCTTGTTCCAATGGATTATCACCTTTTCCATTCTCTGGACAATCATCTTCGTGAAAAATCCTACACCAATGATACAGACTGCGAAAGGCACTTGTGGACTTCTTTGAGTCCAAGACCGGCAAGTTTTACATTCAGGGGATTGATCAACTGGAGACACGTTGGCAGAAGGTGCTAGATGCCAATGGGGATTACTTTGGGGACTAGCGATACGATACTTTTTGTGTACATCATTTTGTTTTCCGGAATTAAAAAACGGCAAGAACTTTTGTGGTTACCTAGTACAATGCCACGGATAAGAGAAAAGATGGCGCTGTGCAATGTAGAAAAGAGTTGGCTTGAGTTCTATCCTATGATTGGTCATTGGTCTTTGCTTTTAAGTATACGTCGAATTCAATTGTTCCATCGGTGACATTCTTCATTACTGGCTATAAAATTGATTTTGCATTGATTTGTATATCCTACTGTTACTACGTATATCGACACTGTACAAAAACAGTGATATGCAAGAGACCACAAATCAAATTTTGCTAAGAAATATAAGATTTATTGACATAAAAAAAGATCGGAAAATAATCTCAGTATCAAGAGTCTTCATTTAAAAAGGTTGCAACCGCTTTTCATAGTAATTTTAAAAATTTAGCTTTTTTAAAAACCTTTTTTATGGAGCAATGGATTTTAAACTTCTTTGATTATACAAAAAATAGACACTCGTTAAAAGAATTCGCATCATGAGAAATCATTGTTTCTCAAAGAAACAGCTATTTAATGTAAAGCAGCCATGTTTCTTTATGTTCATGGTTCACTATCATTAAGAATGGTAAAAACAAGGCCTCGTTTGGAAATTAAATTTTTTTTTGCTTTCCTTAATGAAACTAAATAAAACATGGTCAATCAAAAAGAGCGCGATATGTACTTTTTATATTTTCATTCTCTCAAATGACTGAAAATTCGTGTCTCTCTGAGGAATCGGCTACTCTTTCCTTAATCCTTTGGGAAATCGGTGATTATAGATTTTTCACGTTCAATTAATCTGATTAACAAATTTGTCGGAGATTAGAGTAGACGCATAATTAACTGAACAGCGTTCGATCGAGCTATTCATACTCCCAAGTGTATTGGAGGAAAAAACAGAGCAGGATTGTTCAATGTACAATGAATTATTGAGTCACTCTTCCGTAAAATATTAAACTTAAAAAAATTACGAAACTGAATACAGATGGTATTGATGTCGTAAACTGCGATAAAACACTTGAGTTGGTTTGAACCACTTGTTGGTAGTTGACAAGTTCTTGACGCTTTTGTTCTCTTTAGAAAAAATTATATGGAACATTTAAATATTTTTGGTTTTAAAGAGATTTTTTTCCTTCTTAAATTCACTAGTATATCAGTGAATAATCAATTTTATTGTTCAATGCCGTGCAATGTTAAGTGCATGGAGAACCTTTCTTATATGGCCTGCGCATCCATGAACGAGACACTATTTTTGATTCTAATTACATAGTTGTAGATCTAAGCAGATGATGTTTAACCAGTAATCTACAATAACCTCGCGGTTTTCATTCAGTAACTTAATTTTCTTCTAAAAATCTCAAGAGCACAATTAAATATTTACAAGATTCGGATTATTCTAAAGTAAAGTACTTGTTAATGATATTATCAGAAAAAGTGGAAGGAAAAATTCTACGATCTGGATTAAAACCAGAAACCACGAGTATCACGTTCGTTGCCTCTTTCAATTGGCTCATCGTGAACACGATATTGTGGAAAGTTGACTTAACACAAAACACAATCTTGCTGAGGAAATGATGCATCATTCATCACTTATCTTAAAAACTACTCAGCGGAATTCAATCAAATTTTGGTGGCTTATAATTAAGAATTAACGTTTCCTCTAATTCCGCAAAATTTCCAGGCCCAAATTTTAATAGTTTCCGAGTAATCGACTCCTTGATTTGAACTAAACTTGAGAAATCATCATTTTTACTTCCTTGTACGAAGTAAAGGAAGTATTGTAATTCCTCGTAATCGCGAAAAATTTTGGTTTTCAGATTTCAATGGAAATATATATTTTGACCATCCCTGAATCCATTTTGACGTATTTCGGCGTGACATCTGTAATTACGTATAAATGTGTATGAGTGCGTGTGTGTGCGTGGGTGAGTTAGTGTGGATGTGCGTGTGCGCGTTTGTGTACGTGTGTGTGCGTGCGTGCGTGTGTGTGTGTGTGTGTGTGTGTGTGTGTGTGTGTGAGTAGATGTATGTGTATCTCGCATTTCTCAAAAATGGTTAGCCGTAGAATGTTGAAATTTTTTATTTAGGACTGTTGTAATATCTAGTTGTGCACCTCCCAATTTGATTGCAATCGGCTGGGCCAAAACATTGTGTATTTGTGGTGTCCACCACAGATTTCCTTTTGTTTGCGTGACGCAGTTTGTGACGTCAGAGTTTGATTGTTTGACGTCAGAGTTTGAAGAATTCTATTTGAAGAACAAAAACGGCTATCAAAATTTGTTTCAACAATTGGAGATTTTAGACAACAATGGAAATACGCATCTCATGAATAATAATAATAATAATAATAATAATAATAATAATAATAATAATAATAATGAGAAATTTTTCCCAAAAAATCATTCAATAAAGCTTCGTACAAGGTGCCCACAATAGATTTTTTTCTTCTTGCATTTGGTAACATTTGATTTTTTTATTATAAACATTAGGTATTTAATAATTAAATTCTATTAATTTCCGTGTGAAAAAATAAATGTTAATAGGTACAATGTTAATTTCCATTCAGTCATTTATTAGATATTTATGTTAGATGATGATGACGCGAGCTTTGAATAATATGTGAGGAATTTGTTACTTCAGTTAAGAAAAACAAGATGGCCTAGAACAAGATGGCATATTAACAATACATTAATAAGAGTGTACATGAATCCGCAGTATACATTTGAAAAAACATTTTATATAAAGTATGTATTTTTTTCTAAATGCATAGAAATTCAAAATATTATCATTTAATGAAGTGATGATTACAGGAAGTCTTTTTTTTATTTTTTGCTTTAGATGTATATACATTGAACTATGAAGAAGAATTGGAGTTGGTGACATTAATTCCGTAAAATCGTGGTAGTTTCATCGCAAAGCGATTCAATATTGTTTGTTTGTATATAAACTCGTTCTCCCCAGCATTTTCCTTTTTGGAATGGTGTTAAGCTGCTTTAAATTCTGTAGAATAGCGGCATTTATGATTTTTCTTTGCTCTTCATGTTATTCCTCTCTCTCTCTCTCTCTTTCTCTGTCTTTCTTTCTACTTTCAATTCAGTTGTGAACTGGAGGTTGGTTGGAGGAAGTAACAAGGGCTCCGGTCATTCTACATGAGTAACGCCGACCCCCTTGTACGGCTTTTGCTTCAACTAGCATCCGCTCTTCCAGTGCATTTTGTGCCATGTCAGGAAATGAAACGCCGCGACTTGGCGCAATCCCTCCTCCCTCCCTCCTCCTTTTTCTTAAAAAGAACCCAAGCACCACCGCCATTTGAAAAGTGAACTCAGGTTGGCGAGAAGGAACGACTGACTTTCTCTCTCCACTCACTCTCTCTCTCTCTCTCTCTCTCTCTCTCTCTCTCTCTCTCTCTCGCCGACTTGAAGAAACACACGTGTGCCTCCGAGCAAATGCGATGGAAAATTAGAAAGGCCTTTATTCCGGGGAAGAAAAATCTTTTTTTAACCTCATAGTTGTAATGTAAAAGTTGGTTGCTTGGAAAAGTTGGGTTTAATAGTGAAAAATTGGTTCCAGCAAAAGGACACGAAAAGGTAGTATAAATTTTAAAGAATTCTCTTATTTCGTCTTACTTGCGTTATAAGTTTTTGAGTTAAATTTCATTTTCAACACAGTAAAACTGTCGCGACGGCATTTATTCTTTATCTGTAGGGGTTTGCTATTTTACGGATAGACTCAACTCGACTGACCTTTACCGTTCTTCATTTACACCTATAAGTGTCGTCTGTGCTTTCCTATAGCCTCCTCCATTAGAAGTGTAAAAAATAAGAAAACGGTAAATAACACTCGTTTATCTTAAAATATTTATTCTTAAATCCCGACGAATAAAAGGGAAAAAACCCACTTCAGAAGCGTTCTTTTAAAATTCGAGATTAAACAAATACTCCTATAAAACCAGTAAAAACAATTCTAAAATAGATTAAATGCAAAAAAACACACAGAAGAATTTCAAAAAGATGGAGAGAAGATCAAACTGTGAAGCTGAGAAATCGAAGTGTTCGACCTACAGTACTCAATGATCGCGATCAAAGAAGACTGAGGCTTATTGTAAAAAAAGATGCACATTCTACAATTGGTGAAATATCATCTGACCTACCAGCACTTCTAAATATACAGATTTTATGCAGTACAACATATAAGTATTTAAATGCAATAAACATTCAATCTCGTGTTGCGATCTAAAAACGTCTTCTAATACCCACGCAGAAGAAAAAAAAACCGTCTTCATGAGGACAAAAAATTTGAGAATTGAACCCCGCAGTGTGGTTATCATTAGTGATGAACCCATGTTTTCTCTCAATGAGCTAATCAATTTAGTCTCTCAAGAATGAAATTCGCAAAATTAACTATATTGAAGTTCATATTTTTTTTTTGCAAAGATCGTGCTCATAAATTTAGGAAGTTCTACTCTATTGTATCAGAGCGTGACTTCCCTCTTCTTTAACCAAACGCCTCTTGCAAGTATATCTTGACAGATATCAGCAGCATTAGAATTTACTCCCTCCAACAACTATATTTTTAATTTATAAATGGCTTGTGAATAGTTTCCCCATCATCTTATAATTGCTTGCTTTGTCATCTGCCCGACATTCTTCGAAAGCAGTTTCTCTTCATTAAAAACGCAGCACCTAAACGCAGCATTGCGCATTGTAGACACTTTAAGGAAAAACTGCATACATTTTCATGTTAAAAATCGACATTTAAGAAGTTCACAATTGGTTTAATTTTCAGTAGAATTAACGCTAGTAGGCATGCGCAGTACCGCCATGATTAAACGTTAAGGTTTCTTGATATATTTAAATTAGATTTCCAGAAGGATAGGAATGTATTAATTTAGAGAAAAGGAGAGTTAAAATTAATTTTCCCTCATTACATTAGGAGACTTGAGAAACTCTTCCATTACATAGTTTCAAAAATGAAAATAGAAGTCTCATAAAAGTCTCTAAATGGTGAAAGCAAATGCTGCAGCCGATATCTCTGATGACCACTTAGGGGACGTTCAAGAAGTACGTCACGCTACTTTTGGCCTTTTCAGACCCCCTCCCCCACCCGTCCCCCCATGTCACATTGTGTCACATTTTTCTTACCCCCTCCATTTTTAAGACGTCACGACATCTAATTACCCCCCTTTTCTACAAACAAAAGAAATAATCTTTGCTTGCATCCAAACATAATTAATCTATTTGAAGTAAGATTTTATTGTTTTATGTGGAAATCAGATGAAATTTGAAAAGTTTCATGGAATGAAAGAATCACGGAATTACACTCCATAAGTTTTATTCAGAAGTGAATATATGTGAGCAAGAAGTTCTCCTCCTGAGATAATGGGCAAAAACATGGTCTGATTGTGCAAAATAGTACAGAAGTTCTCCGGATACTAGGTCAATTTCATCTTCATTGACCCTTTCTGCATACTCCTCCTGTAAGTCGTGTTGCAAATGACCATCAAGACCCTCTGTGTCTTTAATGCTATTCTGACAAATTGTCTCCTTAAATTCATCTGAAAAACAAAAAGGAAATATAGTATGTGAAAACCAAATGAATTTTTTGCTGATATGTAAAAGGAAGGGTGTTCTTTTTATAATATGCGAATTCTTCAGATTATAGCAAATAAATCTTGCGAGATATACAAGTTGTTCACAAAAGAATATGCCAAATCTGAAAGGCTATGTTTACCATACTACACAACTCACAGATTTAATCAGCGCATCATTCTAAAGGATACAATCTGAAGTTTTAGTTATTCACTTGATCATAAATGTTCTATGTGACGCCACGAAAATCCCGAACGATGTACGAGATCAGCTTGCACTATCTGTAACCCGTAAGGTTTCATAACCAACCGCTTCCTCGACACTTTCCACAATGTCGTACAGAGCATTTGGGGTTCCTGGATGGTTCGATGAGCCGATTTCGTCGGACTGTACCATCGTAGTGTACCACCATGAAAATTAAAAGCGGCAGCGTCTCTTTTCTCCCTGTAAGTTGCTTCATGTTGCTACTTAGCTTGGACAATATAAATTGTAGGGGGTTTTCTTGAAAGAACGAACTTTTGTTGTGGAGAACAACTATGAGTTTTCCAACGATAATTTCACAAATAGGGAGCAGAAAGGCATTTCATTTTCCACTTGTGACTATGTACAGCCATGGTACAACTAGCTTATTGCTGTATTCTCAGTGATTATGGCAGAAATCTTGACCTGACCACTTCATTGTATGAAGATCACCAAGGAAAGCAACATTTTCTGTCAGCATACTTCGCAACTTCCACATGTTTTTTTACCTGCTACCTATTTTTGTTTTCATTAACATTAAAAAAATGAGAAAATTATCTCTTATCTTTCTAATTTATAAATGTGACTCCTTTTTTTTCTAAATTATTTGCAAAATAAAATTTCTTTTTCCTAGAAAAGTCTAATAACTTAAAAAAAGGGCATGGACATATGAGCATGGGCTGGATGATGCAGATGGAATGAAGGTAACAAAGGGTGAAGATTAGGAGATTTATCCTATGGGGTAAATTTTTTGAGTTGACAAATGAAGTGTCAGGGTGCAAATATGTGACTTTGAACTTAAGAAACTGACGCATCTTCACCAAAATGGTAGTGGGGAGGAGGTAAAGATCACATGACCCAAATGGATTGTGAAATTAAGAAGAAGTAATTTCCAATATGAAAATTTGAATTTGCACCTGTTTGCTGGACATCACACATAATGGAAAGTCCTCCCTACCCTCATGTCACATGGTGTCACACGATCATATCCCCTCCCCCCCCCCTCCTTAAGAGCGTGATATATTACTTCAACGTGCCCTTTCTGAATATTCATTTTCAAAAACTCACAAAGACAAAAGAGACATATTTGTTTTATTCGAAAGCATAAAATTGATTCTGCATTTTGACACTTCTCCAATGACTGGACTTTAAAATTTGTATATCGTATTCCATTGAAAATTAAAAAAAAAATACAGTATTACAAAATCAGTTAAAATATTAAAAATTCTCTATCTGCAGAAATTGGTTGAATTACTTGTATTCAAGAGCCGTAAAAAGTATTTGCAAAAAAATTGAATTTTTTTTTGCAGGAAAATAGATTAATACTGTAAACTGAGAAACTGTAAACTGAGAAAATAGGTTTAATTTTGTTTTATTAAATATGAACCTCATTTTTAATTATATTTGTATTCTACGCGAAAAAAATATGTAGGATTTATGTAAAATAATTTTTTTTGAATATGTGCGAAAAGCAGTTACGTTGCTCTTAAATGCTAATAAAATAAATAATTAATTGGCTGGTTAAAATTAAAGCATTAAACTACTCAGATATTTTCCGGTCTGATGATCCTCGATTGTAAAGAGGATGATGATAAGGCTGTTAAATCTCAATATCAAATCGATATCGTCATTAAATTTTAAAATCCGTTTGCTTTCCATCTGCATTATTAGGTAATAGTTAATTAGCAACTAATAATAAAATATTTAAAATTAAAAAATAGGTGTGAACTATTGGATCATTATTCAAATTTATCATTTATAAAGTTATTAAACTCTTGATACGTTTAAATTGCATGTAATGGCTCTTTAGAAGATTCGATTTATTTTACCTTTCAGTATTTGTTTTCAAAGTAATTACTTCACGTTGATTGAAGCACTGGACTGGAGTGTGATTATAATGACAAAAGTAGATAACACGTAATAAACCGAATCGATATCTTTTGGTTCACCAAAAATCGATAGAATTTACTGCTTTGAACGACGTCCCGAAAACTGAATATTGACTGCAAGCCTTTTTTCCTATAGCGATAAGAAGAGCACTTTTGACACATGCGCGTATGAAGCCAAGCAATTTTATTTAAAACACCGTTATTCCGTTTACTTCGCCAAGTCCTTCGCCGATTCTGATTCGTTCATTATTAACTAGTTGCCCGAAAACCCTCTGGTAACGGCTTTGCTGCTCTCTTTCTCTCTCTCTTTCTCTTTTATTTAATTGCCGAAACAGCATTAACGGTTGAATTGTGCAAAGGCGACTCTTATTGTTGAAGGAGGGTCCTCATTACCATTTCATGGGCCACACGAGGAGAAGAGAGTCTGTAAACAGGATGGTGGGAGAGAAGACGAAGGGTTTTGTCTGTCTGCAATTACTAGATGCATGGCCGTGTCTATAACTGGAATTAATTTTGAATAATCTTTCCTGTTAAAGGCCTAGAGGGAAGTGCAATTAAGAGAATGTCGTTCGCGACCTCGGCGCTGATGATGGTCCAATAGGTTGGCGCTCTTCTCTTGGTTGGTGGGAATCTATTTCGTCGTTCCCTTATTCTTCTCCACTTCCACCCCCCCCCCCCACCATCACCACCACTACCATCAAACCCCCCCTCTTTTCTTTTACGCATTGTTCTGTTCCACCCAAATGAAAAGCTTCGAAAAATGTAAAGAATTGAAAGAATCTTCAGTCGCGAACAACTTGGCTGGATTTTCAAAGGGAAATACAAGCAGACGGCGGAGTAAATAAGTTTGGAAGAGAGTCTTTAACGGAAATACAACGAAATACAATAAAATGAGGAGCCGAATTAAATGTAATTGAGCAGAGATAATTACACTCGCCTGATTTAATCGAGCCGAAAGGTTCAGCTTAAACATAAAAGGAACGTGTTGCCTCCTATTGTTGCCTCTCCACCGCAATAACACTTAAAGACGGCTTTTTAAAAGTGACTTGCACGTTTTACTCCTTCTATCTGTATATTCAAACCTCTTTAAGCGCTTCGAATTATGTAAATTAATCTTCTAGTATTTCATTGAAGTATTTTAACTATACATATTGATCGGAAAAACGTTAAGAAACAACTAAGGTTTCAGTTATAGTTTTCTTTAAGTGAAACAGATTGAATTCAAAATTTGCATAAACATGCAGTTTAACTATGAATTTGAAAAATGTTCATAATGTTAATATAAAGAAAAAATATTATAAATTTTAACGACAAAATTTTGAAACCCATGAAAAGAAAACATTGAAAAAATTTTTGGTCTGTTATATTATCAAAGAGTAGAAGGCTAGTATTAACTGCATATACTTAGAAATATCAACAGAACTCCATGGGATCTGCCAAACGCTTAACAGAAAGAGAAAAGGGCAAAATAGCGATTTTGTGGAAACATACCAAAAACTTAAGAAAATAAAAGAACCTCTTGTCCACAACAAATGATTTAATTACATTAATAGTATGTACCAAAAGCTACTCAAAAGTGGCAAAGAAAATATGGAAGTGCTGCTGTGGTAGAAGTGCTACTGTTGTAAGGAACTGCATCTTAAAACAAATTCGGTATGGTTAAAAATATAGGAGGTCGTCTCAAAGTTCTGACAGCTCATGATCGGGGACGTGTGGTAGCCAGAGCACGTAATCAAGTAGTTGAACTGTACAACGAATTTTAAAGAGTGTTGATGAAGACGAAAGTTGACGAAGAAACAATCACTTACACCTCCCCACATTTCAAGTCTGTTAGAATATGCAAAAAAAACATATGCAGTGGCACAAAGAATGGGACTCTGTCATCTTCAGTGATGAGAAGCGATTCATACTGGATAGGCCGGCAGGATTCTCATAGTTCCACGATTTAAGAACTGAGTCATGTCTTTTGTCAAGAAGACAAATGGATGGTGGATTAACCATGGTTTGGATAGGCATCAGTGTTAAGGGGAAAACCTCCATTATTTTCATTAATAACAGCATGAATGTTCAGAGGTACGCGACATGTTGGCCTCTCATCCTCTCATTTAAAGCCTGTAAGACGATAATGGAGCAGTACTAAAGCACACATAGTTATGAAACGGTTTTGTGAAAGAAAATATTAAGATACAGGAACATCTTCCTAGATCACTTGATCTAAATCCAGTGCAGATTATGTGGGGGGCATCTTGTCTCGAGCAGTATACATGATGAAAAGCAATTTTTATAGGTTAAAAAAACTGCAAGATACCATTCGCCTTGAATGGAGCAGGATTTCAGTTTCAAGATTGAAGAAATTGATCCAATGTATGCCCAATCCTATCTTCGAAGTGATAAAATTAAATGGAAAGTCTATCCATTACTAAGAATGTCTTTAAACTTTTCCTTATAAAATAATTTTGTCAGTGTTTCAAAGTTTTTTTACTACATAAATCGGGGGGGGGGGTTCTTGAATATTTCAATTAATGATCTACTTTAACAAATTAAATGTTCTAATATAAAATGATGTAGTTCACATTTGTATGAATTTTCACCACATATGGTCTCGATTTAAAAAAGTTGGGATCATTTGTTCTTATTTGTTTCAAAGTGTAGTTTTGATTATCCGATTTAGAGTTTTTCTTAATAGTGTTATCAAATATCCGCAAACGTTAATAACACTAGTCAACGCGCATTTTGTGACTAAGACCACACATAGTGTTCTTAGTAGTAATTTGTATGTAGAATCCGAATCTGCTTTTAGATTTTTTCTATCACGTCACGTTTCCAAGTTATGCACTTCGAGACTTCTATGATACGGCTACTCTTCACCTTCCTTGAAGATACTGATCTTCTTACAAGGATTCAAGGCCCCTTAAAGCCCATTGATCATATGCCCTGAAACTTCCTCCTGTGATTAATCTTTATGCGAACCTTTGCTAAAACTAATCAGCTGGTCTCCACTCATGTGAGACGAAGGCTGTGAAGAAAGAAAAAAAAAGAGAAGCGGCTACATTCTTAAAGTATCCATATTTTTGGGCCGCAAGGAAATTTACCAGGCCCCAAACATTGATTGATTTAAAAATGTTTCATTGTAAAACAAGAAAGCTGTGCGTGCTAGAGAAATTTAAAAATTATATTCGAAAAAATCAGCAGAAAAAATACTACCAAAAATCACCCACTTTCATTTTGTCACAAGAAAAATTTTGTTGGCCAGTGTAATCTATGCATTAGAGAACATAATTCTATTATACTGTGAATGTCAAAAGTATACTTTTCCTGTCGTATTTAAACAGTGGCCTTATTTTTAAAAGATATGGGTTTTCCATTTTTTTTTTAAATTTAATTTGTGAAAGTTTAAATAAAAATCAAAACTTCGTAAACTAAATTTCGTAGACTTCGTTGATGCGATTCCTCAGATTAAAAATTTAATATAATTTTTATAAGAACACCTTTAATTACATTTAATACAAAATTAAAAAGCATACATCTTAAAAAATTAATACAATTTTTTCCTTTTTTTATAAGAACACCTACAAACAAATTTTGACTTGTATTTAGATTAATGTAATTAGAAGGTAATATTTGCTTTTTATTCTTTTCTTGCTTTGAAATGTTTCTTGTCCAATTGTGCATGTATTCGTAATGACGCCTGTCGGCAATGATTGACTCGCTGACAACGACCGTTCACGTGGAAGCCAATAGAAAGTTCTGTTTGCTCTCATTAATGTGTATTGATTAGAATTAACAAAGGATCTCGAACTTATTTTAATTAACGAAGAAATTTCTTAAACAGTTTTTCAATATGTTCCCGCCGATTTGATAAGACGTGTAAAGAATCTAAAGAAAAAAAGGAGGATCTTTTTGTTGGCGACGACTTCAAATGAAAAGACAAGAAAGGGAGGTAAACAAAAGGAAAATCAAACAGAGACAAAACAATGTAGATACCTTAATATATCAGAATTTATGTGTTGTATTTGAAAAATATCTCTTTATCTAATATTTTAATTGGAATTAAAGATTTTTTGGAAATGTCTCTTCTTAAGCCATTTTTAGAAATGCATTTTAAGATTCATGATTTTGCAAAGATTTGCTAAATATCGCTGAGATATTTTTCATCATAATTTTTAATGTTGATCCGTGAGAAGTATTCGGTATACACTGAGTTAGCAAAACTCATGGGATAGCAAGCACATTGATTGATGGGCATGGCTCACGAATTCACAGTGGTAACGGATTCTGGGAATGGACCATTAGAAGTTGTGGGAAGAGTTGTGGGAAGTGATTAATCAGAAATGGCACGTCGTCGCGAGTTGACGTCTTTTGAACGGGGTATGATAGTAGGTGCCCGACTCATGGGATGTTCCATTTCGGCAGTGGTGCAGGAATTTGGCTTTCCCCGCTCAACTGTCTCCATGGTGTATCGGGAATGGCTGGATGAAGGCATCACAGTACACAACAGGCACCATACCGGGCGTCCCGCTGCCCTGAATGATCGTGACCAGCGACACCTGGGACAAATGATTCAGAGAGACAGGAGCGCAACAGTGCAGCAAATCACAGACCAGTTCAATACTGGCCGCACTAGAAACTTCTCTCGGTGGACAATCCGTCGGAATCTGCATGCCCTCGGGTTTGGCAGCCGTTGCCTTACACGGGTGCCAATGCTTACCCAGCGTCATCGGACACTCCGGCGTGCATTTGCCACCAACCATCTTGGCTGGACTCTGCAACAGTGGCGTAACGTCATACGGTCAGATGAGTCACGATATCAACTTTACCACGCTGATGGGAGGCACCGTGTGTGGCGCAGACCTCACGAAACGATGGATCCCGCATGCCAACAGGTGGTGGTGCAGGGTGGTGGGGCGTCAGTGATGGTCTGGGGTGCATTTTCCTGGTTTGGAATGGGCCCTCTGGTTATCCTGGACCAAACGTTGAATGGTCCACGGTATCGTCAACTCATCGGAGACCATCTGCACCCGTTTTTGACATTTCAACACCCTGACGACGTAGCAGTCTTTCAAGATGGCAATGGTCCACCACATCGCTCCAATGTCGTCTGCAAATGGTTCGAGGAGCATGCAGGAGAGGTCCAACGACTGAGCTGGCCAGCCCGGAGCCCTGACATGAATCCCATCGAGCATATCCGGGATGCTGTTGAAGTCGGGATCATCCGCCCACGAACGGGCAGCAACTATCTTCGGCTCTGCAGACTATCTGGTGTCAACTGCCTCCAGAAGTGTACCAGGGACTTGCAGACTCACTACCACGCCGTATTGCTGCACTCCACAGGGCCAGAGGTGGCCCGACCAGATATTAAGTAACTATCCCATGAGTTTTGCTAACTCAGTGTACATTCACAATTTCTACAGGGGATATCGGGGCAGGTTCACACACATTTTTATCATTTGTTATTTTTAATAATGTTATCATTTTAAATTTGTATAAAATCTATTTCACTCAATTTTCATATTCATTCATTAATTGAAATTTAAGCTACAGTATGGTGCCATTAATTTACCTTAAATTTATATTAATTTCAAATTAAAAATATTTTTTGAGGTAATCTCACCTATATAAACTTGCCCCGTAATGGGGGCAGGATTATACAATGCTTAGGGTATGCTTCCACACCATTTAACATAGTGAAATATAAGGTTTATTGGAAATAAAATACCAACAATTTGCAATATTTATTACTTCGTTTAATTCAGTATGTACAAATGATTCAGGATACACACATTTCAAATACAGAGTACAAATGAGGCGTTGAGCGCAAAAGTGGCCCAAGCCGAAAAAAATATGTTCTGAGAAAATCCACAGAATTCTTCCCTATTATGTATGCAAAATGGAATTTAGCGAACTAAATGTATGCAAAATGGAATTTCGCACACCAAACTATGGATGGGCCACAATGGCACTGTAAAAAGCAATCTATCAGCAAGTTATTTCCACATGTTACTCTTTTTCAACATTATTGTTGGTTGGGCCACTATTGCGCTCAACGCCTCAAATAATACCATATAAAAATTTACAGGATACAAAGTATAGAGAATTACCTGTTGTACTCAGTGGTCATGTGCCCACCTTTTGCAGTTTGTGCATTGTACCTATTGTTTTCCATGTTTTCACTTTTTATATGGCCTCCAACAGTGTGTAAATCTGCCCCGTGTTTCCTCTGTAAACTTGGCCCATCGCCATGTTTTGGTTACAACTAAGCCTCTAAGTTTTGTTTATAGGGTTAACAATCAACTCAATAACTTAAAATAACCGCAAAAGAACAGTCTAACAGGATAAGCAATAAAGAGTTATGATGATTTAATGGTACAAATACTATAACTGCCGATACATTAGTGCGAAAATTTACTTACCAGAAGAAATATCAGAAAAAGTTGTTTATTGTTTACTGTTTTCACACGCCACTGACTCCAAACTGTTTTGAAGGTACATGGCGGTAGTAATGTTTCTCCTTATTCGACGCAACGATAAGCGAACTATGAGTAGAAATGTTTAAACTTGCTCCGGTCTTCCCTACTATTAAAATTTCACTGAATTATTTTAAGCTATTTCTGCTAAAGTGCCAATAAAAATTACATTTTATTAATTTGGTCATTAGCAGTAGCTGCATCATCAAGAAATTGTATTAAAAAGTAGATATACAGTATAAGCTTTGAAAAAATGACCACGAAAATAATGATTGAATTTAGCTATTATATATGTAAGATGAACCATTATAAAAGATGTGCACAACATATAAAAAGGCAAAAGAAATGCTTGTCTTAAAGAGAATTTTTCCTGTTCATGCGTATTTGATATATTCATGCATTATCATGATATTACGGTTTTATAAATAGATAATCCCTATTCTATTGTGTATACAAAAAGTATTTCTTAATAATCCTGAATAGTGTCTTGTTAAAATTATAGAGCATTATTTAAAGAACGTTCCTAGAAGCTCCTCAACAGTGCAAAATATAGCGATTTCTAAAGTGCTGAACGTGGTTTCTTTGTGGCTACGATTTCCTTGTGGGACTGGATTTCATCAGTCGGTTGTCGGAGAAGATTCACCGACTCCAAACCACCATCTGCTGAGACCCTTAGGATTTCCTTCAAGGAACTCGCTAATTATAAAAATACTAGAGAGGCTGAAACGGAATGTTAAAGAGACTATCGATTAGATAATTCTTCCAAATTTTCCAAGAAATCTTGTAGACCCAAACAAGTTAAATTTTATAAGAAGAAAATTATAGTTGAAATGCTTACATATCTTTATCTATCTTTTGTATTCCTCTTTTACCTTTCAGTGTCGAGGATGTTAAATAAACATTGATTTTAATGAAAAAATAACAAGAAACTGTGGAGTGGAATTGCCTGTTCCGTATTTTTTTGAATAAACGCCGCGGATTTATTTCACTAAAGGACAACTCTACGGTCACATATAACTTTATTTAAATCGAAAGATTAGCGCATTGATAACGTCGTGCATATTTAAAAATTTTTTTAATTCGAACTCTAAATGTGTGAAAAAAACGAAATTTCGAACACTATTTCCAGTAGCGGGGCGTCCATCTTGGGTGAGATCGTGGCGTCAAAGGAAGGATGGTCTTTGCTTCACCGTGTAAATTAATACATAAGACGCGAGATTAATTTTTACTGTGAAGCAAAGACTATGCCTCCGTTGACATCACCAAATGAACGTCCCACTAGTGGATTTTGCGCTCGGAAGAAGTCAGTCTTTACGATTCCCCAGTCTTTACGGCTAGTAAAACCTAACCGATCGATTTGTACTTGAATCTGAATGGCACCAGCTACTTCTGCTGACTCCGGCTACTTCCGCTCCCTTCTTTTGTTACGCCAGCTATATTTAAATTTTATTATTAATCTTAATCTTGCCGTTGAGAATGAAGGCTTAGCCATCGAAATACGTACAGTATTCGGCGTTCTATCAAGTCCAGGGGAAGGTTTTTTTGGATGATTACAATCCTCTCGTAGGATAATTTGAATAATGCAAATTTTTTATACATTAAAGAGAAATGATTGGTCAATCTTTTGCACTTACTTGTCAAGGTGAAAACATTCAATTTTATTATGAAAAACGTCTGAAATGGCAGCTACATCACCAATAATTCGAGCCTGCCTGTTGTATGAATTTAAATTTGGCCATAAAGCAGCGGAGGCTGCTCGTAACATTTGTACAGCATTAGGTGATGATTCTGTCACCGACCGGGACGGCACAGAATTGATTCAAAAAATTTAGAACTGGTGTGAACATGTCTTCTCTTAAGTGTTTGGTGGACAACAGTTGGTGTAGTCCATTATGAGCTCCAAAATCCAGGACAAACTATCACAGCAGACGTGTATGTTGGTCAGCTTCAACGTACACATGAAAAATTTTAGCAAAAACAGCCAGCTCTTGCGAATCGTGGGGGTGTTGTTTTTCTTCATGACAACACACGTCTGCATACGGCAAAGCTGACCCGTCAGGCAATATACAAACGTGCATGGGAAGTGTTACCTCATCCTCCGTACTCTCCGGACATCTCTCCAACAGATTATCACCTATTCCGATCTCTCGACAACCATTTGACAAACAAGTGCTTCAAGACAGAAGAAGAGTTAAATCAAGAACTGGGTGTGCTTTTCAACTGTAAAACTCGTGACTTTTATAAAAAAGGAATTTATTAGTATCTCGTTGGGAGAAGGTTGTTGATAATGATGTAGATTATTCGATGAATAAAAAATTCATTTATGCATTAATCTGAGCGCCAATTATAATATTTGCAAAAACGAAAACACTTTCCCCTGAACCTGATATATCTCGGATCTTCTTTGGTGATAAGAGGTTTTTCTTTCGTATACAACCATTGAATCTATTTGAAATTTAACTTAGCAGGGGATTAGCCTACTGATACTTAGCTTGGTCTGCCACGCTTGTTAGTAATGGGACAAACACAAACATTCATGCCCTCAGCGGTCTTAAGATTCGAACCCACGACTCGCTGGTCTTGAGAACGACAAAACCTATGCCTTAGCGCTCACATATTCGTAAAAAAATATTTGTGAGGTTGTTGCTAATAGTTATGTGTATCGATATGCTAACTTAAGATAATCTGAAAAGTCAGAATTGCATTTCTTATTCTGTCTTAATTTGATAATCCAAAATTTAAGTCCTGATAAAAATTACAACACAAACACGTATTCTCATTCACAAAGCGTCTTTACTGGTAGATAATATTTGAAAAACGTTTCATATAGCCGTCTTCATTCTATATTCAAACAAATTTTAGTAAAATTTAAAATGGAATAAATTTTACACACGAGATCGTAAATGAATTTAAGAGGACGATATTTGAATCATATTCATAAAATGCCGAAATAATATTTTTATTTTATTATTATTTTATCTTCACACGATTGTTAAAATGAATATTTTCAAGAGGGGAAACCGCCCTCAGACAGAAAGCATATTTTAATTTGAAAAAAAAAAATTGGCGAGAGAAAATCGTAAAATATTTCCTTCAGTAATGGAATTTCGTGCGAAGGGCTTTATAGTAAAATTCAATTGGAATGAACAACTTTGCTTGCTAATGTCATTGTTCTATTTTTGACTGGAGCCACTTTTGTCTCATTTCTATTTGTATGCGAC
Organism: Rhysida immarginata; assembly: GCA_023313115.1. Taxonomy (NCBI): domain Eukaryota; kingdom Metazoa; phylum Arthropoda; class Chilopoda; order Scolopendromorpha; family Scolopendridae; genus Rhysida; species Rhysida immarginata. The sequence continues at coordinate 592,653 of JAHWFO010113396.1, read as the reverse complement.
GATGCTTCTGACAGTCGTTTTTGTCGAGTGGAAGAGAATAAGAGAGAATGGAAAGAGAGGGGGTGGGTGGATGAATGTGGGGTAAAATGGAAAGAAAGAAAGAAAAGGGGGAGAGAGAGAAAAAGAGAGAGGAGCCATTCAAAAGATAGATGAATTCGTGAATTTCTAGCCATTATTTACCGGCGTCTCGAAGTCGTCCTCGCTTTGCCGACTGTTTTTCCTCTCGTATCCCTTCCTCGTCTGAGAAGAAAAGCAATTTCCAGTCGCTTACCAGAAGCTAAATTCTCGTTATCTCATTTAATTAAAGGAAAGAATGAAATGTCAGAGTTTTTCGCCTCCGACTGCAGGTGAAGTTGGTGAAGCGGCGGCGACGCTCGGCTTTTTCGTCACAATTCCTCTTTTGCTTGCTTCTTCTTCCCATCATCCACTTCTGCTCCCCCCCTCCCTCTTCTGCAAATCTCGTGGAATTCCACAGGCCCCCATAATTACCATATTACCAGTGGCGGCCATTTATTCGAAGTGAAGAGGGAGGTGGTTTGCGAGATGCTCTTTTCTCTGTCGCCGAGAAATCTACGTGAACGGCTGATGAAACTTGTCACCGAGCGCACTTCTTTTATATAAAGCAAAAACATTGATTGTAGAGCTGGCATTAAAAAAAAAGAACCCCTCCCCATCCCATAAAATTATACCTACGTGTCAGGGCTTTAATTTAGAGTGGAGTAAAATTAATATTTTTTTTCTTTCCTGTGTTCCACTGGCAAATGGCTTTTGTCATAAAAGCAAGATGTGTCTGACCTCATAAGCGTTTGAATTAATTGTGCTTTACACATGCAATAGCAACGACAAGACATTGTTTAGGAAATACAAATCATTTAATGTATACTGTTTCTTCAATGGTAACACAATGAGCCAAAACCGCTTTTCCACAACAAAATATTTATTACGCCTGGATACGTATTTTGCTGTGGAAAAGCGATTTTGGCTCATTGTGTTACCATTGATGTTATTTATCCACAGTTAAGGTAATTTGGTTTTTGATTTTGTTATATATACTGCTTCTCTTGCAGCAAATCTTCTAATGTTAAAATGGTAAGTAAAAATTCTTCTTTAAGCCTCTTAGCCCTCATGAAAAAATACAATTCCAAAAACTGATGATTTTTATTCTTGTTTGTTAGTCCAAATCTAAAAGAGATTAAACATTCGCTTATTTCACTGTTTTATACCCAAACTTATTTAGATTCTAGCCCCGTTTTACAGCATATACTGTATTTTTTCAGCAACCCCCAATCCACTTCGCATAAAAAAGTTAGAAAAAATTGGCAAATTTGAAATTATAAGTTCGTTTTATTTGGTACAGCAAATACTTTATTTCCTCTGAACATCTGGTAACGCAGCACTTCTATTATATGCATTTGAAAGCTTCTCTTAAACACTTATAAACTCAACCATCAGATGAAATCTAGGTTAAGGCATTAATGTTAGGAGGGAACAAGAAAGAACAGTATCGTTTAATCAGCAAGAGTTAGTATAGTTCACAAAATAACAGAAATGAACATACACAGTAGAAGTATGTAGAAGTAAAGTCACCTAGGTGGTCCCAGCTTATCCACAGTTCTGTGCCAGCGGCGAGAAGAGCGCTAAATACCATCAGCTGTATGCATGAGTTACACTAATGCATTCACCTCTCGCCAAATACCATCTTCTTCGTTTCTAAACCCATTTCACTCAACCATTTTTTCAAAGCTAAGGATCTGGTGATGGTATTTTTAAGTACGAAGGTTTTCAAGAATTTTTGCCTCAGGGTCCGTAATTTTCTTTATTCGTTAACCGATTTTCAAAATGCTTTTTGTATCTGATACTTACATTCGTCCTCTATGTAATGCACTATTCATTTTTCAACATAGTCCCCATCCCTTTTCACGCATTGCGCCAACGCATGACCAGTTGGGTGAACCCGTCGCAGAGGAATTCCGGGGTTGTTGTCGACACGAGGATTGAATGGGAGCTTTCGACCTTCTTCTGCAGCGCCTCAGTTCAAAGATGAAAAACTGCAGTTCAAAGATGAAAGACTTTGCACCTTGCGACTTTCACCACTTCCCAAAGAAGAAAGAGTACCTTAAGGGACATGAGTTGCGTTCTGACGACGAAGTGAAAGATGCCATTCAATCCTCGAGTCGACAACAACCCCGGAATTCCTCTTCGACGGGTTCACCCGACCAGTCACGCGTTGGCGCAATGCGTGGAAAGGGATGGGGACTATGTCGAAAACTGAATAGCGCATTACATAGAGGACAAATGTAAAAATCAGATACAAAAATAATTTTTGAAAATCGGTTAACAAATATAAAAAAGTTACAGACCAGGAGGCAACAATTCTTGAACAATTTTCGTACTTAGGACAACCCTCGTATGCTCGATAAATATGTTGTTTTGGGTAAATATGTTGTGTTACGCTATGATTAGAAGAAATAAGTTAATGATCATGAAACCTTACCGTATACTATTAAATATAAGTATTTATTTCATAACAAAAATGTAATTGAACGGAGATAATTAATGTGATGATGCATTGAGACCAAAATTAATTGCCCTGTTCGAGTATTTAATTAGCCGGTTTCTCTTTTTACTCACTTAACGAAATATGAAATTCATGTTCATCAAAAATGACAATGGAAAAGTAATTAGAAACTTCTTCCGATACCCCATAATCGTCAAAAAGATTTTTAATTAAGAAATGATGGTACCGTTGTTAACTTTAGGATTTAACTTTTTCGTTTGTTTGTAATTCAATGAATTCCTATAAATAGATTTCTTTTATCTCAATATTAAACCTGAAATAGATGTAAACACCAGTCTGACATCTTCTAGTGTGAAGATATTCGTTCGGAAAAGCCCTTATGTGCCACGTAAATGATGGGAGTAAATTTGAGCGTCATCATCATGTGTTTTTGTTTTGCTTCTTTCCTTGCGAGCAGCAAACCTCGGAAACTGACGTTTAAATAGAGCAAGTTTTGAAACATATTCAGATAGAACAGCCTTCGTCTTAATCATATTCACCTCCTTGCAGCTACAGATTCATTCGCCGAAAGAAAGTGGCAGATTTTCAAATGCCGCAATGTGTTTGGTGTTCTTATATTTACAAGGGAATTTAGCAAAGACATTGGACTGCAATTTGGCGTTGACAAACGTGGCGCCCTATTTTTAGGTTTACAAATTGTAGTCTAGCGCCACTCCTTAAGACCCCCCTTTGCTTCCAACTCTCCCTTGGATCTTCTATCACCGCCACTTTGGGAAACACTGGTTTATCCAAATATTTTACTGTGGAGTAGATTACTTTTATTGGTAACTTTTTTCCCTCTAGAACGTTGATTAGGGCTGTTTAAGATGCTCACTGTAAATGGTGGAACAAAGATTAATAATGTTTTAAAAATTAACTTTGTATCTTTAAATTAATAAATATTTCTCTAATGACACGAGAGTTAGATTTGAGGGAAAGGCGTTCCTGTTTTTCTACAGAATAATGCTAGTTTTCAGTTTGTGGTTTTCATTTTTTATCATGAAAAATGTGTCTGAAAAATGGATGGCTTCTCAAAGTTTCATCTTCTATTTCTGTCTTCCGGCCTATTTTCCCTAGAAACATTCCACTGACATCCTGAAAAGACGTGCCATATACACAACCTGAGAGAACATGTCAATAGATCGGCAACTATTGACCTTATACACTAAACAATTCATCATCAACTCGGCGCAGAATTATGGTGAAGCGAGAGTATGCATGCATGATAATCATGATGAATTTGTTTCACTACTTGCAATTATTTTATTGATACTGCCAATAAATTTATTTCGTGGTGAAAACTCGGTTAAAATTTAAAAAGAACATGCTGTCTAACACCACGAGAGCTAAGAAAAATTGATATTAAAAAACTGACTTCAAATTGATATAAATACAAGAATAGAGCACTGAAGATGTCCTCTCAGATGCCTAAATCGGTTTGACGTTCCTTTCGAGAGGAAAGAAATGAAAAGGGAAAAAAAAGAAGAAAAGTGTTTTCTTTCTCTCCTAGCCGTCTATCTTTCTGTTTCTTTCGGATATCCTCTTCCATCCTTCTCCACATGACTGGATAACCAAGTTTCCTTTTCGCATTCTTCGTCCTGTACAGGTCGGTGGTTCTCATTGACTCCAGTCTGACTGATAACCTCAATAAACAGTTGCTTTATCAGAAAGCCAAACGCACGCCGCTTGGAATTCTAACGCTTAATCAACTTGGTGAAATCAATGGAGTCACTCGCTTGATCTGCTCAATCAAGCAAGTGTCAGCGCATGCGCATATGAGAGAGTCGCACACGCATAACATCCACGCGCACAGAGTCGAGCCCATGGCGAAGAAGAAGGGGACGAAAGGAAACGCTCGCCAGATAAAAGGAATAAACGATCGATGAGCGGCTTCTAAATGAAAAGGGTAAATTTACACTAAGAATAGAGAAGAACGGAGAGAGTCAGAGAAAGAAGAAAACGATGGGAAACTGGAGTGCTGTCGAGAGGAAGTTAGTGCGATTTTCTTGATGGAGCTATAATATAATTGAATACAATGCGTTTGAAGAAAAATGAATGAGGTTTTTAAAAAAGTGTAGAAATTCTCCAAGATATCCGACGTAATCATTGATAACTTTACCTTCTCGAAACAGATGTGTGAACTCTTTCATTTTTGTTATACATTTTACATTAAATTATTTTGCAAAGACATCACGAAACTTATGCTTTAAAAGAAGCCTCATTTTAGAAATTTAAAGCCCCCGAGAAAAGAAATTCCACTTAATGAATGGCGTTTTGTTAGAGATTGTTTAACTGTATTATTAACACAGACAATTTACGTTCCTCATACTTATTGTTTCACGCGCACTCTGTTGAGAAACCTTAATTGTTACAATACATTTTGGTAATAATTAATAATAATAAAATCTAACTTTCTAAAATGGCAAACATCAAGTGTAGACTCTTATATTTTTTTCAAATCCCACGTTCTCTGCTTAAAACCCTAACACGTTTATTAAGCAATCTGTTGCCTATCAAAATCATTCGGCGTATATGAAATACGAGGGTGGATCAAAATTTCTTAGATTAATGTTCCTGAAAAAAAATTATTGCAGATAATGAAAACAAGTTTTCGAAATATCTTTCCTACGCATCAATGCAGCGGTCCCAGTGTTTGATCCAACTTTCGTAGACTTCTTGGAGACCGTTTTTACAAAGCTTGATATGGATACCCCTGACTGTTCTGTTAAATTCCTGATCAGTTACAAACTTCTTTCTCGAAATTAATTCTTTTACCATAGGAAACAGCCAGAAATCACATGGGGCTAAGTCTGGAGAATAAGGGGATGTTCCATGAGTTCAATGTTCATTTCCGCTTTCGTTTCCTTCGTTAAGTTGGCCGTGTGCACCGGCGCGCTATCGTGGTGCAGAAGTAATCCTTGCTCCGCAAAGTGAAATCTCTTTCGACGAATGTAGTGTATGAGATTGTTTTTGATGACATGAGAGTAGTATGCTTGCAGAATTAATGGAACAGTCTGTGCTGCAGTTTTTCCAAGCCTAAGGCGAAATTGTATTCTCCTCAATTATTCTACTCTGCTCAGTTTTTCTGTCTTCTCCATACGAATCCATTTTTACATTGCAACAGCATACCAAGCGCAACAAGCTCGTGCATTGCGTTGCTTAGCGACCTAACAATGAATCATAACAAGTCCCGTTTGTTGTAATAGAAAGAGCAAAGGAAGGTGATTCGGACGATATATAAGAGATTAGTAATACTTAAAAAAAAATAAACATGTCTGAGAAATTTTTGATCTACCCTCGGAATGACTTCTACTTTAAAAAAGCAACTCTCGCCGTAACATTATCGATCAATCTATACTTTAACATTACAATAGGATATCTAATTTCAGAAAATCATATGAAGCTTAAAATCAATTTTAAAATAAAGACAGTGTCACAACACGATTAGCAATTAATTTTATACGAATTGCTAAAGGCGTTGATATTAACAGGTTGGAGGGAAAGTAATGTCGTTTTACCACGTTTGAGTATTAAAGGAGCAATAATGATAAACAAATTACTTTTTATTCTTCAAAATATTCTTCTTTTTTTTATTCTTAAAGCAATTTTGCTTTCGTGAGAAGATGAATTCATTGAAGGCAATTTCAACATCATTCTGATTTTGAAAGAATTTTTTGCGAAAAAATTGTGTAAGGCCATAAAAAACGGAAAGGTCCGGAGAGTATGGTGGATATGGCAAATTTCTTATCCAAAGGTGTGTATAAAAGCGAGAGTTGTTATGAAAGAGAACAAGTTTCAGGAAACCAGAGCTTTATGGTTTGGCCGAGTTTATGGAAATTCGTAGTGGATCAATCCATCCATTGACCTCCAAACTGTTAGCATAACTTTCTTGGGATGGAGGTCACATTTGCACTTTTGTTTGGAGGAGCATCATTGTCTAACCATTGTCCTGGACGTGGGAAATTATCATACAGGATATCATCATACCTATTTAATTTTTTTGAACCATCATTAGACCTCACGCTTAGAAACTGAGTTCTTGCCACATTTCTTTAAGTCTCGGCTGCATATTTGCCGAGTTTGAATTCATATTACAAATACACGATTCTGGGCAGTTATCATGGAGCTTCGATCAACAATTGCACAAAAATAATCGACAGAATTGATCAACTGTGCTCGAATGTAATTGAAGATATATCTGCATTGACGTCAGCATCAATGCATGCCTACAATATTGCATATTCAAATTTCTTACATTGAATTTAAACTGCATGTGGTAACTAACAACAACCAACTTCCCACCAAATTGATAAGCTGAAGTGAGGATTGAAAGATAAAGAATACCATTACTACATCCTTGATGAGTCGATATGTTGCCATGATCAGATGAAAACACTTAAACTGATCACATTTAACCGAAAAACACAAAGTAAAATAATGAATTAGACATTAACAGGAAAAGCAAAACAGAGAGCAAGACTAGCACTTTTCAGTGGAACATCGTAAAAAGAACTTTCCCCAGCAAAAATTTTTAAAGAGATAGCCTACTTCTCAATAGGTATGCATTAGAAAACGTCATGCAATCAAGTTTCATAATCTTAGATTATGGCCAACATGATATGATATTGTTTAAAATAAATATAATTTTAGTAATAATGGTTTAGTACCAAAAACTGTGGACAAACGGTAGTAAAAAAGAAAATAAGAAGAGAAACCACAATTCCTCAGATGAGATTTTTATTCTGAAGCCACGGATATATATTTCGAAGACCCTGTCTTTTTCATCGGCGTGTCAAGATGTACAGCCGTGGCTCCAGAATATAAATCTCATTTGTGGAATTGCGGATTCTCTTCTTATTTTGTTTGTTACTTTGTTTGTTAATAAATATGTGTTGCATCTAATAATTTGCATACCTCAGTAAACTGCAGCGTTTATATTTTGCATAGAAATGATCAAATTATTTGTGCTTTATAATCGTGGTGCTGATCAAGACATTAGCCTTCAAAATTATGTTGATTTCACAAAATTCGAAAAAATAAAAGAAATGGATTCATCAAACATATATAGGTTCTGCGGACTCAACAATAGTCGGGGACGTTTTTTCAAAAAGAGAATGAATGAGCGTCAGCATCGTTAATTGCAGCAGTATACCTCCTCCATTAAATGTGTCATTTCTTTGTCCATCGTTTAATTTAGGTTTAAACATTTTTTTCTTCTGTTTTACTCGTTCATTCATGGCGTTAGGCCTATTTCAATACTCCTTTTCATTATCAATAATGAAGAGACTCTTTAACCTTACAAGATAAAGTCTGAATTTAAAAACAAACTTTTATGCAATCTTTCTTGTTTGCTTTCTCTAAAACGAGTCCCTCCTATTTAATCAGCTGACCACCTCGGGGTAGAATGGGGGTTAGAAGACATGAAAATTTTGTTTGTGTTCAAATGTAAAATGGCAGGCCCTCAAAGCCCTCGAGACACACTTCCATATCATCTAGCACATGATCATACGAGTTTGAAATTTTTGGTCATTGGATAATTAGATTGTGTAAGTTAGCTGTCAATTCGAGTCGTCGCTGCCCGAGGAAAAACTTTCTGTAATGGAAAGAGAGAGACAGAGTAATTGGGAGACTCAATGATTGCGCGAATTCAACCCAATTAAAATTGCATGGAAATACCTTTCCCTCGTCCCCCTCATCCCCCTTCTTTCAACTTCCCACGTTAAAGATAACAAAATGTCAAAAGAGAAGCTCTTTCTCGTTCGGAAACGCGACATTCTATATGTCGAGCTCTAGTCGAGTTTTGAATTTATGAAATGGCACAAAAGTTCGATTTATCGTTGCTCTTCCTTTCATTCGCTGAGTTCCACCATTGGGAAGCGATTCCAAAGTTATTCTTATTAAAATCGATTTTATAAACGGGAAAGAGACACTGAATGGCTCCATGTGGAGCTCGTCATTTACAGAGAACACACACCCAAACTTGATAATTAATGAATAATTAATAGCACGTCTTATTTGTAAAGAATTTTAGTGAAAAGGCATAAATCTAAAAGTTCTATCACAGTTCGCTAACTTATTCATGAAAATAATGCTGACAAAAGGATTTACACACACAGGGTATGCACATTTATTTGTTCTCGTTTTCAAGTAAAATTGCCGCACTCATCTAACCCATTTGGACAATTACTCCCGTTGCCGTAGTAACACGACCGCTAACTGGCTACCGTTTTCATTTGCCGTAGAAATTGGCAATGGGGCTTTCCTGTTTTCATTTTTCTTAACCTTTCATAAAGAAAATCAGAGTGCCAAGAAAATCTTCGTGGCTGTTTTAAAATTTCGTCTGATTCTTTATTGCACAATTGCGAAAGGTTAACATGAAATTTCGACACATTACCATCGATTTGGCGGATATTTATGGAAGAAATGAAATTTCGTCTCCGTTTCAGAGTTTCATTATTCCTCGCCGGTTTCTTATGGCTCAACAAAGTCAACTAATTTTCACGTCAATAAATTTTAAATCATAGATTAAATTCTAAATGACGAAGAACAATTTCAAGTTTTTAATTAACTGAAAATATTTACCATTTATTAATTGCATGATACTAATCTATATAAATCGTGTAAATTTTCATCGACTGCTCTCAGCGGGGTAATGTACAGTCAAACCGTAAGATCGAGAGCTCTGAGTGGAATGATCGATTTACAAAACAAAAAAAAACAAACAAAAGGAAAAAGAGGAGCATGGGTGATAACGGAAAGGAGAGTTAGTAAATTTCACGGAATCAGAGAATTGCTATTATGGTAGGATATGAAGAAACTTATAATTTTATTTATCTATTCTTTTAAAGTTCTTAGAAACCTAAGCACTTTAGCTATAAATTCTCAGAAATGACGTAATTTCCTACTTTGCCCGTCCTTGCATTATCACCGGTATTCCCTTTTTTTTGTTAATCGATTACTTAGAGCTGTAGATCTTATGCATTAAATACTAAATCTATCAATGTGCTTAAAATTTAATTTAATTTAAAGGTAAATTTTAAGGAAAAATTCGACTCTATTTATTTTACGAGGGTGAATCAAATGAAAATTCCAAATTTCGCCTCACAGTGTTGTAATTCTGCAGATCCGTTAAAAATGAGTTGTAGAAATATCCGGTAGGTGGCAGGAAAATAGAGACAAGCAAACAACGTCACAGCAGCACTTTAAAGATGGCCACCCCCACTTCAAACATGCACCAAAGAAGAACAGCGTTCAGTTATCAGATTTTTTGAGTAATGAAGTTTATGAATGCAGTGTGAAGTTCACAAATGGTGTGACAGTAGTATCAGATGCCCCTCGCCCGAGTGCGGTACAACGAGTTGTGACGCCAGAGAATATTGCAACAGTTGAAGCCTTAGTGTTGGAAAATCGCCGAGTAACAATTGATGAAATTGCAGAATTGTTAGATATTAGTCATGGTTCAGGCCACCACATCATTTCAATAGGTTTCACACCTTCACTAAAAAATCGGCTTTCTTTGGTGCATGTTTGAAGTGGGGCGGCCATCTTTAATTGCTGCTGTGACGTTGTTTGCTTATCTCTACTTTCCTGCCACCTATCGGATATTATTTCAACTCATTTTTAACAGATCTGCAGAATTAAAACACTGTGGGGCGAAATTTGGAATTTTAATTACAATTTTGCGATTTTCATTTGACTCACCCTCGTATTAAGAAAAAATGACTCGAAATATAGAAAATTTGCGTTCTAGTCTTCCTCTTGAGGAACTTAGCGGAAATGACGTTACATTTTCTGCCGCGAGAACCTGCCAGGAATCTCGTTGATAAAATAAATACTGAACTTTGATTCTAGTCTCGAATGATCCTGATTTTTATGCAGAAGCGTTCTCACTATTGTGCCCTGCAGATCCTGATTGCGAGCTCCTATGCACCACATTAATTTGTGATGACGAATAGATCAAAACATGACGTCTCTCTCAATAGCAGAGAGGTTGGGGTGGGGGGGATGAAAGTTTTCGTGTATTTTATTAATTTTGAGTTCGAAATTGAAAATCTTTAAGTATGCTAAGTGATTATTGTGATTTTCTTGATTTAATATAATTAAAGATACTAAAAATCCCCCAAAAAACAAAAAAGGAAATGGGGTTGATGACTGCTGTTGCCGCCTGGTGAGGCTTCTTGATGCCAACGAGATTTTCAATGCTGTGGCAACATAGTCCTCAGTCTTTATTCCGGACAACATATTAGAACCATGGTTAGTTATTACACTGTATGACCACATGATGTTATAGAAATTCTGGTGGAAAGTCTTCGAACATCCTGCCAACAATCCAGACTTGTCAGCATGTGATCACCATATCTTTGGGCCGCTCAAGAAGACATTGCAAGGGAAACGTTTCAATTCGGACGAAAACGTGAAGGATACAGTAAGATTTTTTCAAAAAACTACTACAATCCTTCTACACTAAGGGAATTGACCTGTTGTGTAAACGATGACACCAATGCCTCAACAAACACGGTGATTACTTTTAAATTTCTAATAAAGGTATTGCATATCCAGATCGTGTCCACTTTTCATTTGGGCAACCTTATACTTTTTAATATCTTTTGATAGGCTTCTGTATTCCAGTAAAAATATATTTTAATGTTGAAATCATATTCAACCGCCTTCCTTAAGCTTGCCAAAGGAATGCTTACTAGAGCTTGCGACACGATAGAGAAAGATCTAGACTTTGCGTTGACTCGCTACCCAGCTATCTGATCGATGCTTATCAACGATAAATATTAGGCCTTTTTCAAAACATCTAATTTCTCTTTCATTTATGCAATTTCGATCATTATAATTATGTTAAACTCCTTGGTTTGACCCCTTCTGACCATAAAAATCGGTGCCACAGGGGTCAAACATGATTGTCACATTTTCATGATTGTCACATTAGTATTCGAATCGCGCTTATCCTTCTATTTGCAGTATATTCATGAGGTTGCGTCTACTCTTATTAAATATCCAGATAATATTCCACTAGTCATTGAATCTCCCTCGTAGTTGTTACTCTTTGGATTCACAACACAAAATGTCTATTTCGATCTATGTGCTTCCTTAAGACCCTGAGCATGTTGCTAACAAATTATCGTGACATCTACTCGATATGAAAACGTCGCATTCAGTTTTCGCTGTCAAGTACAATTTCGCCACCTTATTAAATACGATATATACCATGATTGATGTAAAATAAAAGAAAAACTTTATTTATAGACTATGTGTCATCACATCAGTAATGGAAGAAGAAGACGACGACCGCAATAATTTTTTTTAATCTTGAATGCACATTTGGGTTACTTCTTTCCCATACTGAAAATTTTGCTCATTAAATTAATAAGCAAACTTAAAAGGAATCATAAGAATAGAAAGCTCTTTCTTTTTATGAATTGCTTAGTTATACTAGAGATAGAACTGCAGGGATTTTTCTGAACTTTATACTTCTGTTGGACTTTTCGAGAATAGCATCAAAATGCAACTCTTTGTTAAATTTCAAAATTGGAAGATATTTCTGTCAGTACATTCTAATACATATTAAATGCATCTTATTAGGAATTTCACATTAGAGGAACTGACTATTCGTCATGTTTGAATAGTTAAAACCAGAATCATTTATTCTAAATAAAGATGTCATTTGTAGTGATCGAAAACATTTGTAATACGGATTAGCCACATAAACCCATAAAAACGCCATGTGCCGTTGTGCATTTATATTTGGAAATGAAATTATGTAGGCAGAGATATCAATGCCACTCACAATCCAGTATAAACGTGAAAGACATACGTCAATTCCTGTCAAAGCATCATCGAATGTGTTCAATTTTGAACAAATCGGATATTTCGGATATTTTTTGTGTCAGAAGAATGTCATCTAAACATCAAAGGCGAGTGAAAACGGTGTGTGGAGCATATTGTTTGGATAGAACCACATTTGTTCGGTATGCGAAACTGCACAGATTACTTAAACAAATAAAGGAATGAACCTCGACTGGACGAGTGTTGTTGCAATAAATGTCATTGTGCGAGGAATGACAGATGTATATCCGCTCAACAGATTGCAGTAGTTGTCAGCAGCACTCTATTATAACTGGTTTTGAAATTTTGAATCGACAATTCATTACCAGAAATATTTGACTAGCTTACAGTTCTTGGTGACGGAATTTTTCTTAATTAAAGCTCGTATCCTTCTATGTATACTTCAAAGAAAGTCAACATTAATAAATATTTGTAAGAGAAATTGATAATTGAGAGGAAAATAAAAAACATTCAAACCTTAGGCAGTAAAGAATCTTATGAGTATTTGCACTTGCGGAAAAAAAATCGTGTAAATTGACTTTAGTTCTGCATTGGAGAGTTTAAATGTATTCTGAATGATATTTGTTGCTTTTAATTCCAATCAGGAAAATTGAAAACCATCGCCCGACGAAGAGAAAAGATAAATTTGCCAAAGATAGTGGTTGGTGGAAGGTGCAATCTTTTATGGATCTCATTTTCTCTCTCTCTCTCTCTCTTATTTTTACTCAATGAAGGAAGGAAAGGAAGAGAAGAGTTTCTATCGGTCGGTCGGTTTCGAAGTGAGACGAGATAGAAGAGCCAGGAATGGAAGGTTGGAAAAGTGGGTGGATGGGAGGACGAACATTTCTTTTCATTCTAAACATTTTCTGCCAGATGATATACGAGAAAGCCGATGTACGAAAATGTGCCGATTATTCATAGCCGTTGGATATTAATCCCTTTGGTCGCGCGAGATCTTATCCCATCGGATAAAATATGAAAGCAATATTTTGCCAGAATTGTCCAAGTAGAAAAGAAATTCGATTTTTTTCCTCCACGTTCTCCTGTTTCTCGTTCTTGCGTTCCAGCGTATTCGTGTTCTTTTGTATTACTTTCGCTCTCGAACGATTCTGATTCGTCTGACTTTCTTTTTATTAGGACAGAAATGACATTTCCAGACAGGAGTAAAAGAATTTTTTTCTTATACTTTATCAGAAATACATCCACTGTCACAAGCACTTTTTCGTGCCGACTTCCTTTCTATCGCAGCGCCGACGTGAATATTATAAATTCAAATGTAATTTTCTTTTAATATTAAGAGGTGTAAATTTTTTTAATTTTTTCTGCTCGTTTTAGTGTTCACCTAAAGAAGTGCATGAACTTAACTTTCTTCTTACTTAACTTTTTTATCTCTACCAACAATAATAATGTTCATTTGAAATTGACCTATTTTAAACATGCATTGTAATGCTAAAACACCAGTGAATAAAAAGTCACACAACTTGGACTAGATTGGAATAGATGACTAGCTAAAAAAATTGAAAATCTCTAGCCTCTTGAAGTGTTGAAAGATTTTCTAATAAGTGCAATATTTATAGAATATTATTAAACTTTTATTTTAACCTCAACATAAATTGAATAAATTAAGTAAGTAAGAACATGGATCATAAATATTAATATGTAGGAAACTCTTAAAGTTTATGTTTGAAGAAGTATCCTTAACGGGCCCGAAAACGTTAAACATTGCTGCCAACAGCAATGAAATTTCACAGATATTTTATTATCACTAGTATATTTTCTTTTATTTTAGAAAAAGAGTGTAAAATTCAACAAGGCTCTATCAACTTAGGAATTCTCGCAACAGTGTTTGGAACAAAAATTTACTTGAAGACTAGAACACTGGCTTTTAGATTAAGCAATATGGGAAGACGTTATTAATTGATTTATCAGAGGACTCATTATGTGAGAATGTAAAAAAAAATACATATATTTATGATTTTAAACAATTCAAAATTTATTTTCAGAGTTCTTTTAAACAATTCAAAATTTATTTGGAGATACCTACAAATTTATTTTGGAATAGATCATAAAAGATTAGTGATTACAATATGAAGCCACTCACAATGATATTTGCCCTTGTATTCTACGAAAACCATCAATATTGTTTGTCTTTTCTATTCTTCATTTATTTTTTTCGGTTAAAATTCTAGGTTAAATTTCAAGTATCAATAGATCCAATGGTTAGTTAAAATCCTCGACACCGTCATTATTTCATTAATAAAATAATTATTCCAATGTTTCACGTTTCTATTAATAAAGTGAAAGAATTAAAATAGGTTCTTCATATGATGCAATTAAAAGAAAAAATAAAAACAATAAAGCGAGGATTATTCGTAAAGTAAGACCCGTTTTGCAATAAAAACAGAACTACTATATATAATGCATAAAATAATATATTATTAGCTCCCGGAACAGGTGGTAGCCACTGGACGCGAGGTCCGGACTGTAAAGCGAAACAAGTTGTTCTTTTGTTTGGGAACAACTTGACCACCCGCCTTACAGTCCGGACCTTGCGTCCAGTGGCTACCACCGGTTCCAGGATATAAAGGAAATCATAGGCAGCCTGCATTTCAGCGACGATGAACAAGTGAAAATTGCATGACTTTCTTCACCGCCGGCAGCTTCTATGAAATGATCATGCAGAAGTACATTGAGCGTTATGACAAGTGCTTAAATAAACTTGGAGACTAAGTGGAAAACTAGTTAAAGGTACATAGAATCTGGAAAAGAAAAATTTTGAAAATATATATACACTAGCAGTTTTGTTTTTATTACTTTTATCTTACTTTACGAATAACCCTCGTATAACAACTGTAATTATAGCCATAATACATTAGCTTTAATCTTTGAAAGTATTTAAAGAGATTAATTTGGAAGGTACTTACAAAAGAGTTTTCGATCTTTGGAAAATTAATCTGCAAAATTAATTTTCAAAAAATTATCAATTTTAAAATTAGCTAAATATTAGAGCGTGTGATATGCTTTTTGCTTATCAGTTTACTGTTGAGGTTAAAAATAAAAAAATGAAATTTATTTTAACAATAAGTGGAACTTTAAAATCGTGAGAAATAAGATCTAAAAATACTGTACTTTTTTTTGAAACTGAAAGGAAAAGAAGAAATTTTAAGATCAAAATTAACTTCAAAACTATTCACTTGATTATTTTGCTCACTTTTTTTGTCTTCTACTTATATAGTGTGCCCGTAAAGTTATTGTGAATTGCTTAATACAGTAAATATAGAATACCCCGTATAATAATATTTCAAGGAAAATATATTTGCATACATTGCTCACAAAATTGACATAAATTTCGGTAAAAGCTGGGATGATCATATACAAAATTATTTTGTGATACAGATAAGCATAACGGAATGATGGAATGATTGCTGGCGTTATCACTCTATGCCTTTAACCCTCCGGAAGATATAAAACCTTCACTATAAAATCTCAGCATTGTTGAATCTTACGTGATTGTCAGCATTACGTAAAATACAATAAAACGAATAATATCCTCCACTTTATTTTTATTTGAAGTTCGCTTCTTTTCTCTGCTCGTTTCCCTCCCTTGTCATCGGTTCATTTTGATAGCCCTGTCTTCGGTGCACCTGAAAGCTTAGAAGACTCCGGTCACCGACCTCAACGTTTAGTTAAGTATGTTCAAAGTATATTTCTGCAGTCGCTAACGATGGCTTCTCTCTTTTTCCCCCCTTTCGTCTCTCTCGATTTCTCAATTCAGTTGGGCTGCGGCCCTTTCCTTCCTTCCTTCCTTTTTTTTTCTTCCTCCTTAGCCAGTAGCCCTCCTATTCTTTACCATTGATCTTTACGATCGGCCATTTGCGCCGCTCCTTTTGTCTATCCTAGCATGATATAATAAGAGAACGATAAACGGTGAGGAGAAGAAAAGCAGAGTAACTTGGGTGGCTTTAGGAGCAATCAGAGCATTAAGGGAGCGAGAGAGAACTTTCCACTCGATACCAGCATTTTAGCTAAACACCAGCCACGTGGGGGAGTGTAGGAGAGCGAGTCGAAAAAAGCTCGTTTTCACAAGCGAGATAGCCGTTGGAAAAACGATAAATATTTTCTCAAGGCCCTCTAGTGTCAGACGGTGGCGCGCTCTTGTAAACAGCGGCCTTTCCTTGCCTCGCCCACCTCAAGTTGGCACCTCCAAACCGCCATTGGGGCCCCGATTAGCCTACGAGAGACCCAATAAAAATCGGCATCGCCACTCATTATTCAAATTCCCATCAAACTTCGGCAACTGCCTAGACTAGCAGCGGTTTTTTAATGCGTGTTTGTAAAAAGCGCCTAAGTAAGCACAAGGAAGGCGTAATATTTGTCCGCTCCGGGTAGGACTTGTTAAAACATATCTATTAAAATTTGTTTACCCAATTAATTTTTTCATGGAAATCAAGATTATTTAAAATGACATTTTAAAGGGAATAAATCGATCCTTTGTACAGGTCATTTTGTTCTCTGAAAACTATGCTGTAGTTGTTGATGATTTATCAACTCTTTATATAGACATTAATAATCGAAAAGAATCATTAAATTTATTTTACGTGGGCACTTTATACATTCATTTACTAACATTCTTTTTGTATTTCTTTAAGAAGATAGGTGAATTACATGTGTGGGATAGTTAACGGATAAAATATTGGCTGTGTAAGGAGAAAAGCGCGGTTATTTTGTTTTTAAGGTTATTTTTTTGGAATTTTTAGAAATTTATTTGTCAATTAATTTAAATTGGTAAGATATATAATTCACTATTTTTATTAGTCCATCAATGCAGTAAGGTTTTTAAATGCAGGCTGATCACAGTGTTTGAAAAAGAAAGACGGAATGTCATTTGATATCTTCTGATTCACTAATTCAAGATGTAAATTAGATAGCAAGACAAATCCCTCTTTGAGGGACTTCAAAGGCAACGCGATGAATTAGTTTTTAGATGAGGAAATCAGAAGAAACCGCATTTGTAGATACCCTAGCTACTTGAAGATAAGCGGGCTGGGATAGAGTTCCGGGTTTCAAATCTATTTCTGGTGTACTTTTTATATTTTCTGAACGATGGTAACGAATTACGGAGAACGCTGGCATTAAGAGAAGAGAATGCCTAAAAAGGTGAAATTATCAGACAAAATCTAATATTATCCGTCAATTAGTTAGTTTATTTTTTCCATTATTTCATATTAATTAAAATTTTACTAATCATTCTGAAACACTTCAGTTCATATTATTTAGTGCTTAAAATTAGCTACGGAGAAGCAACTTTGGTTATGCCATGAAAACTATCGAGCGTTTGGACTGCGCAGTTAAGAACCGCAATGTATTCAATTACACCTTGAACAAGTGAATCAGACCAAAGTTGAGAGTTTTAGGAAATAGACCAACAAAGTCTGCGAATACCCAATAAGACACTCTTATAACTCGATTTTAGGCGCATATTTGATCAACTCCATTGACAGGTGGGCGAGTTACACATACCTTCATCATTAGAAAGGTGAATGCGGTCTAGCAATTTCAGACCAAGCATAGATAAGTGTTATGCTTTTTTGAAATCGGAAATAGGTGAGACAATTAATAAACTAGACTAGCAATTTAACAAACACAAGACATATTTCTGGCAAAACTTTTAAATATTTTTTTAGGTTAGGTTAAGTTAGGACATTATCCACTTCTGAGGCTACATATTTATTGCAGGATCTCTTATAAGTTTTGGAAACATGCTTTAAAGTCTTAACCCTTTCAAGTTCGGCTGTAACGTTCTTTTTGATGTCCTCTATATTCTCAAATCTGCGTCCTTTCAGACTTGTTTTCACCTTTGGGAAGAGGATAAAGTCTGGCGGAGACAAATCTGTGGAATAGGGAGTGGATAAAGCTCCACAATTCCATTACTGGCTAAGAACTCCTTGACTGCGTGCGGTCTGGCATTATCGTGCTGTAAGAACCAACTCCTTTTTGCATGAAATTGTGGCCGTAGTTGATGGCTTCCCTTAATCAGACGCTGCAAAATCTCCTTGCAGTAATCATTGTTGACTGTTTGTCCAGGCGGAACAAATTCCTTATGGATAATGCCTGTGCTGTCAATGAAGTGATGAGCATATTTTGTTCTTTTTAGGTTTATTCGCCGATCACTTAACAAGATTTCTCTCACATACTCGATCGTTTTCCTTGTTCAAACAGTTTTCGGACGTTCCGTGTTTGTCGTCTTTCAGTAATCACGAAATCTACCGAACCATTCAAAAACATGTGCACGAGATAGTGCATCATCACCATAAACTTGCTTTATCAATTTGTAAGTTTCCGTAGCGGTTTTTCCAAGTTTAAAACAGAAGTTAATCATTACCTTTTGTCCCATGTTATAATATTGGAATGTTAACTAATGACTGCATGCGGTTGAAGCATGAGAATATATAGGCGCGTACAAATTTACTGTATTTTTCCAGCTTGTACACACGGTAACAAGAATAGATCGAAAACACGCTTCGTCGTGGTCGCACATGCTTGAACACGTTCAAAGTAGCGTCAGTCTCATTTATTAATTGTCGAACCTTGTATAAAAGCATAGTTAAGATGTGAACGAAGAGTAACTGATATCATAGGAAAACATCAGTTGCTCTTTAAAAGAAATATGTCTTGCCGCAGGGAAAATTATCATATGAAACCGGCTTTCTTGGCTACCCAAGATCAGCAGGTGATTTTACTGGTATTAGTCTGGGAAAAAAAAGTCGATTGAGTTTACTTTGAAAACATAAAAGAAAATTTATCATGCAGTTTATTTGTAAAATAAATTATTATTAACTTTAGATATTTTTATTACATATAGATAGTGTATAATCTGATACAAATAAAGAAAGCAAAAAATAGATCTATCGTATCCAGTTTTTTTAATATTGCAACAGGTTCATGACAGATGTTTAGGGAAGTACGATATTCTATCTCTCTATTTTAAAGGGAATAATTTTGAGTTAATCTCCTGAGAATGCAAATTGGCGTCACCTGAAGAAGCATTACGAAATCATTCGAAAGCGGTTATTGTTTTTAGAGTCTGTCTTAAGTTTTTATTTTAAAGTTTTAAAACGATTTTTAATAATTTCTTTATATTACATTATCTATATTAACTTTTCGGTCCTGATTTTTTTTTATTTTGTTTTCAATCATATCTGTCGTATTTTCCTCTCATCCCCACTACGTAAACATAAGTCTTCTATCTTCCTCTCTAAATTCTTTGGTTTCATATTTTCTATATATTTTCTATATAAAAGTAAGACGAGTTTAGAAAACTTACTTAATTTAGAAAGTTTATGAAAAAAATTATTAAATATGATATTTAACTGCTTTAAAAAATTTAATGTATACTAAAAATAGTTCAGTCGAAACTTCATAAATTTTAATATCTCAGAATTTTAATGCAATCGATATGCAATGCTCACTCACTCGTCCTAGGGCAACGGTCATGTTGTGTAAATAGAAGATTCTTATGTAAATAGAACCTCAATAGCCACTCTATTATTTTATCAAGCAAATCAAACAGCCCCATCTCGCATTGAGATGGAAATTTATTTCTCAACAGTCCTTTTATCCAGAGGCTCTAAGGAAATAGTAGAACGGAATAATATTGCAGTGTTTTTTTATTAAAGAAATAAACAGATATTTCTCCACTAAATTTTGCAAGCATCTGAATTGGCTTTCATATCACAGTAAGGAAATCAATCGATCAATGAAATGTAATAAAGTACGATTTTATGTTATCATTTTGTACTTTTCTATAAGACTTCGTCCATTTATGTTTTTGACGTAGGCGTTGAAGTGTCAGCAATCGATCGCGGGACCTCTGCCGACACTGATTGCAATAAAACTGGAGGCACTTCCCCCGTCCGATTCTTTTCTTCGCTTGTTTCATGACTGTAAGAGCGATGTCGTCGTCGCCCTTTCCGCCTTGGGAATAGTCACCATCGAAAAAGGAGAAACAACCCTTTCCACTCAGCTTCTTCCCCATCGTCTCTGTTTCCTTCTTCCACTTCTCTCCATTTACAATCGAATGAGGTTTTTGCACCAATTGCTACAAACGCTCGATGAAGAATATATCTCCCATATAAAGGTCTTCTCTTCTCATGCCGTTATTTTTTATACGTGGTTCGTTTATGAAAACTGAATTAAAAAAGCGAGGAGAAGAAGAAGTAAAACAGCTTCATTGCATATCATTTTTTATTATCCATTTGCTAGAAATATTCACGCTTCTCTCAAATTATCATAAAATTTTGCACGCTCAGGTTCAGATCCATAACATAAGAAATAAAATTAAATTGGAAATATCATCAAACAGGATTGCTTCACGTCATTATGCAAATGGAAAATCGTTTTAAAAATACTGTATTATAAAAAAGGAATAAACCAGAAAATACGCTATCTACTCAAAAGTAATTGGACACTTTCGAATTTTGTATTAGACGTCTTGTCGAATATCTAGAAAAATACTTAATGAATTATCTTAAAACTTCAGGGATGTAAAGAGCATGTTATAAGGGTAAGAATTCCTGAAGCTGGCCCCTCAAAAACATACATGTCGTGAAATTTAAAACTTTTATTATAATTTGATAGCATCTAATGGAGTATTAAAATTCCCAACATATTTTTGAAAATTTTCCATTTGCTAAAAAGTTATAAACAAATGCATTTTTTGGTACTTTTTGTTTAAAAATTCATATTTCAAACTAATTTTTTCAATCTTTTTGAAATTTTAAAGATAACAAGAAAACGTATTTACAGGGTGTCCAAAAAGTCTGGTAACTTGGCAAATATCTCGGAAATAAACGATATTGTACGAAAAAATGTCCAAAATCAAAAGAGAACTATTTCGCGGGTGAAATTCATTAGCCAAAAAAATTTTTCAATACACACTTACAGACTCTGCCTCCATAGGACTGCTGCCCCCAAGACTTTCCTTATGCACTAAAAAATTTTGAATTTTTGAAATTCTGATTTCGGATTCTTAAAAGTAGAATAGGAATGTCTGCAAGACCCACTCTCTATCTCTGTCTTCATCGATAAAATTGGGTTCAAAACTTTAATAGTTCCACACTTTCAGGGCCTCTTATCTTCTAAACGGTTAGATCAATTGAAAAACCAACAAGAATAAAACATTTCTCGAATATTGGGTACACTCTGAATATACCATTAAAAATAGGGGTTTCTATTTAAATTTCAAAGTTACCCCCTCCCCAGCCCCCCTCACAAGGGGTGGGGGGGGGGGTTGGCTAATGAATTTTCCCCGCGAAATAATTCACTTTTGATTTTGGACATTTTTTCGTACAATGCTTTGTTTCCAAGATATCTGCCATGTTAGCAGACTTTTTGGACACCCTATGTTTCATAACAAAACATAAAAGGATGAGAAAAAAAAATTTTGTGTTGAAAAAAAAAATAAAATAAATAAAAATAAATAAATAAATTTTTATAAAAAAAAAAAGAATTTTTTTTAACGTTCTCAAATCGATTTCAACAATTTTGAAAAAAAACATTGAATCTCTATTTATTAACGATTTAGAATTTGAAAAAAAAAATTGGTGATCTGTTTTTACGCGAATGATATCAATTTTTGTCAAGCTATTCAATCGTATCACTAGGCTGCTAAGCAAGTAACTCTTCATCATTTAATATTGACAGTAATAGGGAGCTTCCCTGTAAGGCAACTGTGTGTAGCAAAATGTATAAGATTAAGCTACTTGTATAAGATCGAGCAAATATTTTGAAAATTCAGAAAAATATAGCCGGTAGAATGAGTTGGTTTGGTTTGGTTTGGTTTGTTTGGTATTAACATCCTTTTCAACTGCCATGGTCATTTCAGGACGGCGTTGTAGGGGCCGCAAATTTTGTCTCGCAAGGGTTCTTTAACGTGCAGCCGGCAAAGACTACACGGGACCAACGGCTTTACTTCCCTTCCGAAGGAAGTGCGTGATCTCAGGATTTTCCCATTGAAAAAAATCCTCGTCGTCCTCGACCTGGGTCGAACCCCCGTCCTCGCATCAGAGGCGATCACGCAACCCCTGAGCCACCGAGGCCGATTAGAATGAGATGAATTTCAGTTACTCTCAAAAATAAACCAAACGATAAGGGGTTTTCTCCAAATTTTTATTTTTGGAGCGGAGACAAGTATCAACGTATTCTCCTTAGGCTGATATGAAGTCAATATGAGGTCAATATGTCTTCATATCAGCGTATGAGGAAGAAATTGACACTAGTGCCCGCTCCAAAAATAAAAATTTGGAGAAACTTCCCTTATCGTTTTGTTTATATTGAGAGCAACTGAAATTCAACTTATTCTGTCGGCGATATCTTTTGGAATTTTCAAGATATTTGCTTGGGCTTTTTATAAGAGTACCTCTATACATTTGGCTAATAAATTATGCAAAAGACATTTTCGTAACTCTTGCGTACGCGCAGTTAAACATTATTTAGTAAAAATTCACATATTTTATCAAATATTTAATATTTTTATATTCTGGCTGCAGGATGTTGTCTCTACTGTAGCTTTCAAGTTTCTAGAAAATGGCATTGCATTGGGTTTAAAACCATGCATGTTATAAACAAAAAAACCTTGAGAAAAAATTTTGATTTTTTTTTTTTAAGAAACCTAACTCCATGAATATACGTGCTATTCACATCCAAATGAACACAGATAAGTAAAAGAAGCTTCGTAATCATATGCTACAGTTACAACACGTTTCAAGCATTATTTTTTACAGGTTGATCCTAAGCATTATTTTTTGTGCAATTTGTTGCTGGTCCCCTATTTTCCTTCGGGACAAAGTTTTTGCTGAAATATATGAGGCGTAACATGCTCTTTACATCCCTGAAGTTTCAGGATAATTCGTCAAGTATTTTTCTAGATATGGACAAACCGTTTAAAATTAAGTGTCCAATTACTTTTGGGTAGATAGTGTATTATTTCAATATCAACGTAGAAAGGATACAGTGATGTTGCAAAGCCATTATTTTCATACTGTTAAAGGGGGCGAGTGCTAATTTGATGGAATCAAGTTGATAACTAATCCTTTGCTGTCTGTTTAAGTAATTTTTAAAAAAGTAAGTAACAACTAATTAAGAGGCGAATTAAATCATTTTAACTAAGAGCATTATCTCGGAATTTCCTATAAGTCTTCAACTCTTGGTATTAAGTCCGAACAGTCGAGCAAATTTATAGTTTAAGATGTTGTGTAAGAAGAAAGAAATAAATTAAACAATAAGGTGAACCTTAGGAGACTGTTTGATAGTATTATTATTATTATTATTATTATTATTAGCGTATTCTCCCAATTTAGAAGACGTCAAGCAAACAAAATCAATCAAGTTATCTTCGTGTTCTTCTTGTTCTTCCAATAGGCTTTCATTCTTTCCGAGAAGGCTTGTCTACGCTCTTCCGACCACTTCTGTCTGTACTGTTTTTGCTTTGGTTGCTCTGATGTAACTTTCCAATTGTTTGTTTTATGTCTGAAGATGTCTCTTTCTAAAATGTCTGCTGCACTTATGTTCGCATTTTTTAGGTCTTTTCTAAGTTCTTCTAGCCAAGGTGTTGAATTCTTAAGTGAGGACACATTATTATTATTATTATTATTATTATTATTATTATTATTATTATTATTATTATGTGTTTCCATGGAAATATTGTTTACAATGCAAATATTAATGAAACTATGAGTGAAATAGTTTTATCCTGATTCAATCGAGATTTTCATAAAACAAAAAGATGACTGAATTACTGACTTATCAGGATTTTAATTTAAAAAACAAAGATCTACTCTGACTTTAGAAGATTAAAGAATTAAAGCTGATATTGTTATAGATTTGTAGGGATCATTTTTAGGGAAATGTGTAGTAATAATAAATATATACAAGGTGTTTACGAATCCTGTGTGCAAACTTTTCAAGGTAGTAGAGGACCTTATTTTGAATATATTTTGCCAATAAACTGGGGGTCGCAAATGAATCTTTGATACATAAAAAATTTTCATACTTATAGCGCCTGTCCGAGAACTTCCTCATAATATTGTCTCTCTCGTTATCCACAGTCCTTTCCAGTTTCTCATCTCTCGTTAATGTATTTCCAGAAAACCTTGAAATTAGAAACCTGACACTGATATCCATAACCTTTATAATAACCAAGTACATCATGTTGGTAAAATTACTACAGGTATTCAAAATGTTGACTATGGCAGCAATGCATGCCTCATACTGTCTTATCATTGAATTTCTGACACGGCCAAAAATTCCTGCTGTGTCTCTTACATGGTCACTTGCAGCGCAATTCGCGCTACTAGCTCCTCTTCCGAATCTACAGGAGCACCATATTCTTCAGATGTCTCCAGTAGAAGAAATCTAAAGGATTAGGTTCAGGGATGGAGATGGCCAAGCAACTGGTCTTCCTCAACGAATTCATCGATCATAGAATGCATTGTTTAAGTGATGTACAGGTGTATTGAAATGGCCTGAAGCTCCGTCATGTTGGAACACATGATTCTTCGGACAGCCAAAGGAACCTCCCCAAGCGTCTCTGGCAAAACTTGTTGTAAGAAGATCTCATACACATCGACATTTAAAGGTTCTGGAAGCTGATATGGTCCCGATGGCCTGATCTTGGTGAATCGGTGTCTAACATTAACATCGAAATATTTGGGCAGGGATTTAAATTCATGAATATAAATTATTATCTGTCTCACATGCATGGCTTTGAAATTTGCGTTTCTGTATCAAGGATTCATTTACAACCCTCAGTTTAATGGCAAAATATATTCAAAATTAGGTCCTCTACCACTCCTAAAAGTTTGTACAGAGTTCGTAAACACCCTCTATATATTAATGGATGAAACACAAAATATTTTTCCCACATAAAGACCTATGAACCTTATCGTGTGGACTTTCCCATAAATCCTAACTTCAGTGGGCCAATCTGGCCCAAAGTTCACAGTAAAGAAATTTACATATCAAATTTCACTCCTCTAGGTTAGAGTGTCCGAAATATGAAGGGCACAGGTGGATAGGCAGATGGATAGAGAAAAACCACAACAGAGCATAACATACCTATATGCAATATCATTTTGATGATTTTTACATTCTTTTTTTCTATATTTCTTTGAATAAATGCCGCGGCGTTTATTTCGCTTTAACTTTTTTTTGGCTAGGCGATTATTTTAGGGACGTCACCTTCTTGCTCCCTTTATTAATTTTTTTTTTAAATCTATGAGCAAATATTTTAAATTTATATTTGTTTTCTTAATAAAACAACCTTACATTTACCTTAATAATAAAAATTTTTTTAAAAAAAGTAATAATAAATGGTAATTAATTTTTCCAATAATAAAAGCTGCGGCGTCTATTTGAGAGCGGCGATAAAATGGGGGCGGATATTATTCAAAAAATACGGCCACCTTATTTTTCACTGATCTGAATACTGATGGCCTATATAAATCAGAAAATGCTTATCATAAACTAACACAATTGAAGTCTCGCTAACAAAAATAATTTAAATTGATCGCATTTTATCGAAAACGCCAATAATGAATTATATCAAAGCGAAACAGCTGCTGTGAGAAGCTCAAAGAGCAAAGATGGTACGTTTGAGGGAAACTTATAAAATAACATTCCCAGTCGTAATTTGTACCTACGGTATATTATAATCACCGCAACTTTGGTTATATTAACTATACTATAACCATAGATAACACAAAGAAAACCTTTTATATTATATTGCAAACCAGTTTAACAGTTTTAGTTTGTGGTCAATAAGATATGAAAGCTTAGGAAATTGAAAAAAAATACGACAGAAAATATTATGTTGAGTCTATTATTTTGCAGAGCTCTGTACACTTCGACCGCACCACAAAAACTGATTTCAGAAGGCAATTAAACGCAACGGGCATTGCTCTAGGCAAATTTACGTTGACGGTATGACGGGCCTCATAATATCTGCTTTTACAGTATATTATATGTAATTTGTATTTATTTATATTTACGTTTGTATAATTTATAATGTTTCTAATTTACACTATTTCTAATATACACTCTGCTATTCTAAGAATTTATATTTTATCTGCATGTATAAGAATATTCTTTAGTCTCTATTGAAATCTCTAATATCATTGTCTCTTTTGAGTTATGCGTACTTGTCTATTTCTAGAGAACATAATACATAGCAAACGAGAAGCATTTACATTTTAATGCAAAATATACCAATATTTGCTTGCACACCTTCATTTCCTTGTTCCAAATAAAACAGGAAGTTCGTGTAAATTATTTAGGCAATGGAAAGAAAAAACGGATATGAGGAATAGCGGCAACGGTGCATAGGTTCCATTATTCAGAATGAAAGCTTTGCTCGTGAACTTATTCGGCTCTTCCTTCTTTCATCTTCCAAAATGCAGTTTTCCCTTCAATTTATCACAACGCTCATTCCAGGACTCATAGGAAGTGGCGGGAAGGGGGTAGAGTGACGACATTCATTTTCCAAGTTGTCGGCGGGGGGTGGAATGCAACCATCGGCCGGACTTGTTTTCGGGGGCCAGATGGTATCGCCACCGAGGTGCATCTGGTCGGCGAAGCCTTGGCTCCTGCTCCTTGCATATCATAGGGCTATTAGTGTCGGCCGTGATTTACGTGCAAAGACGCTCTTGCCAGCGACGACGTCGGTCAGTTGCCTCGCTTTCCACGGCCTTTTTCTCTCTCCCTTTGGCAATAGAACGAAAAGAATCTTCGTTTCTGGTCAGAAAAAAAGCAAGTTTTGCCTCTCCAAAAAAAAGTCCATTGGAAAGATGGTCTATATTTACATTTTCGTTATTCGAAAGGTGAATAATAAAAGGTATAAAATGTACAATTACGCCAACCTAAGAACGATTATTTGGAGGATGCTTCTAAGTGAAGAGGGTAGGGGAAGAAGAGGGGGAAAAAAGGAGGGTTGCAACCAACGATAACGGCCCGATCGGTCGGTGAATTCACTCTCTGCATAATTGGTTGGCGGGATCAGCCCTCGGTGGTGCCTTCTTTTCGAGAGGGTGTTGTTACCCAGAAGTGAGTGGGCCTTTCTTATCAGTCGTGACTCGGCAGTCTAGATTTTGGCTAGCGAGAAGGGGGGCCAAGTTATCACGTCTGAAGCTCGAAAGAGGGAGAAGAGTCTCGGCTCCTCGCTTTGACCAGCAATGCGAGAGAATTTATCGGCCAAATTATTACGCTTGACTGGCGATATTTTCGTAAAGCCAAATCGATTATCCATTAAGTTTGCTTGGCAAGAGGGATCCCGCATCTCTCTAAGGGATGCTGTTTAGAACATTTCGTCCAAAGGTTACAAGAGACCTACCGAGAAGGGACAAAGTGAGAGAGGCGAAGAGGAGGTGGCCAAGAAATTTATGCGCACACGTGAAACTGCAGGAAGAGAGATGTTGGTCAATAAAAATTTATCGCCAAGAAGTTTGATCTATATTACCTGAGATATAACATTAATGATTCCATTATTATTAATATTTCTAAGGTAACCATTCCCAATTTCTTGCACCTTCTGAAAGAAACCACACTGAAGAAGTTGAATCTTAAATATGGTTTAATGCTTATATGCTCACTATTCTGTTACGTCAATATCAATTTGTTATGAAACGTTTATTCTTAGCCGAATTAATTTAAGCATTATTCCCTTATTTCTTATGAGATTAAAAGGCCTTTAATATTAATAGGTATTTATTTTTATTTGTTATATTGTTTATTAGTTTTTTACTATATTAACGTTTTAGTAATACTTGTATTAATATTTATGCATCAATACTTGTATTAATAGTATTTATGTATTTCCTGTATGAAAAATATTAAAAATATATGTGCTGATGACATTTATTGAAGCATTACACGAAATTTCCTCAGACTGCAGTAAACGATTTGGTTTAAGGATTTCTAGCTTTTCATTGAAATTGCTTTGTCACGAAAATAGTCCGTATTGGTTATTATGAGTATAAATAAGGAGTATAAGTAATATTAATCGATTTGGAGCTCTTATTGGTTTTTTGCCATAGCCGTATGTCTCTGAGTCTTCGTCGATCCCTTTGGTATAAAAGACTGAAATCCGGTATAAATTGCTTTAGGCAAATCCTACTTCACTATTTACTTTGAGCAAGCCCAGCGGAGTTCAAAATAGGGGATCGCTCCGAACCATATGGCAAAAAAATGAATTTGTCATGTATATTCTTCTAGACATGATCTGTATTACAATGAAGTTTGAGTTGGATTGGATCATAGGGTCGGAGTTACAGGGGTCAGTCGAATCATTTGCTAAATGGATTTGTAAATGGGCAGTTTTTAAAATTTATTTACATCACTGTTTTCCCGTTACGAATTTAATTTTTTGAAAAGAATAAACTGCATGCGCGAGATGGCGAACCTTCAGGTAATTGATTTCCATTGTTGGAAGGTCAAAACCACATTTTGCTTTCTAAAAATTTTAATTATCAAAAAGCGGAAGAACGAAAGTACATACTAGTTTTGTTATATCCGTATATACCCGTCCTATCTCCGACAGTTTGACCTGGAAGGGTGAAATGACGTTGATTCACCTGTAGACGAGGCCTACGAGATAAAAAGGCCTGGAAGCGAAAAAGTCACCTGAACAGCTGGGTGCTAGCAACAATCCAGCCTTCATTGTTTCCAACAAAAGGAAAACACTGATTGTTAACATCCAATGAAGGCTGGATTGTTGCTAGCACCCAGTTGGTCAGGACTTTTTCGCTTCCAGTCCTCGTTATCGTAGGCCTGGACCTATGGATAAGAACTGTATTGGCAATAAATTTTGGATCGGAATTAAAGAAGCTTCTGCTGCTTTCTTAAAATTTCCTTAACTTTGTGACAGTTTCTTCTTCAACAATTTCTTTTCTTGTTAAATTATTATTTTGTACAATATTATCAAACAGATTGGTTTTTTAACATTGTTCACTCTGAAAAAGATCTGAAAACATCAATCTACGTATCACTTATTTTCTAAATTTTCATACAATAAAATGCAAAACTCTAAATAGTGCTTTTGAAAAAATACGTTGAAGTAAAATGATTACATCAAAAAGAAAAAGAAAATGTTAGGATAGATAAATTGCTAATCCAATGGTTTTCCTATAGACATAATTAAGAACTTGCATAAATGTAATGACCGTCTTTATAAGCTCTGACTATTCATTCCAAATTGTCTTCAATGTAGACCAGTGTAAGGATGCTTATACTTAGGAAAGGCTTCGATTTCTGTTAGAAGTGAAAGAATATAAAATCCAGAGAAATCAATAAGAATTGACATGTGGGAAGCCGTTATAAGGATTGAATTATTTTTCTTAAAGGTTTTAAGCTTAAAATAAGTTAATAATATAGATTGCAGAATTTCTACAATCAGATATTTTGTAAGTGTTCGAAACTAATTTATAAAAGTGGCTATGATATTTAGCAATATAAATAATTGTGATTAAAATTCGATTAAAATATACTATAGAAGAAAATAACCCAAAATCCCTAGCTTGACTAGATTATAAATCCGCAGCTCGCATCAGCAAATTTCATATCAAGAATCAAGTATTAATTAGGAAAACGTCAACACATGCAACCGACCGAAGGATTTGCAAATCCTTACTTAAAATAATAATTATTATTATTCTTTCTTTTAAACAAAGAAGGTTGTTCATTATCTTTTCGGCCATTTTCAACATTGAGCTTTCTGTCACTGCAAATAAGAGAGCCACTCAAAGCGACATTCCTATTGAATCCTTCTCCCTCTTCACATTACATGGGATTCTCAACTCAAACGTGAACAGCATTTTATCGAGTTTTGGAGTTGGCCTAATAACTACGACCGCGGGATTAGCTCACCGATTAGTAATTAATTTTCAAAGCCTCCTCCTCAAGTTGACAGAGTTTCTTTTCGACGAAAGCCCCCGTTTTAATTTTGTCATTTGGTATGTGAATAATTTGTCGTCGTCGTTCGAGTGGGTGGGGAGAGGGGGCTTGTTATTCCTGGAAATCGATGGCGAGCATTTCATAATTCGTTCGGTATTAAACCACGAGTCTATCTCGTTGGCCCTCTTTGAAATTCAAATCCGTCGCCACATAAGAGGAAGCCGTTTTCCGGTCGAACACGAAAAGGTTCGATTCTAAATAAGCATTTCTGAATTCGTGCATTTTGGAGAGAGAGAGAGAGAGAGAGAGGGAAGGAGGGAGGGAGAGAGGAAGGGATTCGACGACGCCCCCTTGAAATGACCGCAGCGCCTTCGGTGGCCGTCTCACCTTGTTACGAGCGACCAACCCTTTTCACCTGGCTCATTGTTTATAAAGACAGTTAATTGGATTACCACAAGGCAACGACTTTTTGACTTTTCACAAAGTTAAAAGAGGAGGGGGAAGAAAAACCTCCTCACCCACCTTAGATGTCTGGCCGAGTTTAATTAATTGAGGAGAACGTCAATTACATTACCATTCGCTTTGTTACTTCTTCCTTGTTAAATTAAATCCAACTCTCTCCATTGCTCTCAGCTCGGATGAAATCTTTGAATAAATAGTTTTAGGCAACATTAATAAGATTATATATAGATCATGAAATATTTATAAATAGAACTTTCTATAAATATTACTTTTCTATTTATAAACTTTCCTATACAATAGACATATTGTATTACCACTCTTGTGATTGGAAAATAGCCTTTACTTTAAAGATCTTCAGTCTTTAACATTAGATATAATGATAAAAATGTAGATAAATTATTAAGTTAGTGAAATATTGGTTTTACCATTCTTTCATATTTTCTACATTTTTTTTTATATAGAAGGTTGAAATAAGTATGTAGCTGACTAGTGTATGCATTGTGTGTTACTTCACTATTTAGTATGGTTGCTTTTTAACTGCTTGGGTGGAAGTTAGAATCAATATGATATACTGATATATAAAGGAGTGAAATTCGGTATGCAGATTCCTCTAAGCAAGATCTACTTTACTAAAAAAATTTGGGTCGGATTGGGGCCGCCAATATGATATCTAGTGGGGTCGGAGTTATGGGGGTGTCGATCATGTGCTTTATAGAAACTATAAACGCTCTCAAACGACAATGATATATCATTCGACCAGAATTGAGGAGAAAAGAATGACGGTAAAGTTGTTTTTTATTTTCTAAATACGAGGGCATATTGAAAAGTAATGCCTCCATGGCTGTAACTTTTTTATTTTTTTAAATTTTTTATTCAAAATTCTTTTTGTATCTGATACTTACATTTGTCCTCTATGTAATGCACTATTCACTTTTCGACATAGTCCCCATCCCTTTCCACGCATTGCGCCAACGCGTGACTAGTCGGGTGAACCCGTCGGAGACAAATTCCGGAGTTGTTGTCGACACCAGGACCGAACGGCAGGTTTCACCTCGTCGTCAGAACGCAACTCATGCCCCTTAAAGTGCTCTTTCCTCTTTGGGAAGTGGTGAAAGTCGCAAGCTGCAAAGTCTTTCATTTTTGAACTGCAGTTTTTCATCTTTGAACTGTAGGCGCTGCAACCCTCTCTGTGGCCGATGTGTGGCGATCGTGTGCGGACGGGCGTTATCGTGCTGCAGAAGAGGATCCAAAGCTGCCATTCAATCCTCATGTCGACGACAATCCCGGAATTCCTCTCCGACGAATTTTAACCTCTTTTTAAGAAGCCCGATTTCCTTGAACTCAGAACTTCCGCTACTTTCCTATAACCTCATTAGGGAGATTATTTTCTTGTTCAATTTAGAATAAAATAAGTGCTTTCAACATATCATATAATACATAAAATAAAGGTATCATTCTTATTAAATTAAAGGCACCAATTGTAGTTATCATAATTGTAATTATGCTATATAAGACGCTTGTGCTTACAAAGCCTAGTTCACGTTGATCCGCAAAGACGCCCGTCGTCAAAGCGTCCAAGTTACCATCCGGCTACTGCGTGTGCTTAATAATTTCTATCATAATGGCATTTTCTGGATAGAGAAATATGCCGGTCACATTCCATCTCCTATTAAAGTTATTTGTTGTGAATGCTTGGTTGTAAAACCAAAATATACACAATTAGTACTTCAGTTATATTATTATTCACTATTTTTAATAGTTATCTAAATCTGAGTCACAAATGTCAGTGATTTACTGTCCGCTTGATTTTTCTTATTGGTCACATGCTCTGGGGCTCGACTGTGATTGTATGGAGGTCATCCGTCAACTGGGCAAATATGGAAATGTTTTAATCGTTTGCCGAACCAAACCTAAGACGTAATCCAATTTATCATAGAATATTTAGGATAAAATTATTTACTGTATTTAAGCCATTCCGCGGACGAATGATGATGGATGTCATTTTTATATATTCATAGTTCTTTCAAACATTAAGGATATTTCTAGTTAAATACAGGACGATTCAAAAAGAACTTTCTGGATGATTAATAGGGTGTAGGGAACCTATAAAACATGTCGTCATTATAAGGGTGTGTACTGATGCCATATGTAGACAACATTTTATTCGATTATCATGTGTATTGCTGGTTTCACACCTGATCGTTAGGAAGATGGATAATTAGGGCAAAATTAGAATATCGCACGAATAGCTGTTGTGTCATATGTAACTCGTATGGTACATCCGTAATATGTCTGCAATAAAGGAATGATTTATTTGAAAGCAAGGAGTTCTTTTTGAATCACTTTGTATAATAAGATGATTGTGATAGAGTTATGAGAGATAGTAACACGTATAAGTGTTGAGAAAAGTTTACTGTTTAACCACTAAGGCCGCGTATACAGTGAGAGCGTCGAGTCAAATGGCGAAATTTCTATAGGACTCGAACAATGGATAAAATTCAAAATTCGATCACCCTTTACAATTTCTTCTCCTTACTTCCTTGTTCAGGACTCGCTTCTTGACTCGAAGCTCTCACTGTGTACGCGGCCTAAAGGCGCATTTCCACTGAGACAACACTGAACGACATGACGCATGCTACATGTTTTCTAGTGTTGCCTGTTTCTAGGTGTGTGACTATGTGCCATAGGTTTTGTTACTAGTGGCTTCCTGTTCCTTCAGTTGAAAGACTGTTTGTAGCATTCGGCATTGACTAGATGCTTATGACGATCGATTGATTGATAATAGTCTCACCTTATCTACTTTTAATGTTTATATGAATTTCCTTTTTAAATAAATAATATCTTAACATTTTACTTTTCAAGAGTTGAGCTGAAGGCTTTTGAGTAGTTCTTTAGATAGTGGTATATCGCAACTTCGCGTATAAAACGCAGAATTATTAGTCTTCTTTTGGGCAATTTATGCATCTTGTATGTCGTAAAATAGAGTAATTACGAATATTACCAACTGACCCGTTGCTTCTAAAAAATTAAGTTTTCAACGTAGATAAATTTTTATTTTATGGACGACAGTAAAGTTGAGCTCCTGTATTGAAAAGAAATATTTTCATTATGAAATTTCTGTCAGATTTGGATTAAAGCCATTATGTATCATTAGCATATTAATATTATAAGAGCTCCAATATGTTTATTTTCATATATTTTCAGTGCTTCCTTTACGGGGAAATTCTTTGAGATGGAATTCTTTACATAAAACACTCAATTGTTTTTTTTAAACGATTTATTGATAAATGCCACTTTAGTAAATTCAAAAATTTTTTACATAAAATAAATAATGATTTCAAATAGTTTTTAATAAATTATTAGAGCGATTTAATTTGATTAAAAATTGGCATCTCATATGTTTATCCTAAATATTTACTTCTCATCGAACCGTTTTGCTTCGATCGCAGGTAAAATTGAGCCGTAATTCTTCGTGGAAATATTTATTTTTGCGATCTAAAAATTTTTAAAAATAGCTTAAGTAAATCTCTGACCGGAAGCACAGCTCGAACCAATTCATCGTTTGCTCTTCGCCTTTTTATATTTGAAGAAATTAGCAACAGGGGAGCAAGGAAGGGAGTGAAAAAATAAGCGCGGGAAAGCGCCACCTGACTCCGGGTTGTGATTTCCTCTCCTTATCACTACCGATGATTCGTTTTTTTGGTCTCGTCAAACAAACATGGCGGAGGGGACTGAACTGGCCCCATGCCATGGCAGTTCCTCTCACCACCTCCCTCCTTCCCTCTTCTCGTTGCTCGAGATTCAATTGGCGACATTTTCAGTTGTGTGCTCGAGTCTATTGGATGGTGTTAACGGTGACAAAGTAGAGGAGGGTCCGGGAAGTTTCTAAGTGTTTCCTACCACTCAACGATAAGAAACGAAATCTGGCAATAAAGGTGAGAGATGAAGTATGGGAGGGAAGACGAAAACAAATGATTTGAGGGATTAATGCGCTCAAAATAGCGCGCCATCAGGCGAGAAAGCGCAGAGAACAATGCGATAATTGGGCAGTTGATTGATTTGTTGTGAGAAATTGAAACCGTGGCTTGAAAAGACCGGCCAACCTATTTGTTTTCCTTCCACACAACTGAACGTAAAACGTTGTTCGAGTTTGGACACTCCGCTTCATTCTTATTCGCTCAAATATTCTTTTTTAGGAATAAATATAAATAAGTAATAATTATTTTTAGCTTTTAAAATCGTTTTTTCTGGATAGAAACATAATTTTTGATATCGCCGAGAATTTGAGAAGAACATATTAGGTTTCAGTAAAATTCAAGGCATAGAGCAAGGTTAAGGAAACAATTTGGTTTATCACTTGTACAATTAGAGAACACCGACAGGAACTTACAAAATCTCATTAATTTTTTCTTATACAGGTTTGATGGTATCTATTTATACATTTGCTTCTCTAATGACAAGGGTTTGTTTTAGCATCAAATGTTGAATATCATAAAATGTCAAAATATCAAATAAATAAATAAATGATAATGCCAAATTTGGCAGCCCTGTCTCTGTATTATCCTATGGGCTGTTTATTTTCGAACTCCTTAATAAGATGTCCTTATGATTTTAGGTTCAGCATTAATAATAAATTTTCATCAATAATTTAATAAAGAGTCAATTAATTAAAGTATATAATAAATACTTGGGTTTAGATTTTATAGGGCTGTTTCATACTGCTTCCCTAAAATGAAAATTTTATAGCGTAATGTGAATTTTATCTATTGGCCTTTGCTATTTTTTTGGACCATTTTATCTATTATTCCATTAACAAATGTAGTTAAATCGGCGGATACGACACTTCCTCATAAAAATTTACGTGCCAAGCGCATACGTGCGTCGATTCTCTTGTTACACAGTGTCGGCCAATTATGTTCTCATTCAACGGAGCAAGTTAATATCTGCTTCCCTTTTTAACCTTTAATGATAAAGACGTCTAAACTGCATTGAAGATATAGTCTCAGCTTGAGGTAACTCTATCGAATGAAGTATTTTTCAGTATTTCGTAATACGAGTTTGATGATACCAATTTCCTATTTACAACAAAATTTTATTCCGTGAAAATGTGTTTCGGTCTTTATAAGTTATCTAATGCATGATTTCAATTAATCGCTTGATAGTGATCATTTCAATTAATGCGTATTTTCGTGGCTTTATTGGCAAAACGAGATGGTAAAATTATTGCATCTTATCGGATTATATAGCGGATTTTAGATATTATTTCCATTTTCTCATTAGCCTCATCAAGGTGAGCTTGTTAAGGTGAGCTTTATTAAACGGAACATACAGATTAACTCGATTTTGTTAGAATCTATTTTGATGTTTGTAAATTATCTCCTTGAAGGAAAGTAAATATTCCACTTATTTATTTATTTAATCAAATTTAAAGCTGAAACATTTTCTTCTAAAAGCAATATAAAAATTTATTAGGATATAAATGTCAAGAATTTCAATTGACAGCTTGCGAAGTACACTGCCGCAAGCACAAAAAATCAGTAATTTCATGAGAATCGGACTTGTGTTGAAAACAATATTATAATCAGATATTCACTCTTTTATGGCTTCGCATTTTGCATTTTCCTTGTAGGAATCATTTATATATTTTTCTTATTTTAAGTAAGATGATGGATGTATAAAAAAAGGAGGACGAGTACAAGTACCCTGGATTAAAATAATAAAAGATGTTTTATGCAGGACCGAATTTAGGGGACAATTGCCCAGGTGTGCAACTAAGTTTCCAGGTTTTTTGGGATCAATGAAAAAGGAAAAATGTCAAGAGAAATACAACAAATGGTTTATTCAAAGTATCGTCCCTCTCTCTGGCAATACATGAATACCGCGAGGATAAAACGATGCGTCCATGGACCGAAACCATTCATCCAACCAATTTTGCACTTCTTCGAAAGTGGGCAAGTGTACCTTAGCCAGGGACCGGAACAAGTGATAATCGGAAGGGGCCAGGTCTGGCGAATACAGCGGGTGCGTTAGCAGATCCCATTTCAGCGTTTTGATGGTCTCCTGGACGATGCAAGCGCGATGGCGCGGAGCGTTGTCGTACTGCAAGATCACTCGTTCGTATCTCGTGTCTCATTCTGGCCGTTTCTCTTTTGAGTAATGCATGGTTCAGTTGTTGTCGGTAGCGATGCCCATTGACAACTTCGCTCGATTTCATCCAATAACGCTTGCAGATCGGCGTCCTCAATTTTTTTGGCCTTCCGGAGCGATCTGCAGTGTCAAAATCGCCACTTCTGAAGCGTTTAAACCAATCTTCGGAGGTAGTTTTCGATGGAGCATGTTCGCCGTAGTTCTCCTCAAGTAAACGACTTGCTTCAGCTGCATTTTTGTCAAGTTAAAACAGAAAAGCAAAGCTTCCCGCAAAAGCTGTTTGTTTGGCACAAAAGCCGACATCTTCGTTGTTGGAAAAATATTTTTGCGTTGCGATATGTGTTGGTATTACGATTGGTTATTGGTTAACAGATATCTACGCTATGAAGAAACGCAACTTCCGGCATGTATGTCGACTACATGTGTCGTTAGCGCTATTCATGTGCGAAACCCGGAAACTTAGTTTCACACTTGGTGTACGGAAACTTATTATAGACGCTGTTGAACCTGCACACCAGGCTGATGTAATTTCTGCCAAAGAGCCCCCACAATGCTAAATCTGTCCATGATTTTACGTATAACTGACTTAATCCTAAGCTACTTCCATCAAGGTTATACCAACACAAAGACCGAATATCGCGCCAACGTGCACAGAATGCGCGCTCAGATACTGAGCGCGTCTAGCAGCAAATTTTCACACCAAGCTGCTGTTTGTCCCTTTTCGTTGTGGGAGTTACATCCAATGAAATGAGCACATGCACAATATATTCGAACTGAATTGTGGGAACATTCAGGGTTGGATTTTGGCAAACTCGCTTCTTTCCCGCAATAGTGTTGTCACTATT
Source organism: Rhysida immarginata (assembly GCA_023313115.1). Classification (NCBI taxonomy): domain Eukaryota; kingdom Metazoa; phylum Arthropoda; class Chilopoda; order Scolopendromorpha; family Scolopendridae; genus Rhysida; species Rhysida immarginata. The sequence goes on along the minus strand of JAHWFO010113396.1, from coordinate 554,868 downwards.
TTTTTTTATAATGTACAGTATTTTTTTTTTATATTTTCACGCTTAAAATTTCTGAGATTTGCAGATGTAGTTTTTTAAATGTCGTCCGTCAAGCGAAGAATTTGATTCGTGATTTCCATGGTCTAGTATCGTTGTGAACTTCAAATAAAGGATGGGTCTAATACGATACGGATACTATTAATTTTATTGCCGACGCACGTTTCAGTGTTACACCATTTTCAAGGCTAGTATAATAGTAACAAGGCTTGTTACTAGTATGCTAGTTTGAAAATGGTGTAATACCGAAACGTGCGTCGGCAATAAAATTAATAGTATCCGTATCCTATTAGATCCCTTATTTAAAGAATTTGGTTGACAATAAAACCATGGAAGAAGTAGATGAAACTGTTGTATTTCTACTTCTTCCATGATAAAACGTTCTGGAATGAAGCCCGTTATCCTCCTAGCACCAATAATAAACCAAATTTCAAAGCCTTACAATGAATGGCTTTTCTCCTTGAAAGATTTTAAGTAGGTAACTTTTAATAATCGGAGTGCTTCAATTTAACTACACTTTCAATGGTAACTTCGCAAACCATTTTCCTGTGCCAACGATGTTCTCCCCTTGGGAAATAGAAATTCAAATGAGAGTTATTTCCCGAAAAAAAAATTCATAATGTACTCAGCAGGATACTAAACCTAAGATTTCTGAGAAAATATTCATAAACCTTCTCAGAAAAAGGTCATTTTTAGTTATTGTACCATTGTTTTATAAAATTTAATTTTCAAAGGCAATTAGAATCTTTTTTTCTCCTGTAAAAGAGAAAACTCCATCTATTGTCTCATCCACAATCTTCTTACATTTTTGTTTTCGGGTATAAATTTTATTCACGCAGAATGTATTGTTTAGTCAACTTATATTTTTGTAAACAGCGCCTCCCTCCCTCGTTTTTAATGGGAAAATATAAAATGTTATCTGTAAAAGCTCTCTTAATAGGCGGAATTAATTTAAAGAGCCACTAAAATATTTTTATAGAGAAAATAAGAACTCGACGTATTGACGATGACGAGAGAGCTTTAAGTACTTTACAAAATAAAAAAAAACCCCGATAATTTCACCAATGGAAAGCCGACTTGATAACTGTTTACCGATCTTGTGCCACTCTGCTCCCGTTATGATAGATTATGACACAACAGTAAATGTCTAGCATTTCAATGGATCCACCGACATTTATGGTGGCTTCCATTGATAAGAAGGGAGAGAAAGAGAGAAGGAGTTTTCCAATGGCAAAGTCTTTCTTGTTGCCCAAGTGCTTTTTACAACGTTTTATTGATAAGTTGAACGGGGAAGGAATTCCAAGAAGCTCTTCAAAAGCTTTTTTCTCTCTCTCTCTCTTTCCCAGTACCCTTACGGAAAATTCTATTACTATAAGATTTTAATAAAAGGTTCCAAATCGAGTGCTTATATTTGCATAAAGCTAAAGGGAATTTTTTTTCCCTCTTCCTAGAATAAAGTCGTAAAGTAATTCCGTTTTTGCTGTAAAGTGAATGGGAGGGTGAATGAGTGAGTCCTTGTCGTTGGAATGCATTTGGGGATCATCCCCTTTCCCATAGGAGGCTCATCAACTCTCTAATTGGTTAACCGTTGCAGTGGAATTATTTTTCCCGCTTGATTGAAAAGTGAATAGCGTTTCGATCTCCTAATGGGCTGTTTGTTGATCCCAACGTTGATCATCGGATTTTGGAAAGCCTACAAAAATGCCAGTCATTCGCCAAAAGGAACAAAGCGTATAAAGAGTTTTAATGTACCAAATTGTTCGAGGCTATTTTTATTACCCATTTTTACTTAACTCGCTATGTGGTTTAGATTAATGTCATAGATAATGGGACTGCTTTGAGCTATATTTTCAATAGCTTAAAAAGAATTTTGGTAAAGTTTAAAAGCTTATTTCAAAAAATAATAAATCAAAAATATAGTTTTTTTTTACTACAATTAGTTGAACATTGGCGTTTTTTTGACATCCCTTTAAAAAATATCTCCATTGAAAAATAATAGAAAAATAAATTCAGTTGAAAAAATAATTTCCATTTTGTCAGCATTTTTTCTTATTCAATATATCTTAATTTTGAAAATAATTTTGTTTTAAAGCATACGAGTTTTATTTAAAGAATCTCGTACTTCTTCCAAACTTAGGCTTTTATTCGATCATATTTAAGCTTATTCCATCGATTCTAGGCTTTTTCTAGCAGTTTAAGGCATATTCTAGTGAATTAAATCTTAAATTGTTTCAAATAATATTTATTTCGTTTGTTGATATTTTTTGCAGACCGTTCGGCTATAGAGCCATCTTCAGTGCTGTTATGGTCTCTACCAAGGGTATCCAAATCGTGCCCGTCGCCCGCGTGCAACGTAAAAAGCTCGCGGACACAGCTCACGGGCAAAGCCGAGGAGATAGTCCAAAACTCAGGAGGGGAGTGGGTATAGTTTTCCTATGCAGTGTTGCCAGACTTTAAGGAACTGATCAACGTAATGTGCAATAGGGGGAGAAGGAAGATTACCCGCGGACAGAAATCTTGGACATCCCTGGTCTATATAATTTATACAATGAAGCCTGTTATATTATTGATATTATTACAATGCTTATCTTATCTTATCTGGTACAGAGGGAGTTTTGCGCCATCCCATATATAAGCGACTGCTACGAGATGACAGTAGCAGTCGGGACCGACGGCTTAACGTGCCCTCCGAAGCACGGGGGGTTTCATGATGGAAAAGCTGCTGGGGATAAACGAACCAGAGGCTGTCACCAACTGCTGGAACACCAGCTATGGTCAATCGGCAAATGGGTCAGACCAAAGTCCCCCAACAGCCGCGCCCCAAATAGCTGTCCCGCCAGCGGTGGCCCTCAAGCCCAGGCAGTCACCCAACCAGCAGCTGGCCGCGCCTGAAGTTGCTGAACTCCATCGATTGGCGAGCCAACCGACGAGACAACCAGGCCACGGCCACCCCCATTACAATGCTTACAATTTGAGAAAATTTGCTTGGTGAAAATGAATGACCCTTTATAGTAAAACAAGTTTTTAAATTTTAGGCCGAATGGCACTGAATATTAGGCCGAACTGATCTGCAAAAAGTATCCTATAATGAAATAAACAATCCTATTTCTCTATATGCAGATTTAGGTTTCAATAGTATTTAGGCTTTTTTTTTTTTTATCTTAAGTTTATTTTAATCAAATTTCAATCTAGTAAGGTTTTCTGACTCCGAGACTATTGTTTTGTATTAGAAATATCAACATAGAGAAACGCTATTCTAGTCTGTCCTGAAAACAAACGATAAGACTAATTTGACTGAAAATGCCCCTAAAATAGCGATGAAGGGAATTTGTTTACTATGTTAAGCACAGAAATTTTATTAAGCACGTAGACGGACATAAGGACCATCTTAAAACAACAAATGATTCTAAATTCATTAAATCAGGACACATTCCCTTAGTGCCTTCTTTAAATAAACAATGTCACTGATGAAAGAGCATAAGCAAATTAAATTAATTAGATTCACTGTCGTATAAGAATGTCAAATAATGCTGGAATCCCCATGGGAAACACGCTACTCAGAAATTACGATGGGCAGTACAAAAATAGACGTTCCAAATAGAGCTTATTCATCAGAGTGACGTCGTTCCGCAGCAACCAATCACAGCGTGAAACTGGTATGCAACATGGTGGCAGCAGCTTCAGCTGCCAAACAACGGCGGAGTTGAAGCTGCTGCCGCCAATCAAAGTCGGAGCTGAAGCTGCTGCCGCCATATTGTAAGGCTCATGAATAAGCTCTATTTAAGTACTGTACTTAAATAAATGACTTCGGGCGAAAATGAATGTTACTTTAAAAATCAGGAAATTCACATAATTTATTCATTATCATCTATCAATCGAATCTCCCTATAACGAAGTCTTTCGAACCTCCCCAATAACTTCGTTATACAGAAACATGATACTTGTACAGAAACTTCGTTAAACAAGATGATTAGCCAAACTTACAGGAATAGTTTTTGACCACACGTCTTTAAACCGTTTCAAAAAATCGTGTTCGCATCTTCATAAAGAGGAGATCGAAATCTTTTCTTCAAAAACTGACGTCACTATCAATCGTGATCTCTTGGATTTTATCTTTGGCCTTAACAATGTTGGTTAATTTGGAAGCATTGACTCCAAAACGTTCCGCTGCATATTATTTTCTTTCACCAGAGTCAACAGCTTTGATCATTTGATTACGTTTTACAGTAATCATGCCTTCCGTACACTTGAGAAAAACGTGGCCTGTTGTAGACAAGTAACGTACACAAGCGCCTTAGAGCATTTGTGTGAGAGACTGAGAAAACAGCAGTCCGAGAAATCAATCTCAAAGTTCGTTATAAGGAGGCGATGAAATAGTTATACGGAACAAATTACAAATTCGCTATTCAGAATTTCATTATAGGGAAGCGAAATTGATAGCATCTGATCGAAATTTTGGTTGGGACCGAAGTAAAAATTCGTTATAGAGATAAAGAAATTCGTTATAAAGAAATTCGTTATAAAGAAATTCGATTGTATTAATATAAAGGGTAACGAGACATTTCGTTTTGAAAGTCGATTAGCATTAAGAACCATAGGTGAACAATAGGTCTATCATTTGTACAGAGTCGATGACAGCTTATTGGTTCCTAAAGAGTGAGTGCAATTAAAAGTATATTTTTAAAAATAATTTTTAAATTAATCACTTGCAACATTAGTTTCAATTTATAGCACTTTTCCCTCGCCCTTCGAAAACCTTTTAATGTTTACAGTAAACAAGAATTTAATGAAATACGACGGTGTCGAATTAAAGTTCCATTGATCATTTCAACTCGATCGTTTCTCCAGAGCATTCGTTGCAGAGCTTTAAGACTCTACTATTTAAACGTACTAGTCAAAGCGACAAACAATTTTACCATTGATTCGCATTTTAACATGTTCCACAAGCGAAACACAATCTAGTGCTACCAACTTATAAACAGAGTCGAAATAAGGGAAAATGATAAATAATTCATGGCTCGTGCTTGTTAACGGTGAAATCAGATCCACCTGTTTATAATTTAAATTTCCACTCGAAATTCAACAGACGTAATGATGTTGTTTTCGATTTAAGCATTCACTTAGTCAGTGAGCGTTTCAAATTCACTTTTAGATTAAGTCGGAGTAGAGGGCGTCGTCTTTGTTCAAAATTTAAATTTTTAAATGTTTATACTTCAAGATAGGTAAATGTTTCTAAGGTAATACTTCATCTTCAAGAAAGCTAAACGTTTCTAAGGCAATATTTAAAAAATGTGCGTAGATAAAATTGTTTTTTTTTTAATTTTTATAGCTCTTGAATTAATTCCACAAGACGAAAACTCTAAGAAACGTCTTCCCTGAGGAAAACAGATTTGTACGAGTCGTTCCAGTACTTTTAATCTTAATTTAATTAGCGAGACATGTTTACTATTTTGAAGTAATCTTTTTTTTCTCAAAAAACCAATTACAAATTTCTCTGTTCTATCCTTGTTTACGCGAAGTAAATTGCAAATTAATGAAAAGAGATCTTCTCTTGTTCAAAAAAAAATATTAAAAAACACTGTATTGTAAATTCCATTTATCAACTTGAATATTGCCCTCGTGATAAGTCTTTTAATCTCTAACGAGCCTAACCTAAAAAGAATAAATTCATTCTCCTCTCATACAATGATAAAGGAATTGGCTTCGAAATTGTCTAAAAATAGCATGAATTTATAAAATTTACTCTGAAAAATAAAAGATACAATTTGATGAGGCATTTATTACTGATAAATACTGTATACTCATCGTCAAAAAAGTTGCACCCAGAAGGAATCGTCCGATTGAAAAACGAATGATTAAACAATGAGCATGGGTGTTACAAAATTTTTTGGTCAAAATACCAAAATAATTACAATTCTCATAGGAGGTTGGGCCTCCTTTATTTCTAATGCATTCTACCACACGTCGTGGCATGGATTCGTACAGTTCTTAACGTAGTCTTCACTCAGTCATCCCATGCAGACTAAACATTGGCTTATAGGTCTTGCAGTTCCTGTGCCAGCTGCGGAGTCCTAATAGAACGTCCCATAGCATCCCATAGGTTTTGTATAGGTGCAACATTTTTCGACGATGAGTGTATGTTCTTCATATCGCTGCAGTTACCCAGGACAGTCAAAAAATTAAATACCGAAAAAGCCCCACCTAAGATGCATCAGGAATTACAAGAAAGAGCGTTCCTGTTTTGCACAACACATTTTTAGATATTGAATATAACTCAAATTCAAAACTCGGTATACAAGAAATTCAAATTGTATACTGTGTATAATCAGAGAATTCTAAATTTTCTGGAATCTGTGGACATTGCAGAAATAAAAAAAACGGTGAACTAATTTAATTCAGATAGAGGACCAATATGTCTCGTACTGGTCCACAATCTGCATATTCTTCAAATGACCAATAACGTCATTTCTTATATATCGAGGCGTATGAGAAAGTCAGGCCCTAGCCAAAACGTCCTAAAAAGAAGACCTACGGACAAAAGTTGTATACATCGTTACATCATCATCATTTCTACCAATAAAAAGCCCTAAATTTGGCCGCTTGATGATGATGTAACAATTTCTCTCTAGAAGGTGTTGCCCTAGCACTCAAAAGTCACCTGACCTTTGGGATCTGAGCAAGAACCCAACGTTCATTGTTTCCAATAAACAAACTAAATCATGCTCAGGTCAGATGATTTATGAATGCTCGGGGCCTGTCTTTCTCGTAAGAATGTGTGTCTTCATTGTCTCCATCTTGGATGTTAACAATCCGTGTTTTTCCGTTTGTTGGGAACAATGAAAGTTTGATTGTTGCTAGCACCCCGATAGTCAGGGGACTTTCTGCTTCCAGGCACAGCCTTCTAGAAAAGGTAGTTTCTAGCAGGCCATGTTACCGGCCTGTCTTTCCCCTCGGCTACAAATGTCTTTATGATGACGTGACTATTATTTTAGTTTTAAAATTATCTGAAGTCTTCATTTTGTTTGAATTTCTGACCTTTTATATTATCAATTCCGTGTTTACATATTATCATCCGATCTAAGTATATGGATGGGGTATTCCAAAACTCTAATCTTAGAATTGTTATGCAAAAATGAAATAAAAAAGATTCTTTTTCTACTATAAAGAAAAAATGAAGATCCGCTCTCCCTTCGTTTGACTGATGAGAAATGAATTTATGGACAATCGTCACCCGAGTAGAAAAGCTTAATCGATTCGCTCATCACTTAAACTGACGGAAGAGTTTGGTTTATTTTTTCAGATGTTTTTTTGAAGCACAAATTTTGAGAACAACGAAGGGCGGAAAAAATGCAGTCCATTTCACGAATAATAAATATAAAAGATTTTCTGAGCTAATCTCCCTTTTAACTTTTTTCAAGGAACATAAATTTTTGTTCGTCGTTTGTACGTGGAAGAGTGCTCCATAACGTCATGTTTAATCATTTTAGCCAGGAATTTTGCTCGAGATTCCTGAGCAACATCAATATTTTTTAAAGTTTTTTCGATCCCCCTGGTGGTTACTACCGCTACGGCTATTACTTTCGAATGCATTGGTCTCTCTCTCTCTCTCTCTCTCTCTCTCTCTCTCCTATTTTTTTTCCTTTATCTTTCATTGCCTCCATAACTGGGAGGTAGCCACAATGCTTTTACTGTCCGAAATAGGAGGGCCTCTCTTTTTTTTTCTATGGTTATTATTCGTGTCGAATGGAGAAGGACGAGAGAAATCCTCTTTTATGATTTCTTTTCAGAAAACCCAGAGCCGAGTTTGCCCGATGTTTTGCACATCTTCGTCCATTTATAGGCCATTGAAAGCAAGGTTTTTAGGGCTTCCCCATTGTGCATCGTTCATGTAAACTGAATGTGAAACACGGCGAAAATGTATTTGCTCCCGTCTTATTGCCCTACGTGAGAACAGACTTAAATGTTGCTTCGGCTGGACAAATTGCAGATGCAAACGACTCGTCTTTACTCCCTTTTCCACGGCAAGTATAAACAGCAATAATTGAATTGAATGTAAATTGCATGTAATATTAGGAAAGAGTCACGAAGTAATTAAACCAAGTTCCTAGCTTTTTATCACTTTCCTCTTATCTTAACACAAGGCAAAAACGAGTTTGTTTGTTTTTTTTGAATTAGCATAAATCAGACATGAATGCATTTCTCAATTTTGCTTCCTAGTTGGTTTACGAAACCAACTTAAACCTTGCTTAGGAGTGCCAGAATTCGCTGGTTTAGTTTGAATTGCACCGAATACAATTCTTAATTATATACGCTCATAAAAGATGAATATTATAATCGCTGTTTTTCATTTGTCTTAGGTCAATAAATAAATTTCTTTTGCAGTCAAGTTTTCATGATTATGGGTGGATGGTTGAAATTGCTTTTTATATGAGCGTCATATCCCACAATTTATTATTTATTTCGGTGAGGATAATTTATATGTAAGACGTGCTTTTTTAAGTTGTTTTTGCTTGATTCTCCGTTTTTACATCAGTTCAATCAGTCAAACTATACAGAGTCGTCGAAAAGTCTATACCTCTCAAAATACTTGATAAGTATCGTGAAATTTTAAAATATGTTAATGCCAACAAATAGGACTATGTTTTGGTGGCCTTGCGATGATCTATTTTGCAAATCAGAACATACCGGATGGTTATAATTAAAATTCCCCACTGCATACCGCGTTATTGGACGAACAGCGATGAACTTTTTTATATAGGCTATGCAGAGCATAGGGAAGTTAATTTCAACGGAAAATTTATTAGTGCACACGGTTGCCACCAGTGGAAAAAGTGGCGCCGTATGCAAAAGCGCAATGCGTCTGTGAATAACCAATCTGCAGAGGTCACCATGCCATTGGGAAAGAAAGAACGTGCGCCCCTGGTGAAGCTCTATTACCAGAACAGCAGCAATTGTGCAACAAAACTGCGAGAATATTGGCATGTGAAGGGATTGCGAATAGGACCCATGCCGGCCAGAGGTTTAAGAAAGATGATGCAGAAATTCGAAGAGATAAATTAGTTAGGTGTGCTGTTCATTCACGGACCTTGCCTGAACTGAAAGTCAACATCATTCGTCATGTTACAGCCATTTCACGAGAAACATTTCGTGTTACTGTTGAGCTCGCTGTTTTCGCTTCCAGCCTGTCATCGACGCAGAGGGTGGGCATATTGAACACTCTAACAGAAATCCAGTAGTGCATTACTACCGTCTGTATAAGATCTTGCAACGTCACTTTTTCCTCTGGTGGCAACTGTATACACTAATAATTTTTCCGTTGAATTCACTTCCCCATGCTCTGCATAGGCTATACACAAATTTTCATCACTATCTGTGCAATAACGCGATCTGCAGCCCACGCAGAAGTGGGAAACTTTAATTATAACCACCTGCTATATAAAATTTATCTCGCAGACTACAATAGATAGGAATCAATTTCCAATTATAAATCTTGTTCCGCATTAATCTGTGAACACAATATAAAATTTGCTTCTGAACTGCTGTATGGGAATATCTTCCATGTCTTAATGGCAGTGTTCTGTAGTGGTGGTGGTTATCGCTTCCGAAAAGTGAACCCGATGTTCAAAATGTTTGCTTAAAATTTTTACATAATAATGTATAATGAATATCTACGCCAGAATGGTATACACAGGAGACTAACATTCTCTATTTTACGAACAAATGATTATTCAACAATGTGCGAAATTTTGTTATATTGGAGCCATGCGAAATCTATGCGAGAGGTTCTCCTTGAAATTGTAGACTTAGGCTTCACTGCATAACATCAAAGCCACAAGAAAAGCGTCTATCACGTTTATCACTTACAATGTATAGTACTTTGTGATGAAAAGTTTAGTTACACCAGCATTTCTGCGTCGCAGGCTTCAAATAACAGCAATTAGTGAGCGGTGGTACCTCCTTTGCTCTAATGACAGGCTCCACCCTCCGAGGAAGACTTTCCACCAGTTTTTGGTAGTAAGAAGCTTCCTGCCTCAGAGCACTGGTTTGTTCAGCCACGTATGAAGGACGGCGTGGTATGGATATTCAGTGGAATTGAGATCGGGGATTTGAGCAGGCTAATCCATTTCTTCAACCTCGTTATCTTGAAACCAGTCGAGTACAAACCTTGCTTTATGTCAAGGAGCAGTGTCATGTTGATACAGAAAAGGCCTATCCCCGAACAGTGCACAATTGTACACGATGTCTCGATTAAGTAAACAGTATCGATCGTTCCTTTAACAAAAACATGCTTGTCCACTCCGAACCATGAAAAAGAGCCCATACATAATGCCACCTGCTCCAAATTTCACAGTAGGCACCACACACTCAGGTAAGAAACGTTCTCCAAACATCCACCAAACTCACCTTCGTCCATCTGATTGCCAGAGTGTGTACCGCGATTCATCAGTCCATAGGACACGTGTCCTAATGTGTTCCATTCTCCAGTTTCTGCTAGTTTACACTATTCCAAACATCGCCTGGAATTGTTGTCAGTGATGAAGGGCTTGTGAGCAGCAGCACTACTGTTGAAACCTAGGGAATGGAGTTCTCGACGAATGGTGATTGTGCTAACAACACAGGAAGCAAAATTTCTGAACTCTGTAGCAATCATTTCAGCAGATCTTCGATTGCTCCGGGTCACAAGTGTAAGCACTCGACGATCTGTCGATTTCTTGGGCCTGCCAGTTCGTGGTTGCACTATTGTTGCTCCTTGGATCTTCTACTTCACTATCACATTGCCTATTGTAGTACGGGTTATTTGTAGAATGGTGGAAATGTCACGGACTGACTTGTTGGACAAGTGGCATCCTATGATGGTTCCACGTTGAAACAACCTACATCTTATTACTATGAAGCAGGTATGGGTCTGAAAGTGTGTGATGGTATTTAAATTATTTAAATGTCATTGCCATTCGACATTTGGCACATTCCTTGATTTATGAGGGGGTGTCCTAAATATTTGATCACATAGTGTACCTGTAGCTCTTAAAGGCATAAGAAATCTTTGGTAAACTGCAGCAAAGTTTGTTTGTTTTTGCTGTGGGATGCTGCCTATTATTTGCTAGTATAATCTTACGAACTTCCAAGTCTATCGTATGTAAAATAAACCCGCCTGTTCGCGAATTGATAACAAGAAATTAACCCCCCCGCAGAAGATTAATAGCGGAAGCCCTGAGTTCATCTTTTTTTTTTTTACCCCTTTTATCCTCAATATTTAACCCCCATTTTTAAAGTGAAAAATTAATTTTATCGAACGTCATATATAAAGAAAATTGAAAAGAGCTTTATCTTTTTTCGTTTTATCATTATTTCCGATCCAATGACATATATGCCAAAAGTGAAAACAAAGACTGAAACAAAGACCGCGTGATCGCTACCCCCATAATTCCGACCTCACTGAGACAATTTGGCTCAAACTTCATAACTATATAGATCTTTCTTAAAAGAATCTGCATACCAAATTTCACATCTTTACATTCCTGTATTCCGTATAGACATATGGACCTCTCTAACTCCCACCCTCATAACTACTACCTCAGTTGGTCAATCAAAACCAAACTAAATAGTGAAGTAAGCTACATTCCGAATTTCAACCTTCCACATAAAAAATATGAAGGGCACAGACGGACATGGTAAAACCAATAAGTAGCTCCATTGCTTCGCTACTCAATAAGTCAATGTAACCATTTCAGTTATAGCACCCGTCGCGATGGTTGAGTAACAATGAAAATGCGAGGAATCTATTATAAGCAATCAAGAAAATGTTCAAAAGGAACTCCACTAAAGCACAGTATAGTTAGACAGTAGGCGCACTCGCCCTGATTTATTCCGATAAGTTTGCCATATTGTGTGACTGTACCCAGCAGTCTCCTCTCCTAGCTGTCGAGGCGGGCAGGCATGATAGAAGCTTCTATTAGTGTCGTATACGTATTTTTTGTTGTTGTTGTTGTTTTTGCTTGTGCTTTAATCTGTAAGGCAGCTAGAATAGTGTTTCATGGAGCACTTCCCACAAAATGCATCCAAAAAGAACATAAGACTTTACTTATATTCACAAATGATTAGAGTGCTATTTCCCTTACCATGTTTTACCAAAGAATTTCTTAACAAATTTTGTTAGGGTAAGAATTTACTTTACATTGAAATTTTTTAACAAAAACAAATTACAGGCATTAGAAAAGGCATTTCATTTGGTCCATAAGAATTTTTTTTTATTCTTAATTTTACTTGTATTTTTTTAAGCCATCAGATGACGTTCTTTAATACAATGTAAAATACAATTAAATTTTATTTCTTGTTTTCTGACTTGAGATTAATTAAAATGCTAATAACAAAGAAAAACATTTATAAAAATAAAATAAAAATGCTAAACAATAAAATATTTATTTCCTAAGGCATTATAAATCACAGAAAACATTTTTTATAATCATGTCGAAAAAATTTGCAACTCTATAATAACATAGAGCATATTTAAAATTTGCACTTTGATGGAATACAGTCAGACAATAAGGCGATTGTCGAGCTATCCTGCCAAGCACGATCTGACACAACATCAAAGGTTCCGCCTTGGAGTGCGCCTACTGTCTAACTATACTGTGACTAAGGCCTATGCATTGCTGAACTCGTTAGATCCAAGACTTCTCAAACGGTCAAAAATTCCCTGTGAACCCCTAATTTGCTGGCATCCATCTTCCACTCTCTTTTAAAGCTCCTGGATATCATGAATAGGAGCGGAATAAATAATAAATATACATAAGATAATAAAGTCCCGGTATATCACCTAGAATTCCTGTTTTTCAAATTTTTCATGGAATGGATAGTCCCTTTGCTCTGTGTTGCATTGATTGAGTTTTTGTATAACCAATTGGGAGTTATAATTTAATTTTTTGAGCTTGTTCTCTTTACTTACAAGTGTAATTATTCCGGGCAACGCCGGGTACCTCTGCTAGTAAATAATAAATATACATAAGGTTGAAATCGGGAGATCTAGCAGCCTTGTGGCCATCTATAGGTCCTACACGAATAGTGTCATGTGACTTCAAGAATTATTTTAGAACACTTCTTATATCAGGTTGTTGCAAAAGTTTTTTCCGGATTTTTATTCCAACACAAAAACGATTGAACTTGAATGACAGATTCAGCTCATGCAGATGCCAGGCAATGGTTGAAAAGTGAACCTTGAACTGTTCTGCGAGTTCCCTCGTTGTTACATTGTGATCTTCATCAATTGCTTGGCGTAGATCACCATCTGAAATCATGATTGGCCGACCAGAGAGTTGCATCTTAAATAGTGCTATCTCTGCGTCTGAACCGGCGATACCATTCTTCTATTTTATGTAAACTAACAGTGCAATCACCTAAACGTTGGCAAATGTTTCGGTGACATTGCGCAGCACTGGTCTTTCCAGAAAACTCGTAGAAGATTATTGCTCGAATATGCTCACGTGAAAGGTCCATTTCAGCCGTTGATGGCACTCACAGATGTATAGTCAGAAAGTTGATTCTTGGATGTAATATAGCAAAGATATTAAGGAATCGAATGCAATAATTTGTTTGAAAAAATATGAACACCCTCCTCGAAAAATGAGCCCTTCTTGGGCACGGGTTCTAGAACCGGAAGAAACTTTTGCAACAACCTGATATAAACTGTTCCTCTTATTTTCAGTTGTAGAAACCGACTACGTATAGCCAGCCAACACCCTGTATTTTTGTTATGCTCGGTATAAAAGAATTCATAAGGCTTATTTTGTTTTTAGATTTAAGATAACAATTTCATTCCAGACCGAATTACTGAATTTTCAAGGAATGCGCTCTGATTTTAAGACACCATCCTCTTGTTTCTGGCATTCAGAAAACAAACATTTTAACTATATTTTTACGTTTTCTTTCTTTCTCTCTCTCTTTCTCTCTCTCTCTCTCTCTCTCTCTCTCTCTCTCTGTATGTGTATGTTAAATTATTTTACCCAGCCATGTTCATTGCCACAAAGGTCCCCCCCCCCGTCTTCCCAACTATCATAGCGTTTGGCTTTCTCCATTGGCGACTGTTGTTTAACTTTAATCGACTATCGGCTTCAGCCAAAGGTTCGTTGAACCATTTCCGTAGCAAAAGAGAAGGAGAGAGTTCAGTCTTCGTTGCCACAATGGTATTACCGAATAAAGATCTTGGCAACAGTTAAATGTAATTTCCCAAGTTAATTGGATATCAAAACCGATTACATGCGTTCATCGATCACTGAACCCGTAAAGTGAAGTAATGGTGCTGCCGAAAATATTACACATGACAATGTTTTATATTAATATAAATTGGATAATGGGTTCTCTGAATCGAAGTTTAAAGGGGAGAAATTGCTTTGTTGGTAGCGTAATGATAAAGGAAAGTCAATTCTTCTTGACATTTCGATGGATTTTGGTGGTCATAAAAGAAAATTAAATGTAAACTGAAATGGAAGCAATAACGAAAGGGGTTTTTTTTACGACTTGTTTGAAGTGTTCCCTGCCTACTATACGTGGAAGTTATTTGAATTCCATTATATTATTGATAAGTAGTTTACGACAGGAATCCGAAACATATATCGATTATACCATAAACCCGAAACCATTTCATTAAAATTATGATATATAATAATTAAGTATTATGGCGCTTGGCATATAATTTCGTATTCACTAATTAGAGAGAATGTGCCATCGAAAAACCATTCGATTAAAAAGGGACTAAAATAAAATAATACGACAATAAACAAAGGGATGAGACAATGAATTTATTATAAACTACCAATAATTATGCATTAATTAACGTAGAAATATACGATTAATTAAACAAACCAGTAACGAACTTATTTATGAGCTCTTGCAGTCGGTTTAGTCATGTAACTGAAAAGAATACGTTAATACGGTCTTTCTAAATTTTTTCTCTAATATTAATTGCATTTTATAGAATTCTAGGGTAGGTAAGTTCGAATTAACATTTGGAATATTTTAATTAGAGAAAATTATTGATCTAATAACTGCTGTAGTTTTAATTAGAATCTATTAGTCCAAGGTGCAAAAGCGTTTATTGTCAGATGAATATTGAGAGCCTTTATAATAATTTGATTATTATTATGGATCGGAATATTGAATGGAAGAACGTTGTAGAATAAGAATATTAAACAAAGAAAATTTGAACAGTAATTACTACGGAAATACTGTATTTTCAAGAGTCCTTAAGAAAACACGTTACCATCGGAATGCATAAGATGTGCGGAATTTTAAGATTACATATCTAATTTGATTAACAATTTTATTAATTAACTTGTAAATCAATAAGGGCAATTAATTTTCACGGGATTGATTTCTTGGAATTTGCCTATCGGCGCTCAACAGTTAATTACTTCCCTAAATATGATAGACACTAATTTCTCTTGTATTTCATTTCTCATCCAGGTCGTCTTCAGGAACTAATTGAACAAGAGCGCAGCCAAGTCCTAATCCGATTGAATCGATTTTATGAAAATCTTCACGAGTTAATTCGCTGTTTGTTTTTGGAGTATCGGAAACGTCGCAGCTCTCTTCTATTTGAACTCGTGCGAAGTTGGGTTGAAGAAAAGGGAGACCGGGGTGGGATTTATGTAAATCTTTGGAGAATCTTAATGAAGTTCTAAGAAATCTAATAATATCAGAAAGGTGCGATTCTGATCTTAACAGCCGGTAGGGGTTGCGAAGAAATCCTCCTCGGCGCGAAAAAGGAATGGATCAAAACGACATTTGACGAGGAGAAGAAATACGTCCGTCCGTTCATCGTCGTCGTTCGTTGCTTTTTGGGAACGATTTCCAATGAACGGAAAAGAGATAGAGCAACCACCACCACCATCACCGATTCCATTTTAAGCGTTTGCATCCTCCTCCGAAAATGCATTGATAATTCCAGTCAGGAAATTGGCTTCATCTCGTGAGCAAATCAGCTGATAAAATAGTTTCTCCATATTGCCAATGTTTATTGGGAAAATCTCTCTCTCTCTCTCTCTCTCTCTCTCCATTCGTGATTGCGGAGAGTCGCAGCTGCCAAATGGATTAGCATTTACGCCGAGGAAGAGGTTGGATCCCCATTCGACAGGAGGGGACTCCAAGAGAAGTAACCAATTAAAATATGTTTTTCATGCCTTAGATAGAGAAAATTGAAAACAAGACTTTACTCTATATTCTCACTCCTTTCAATGGATTAAAATCAATATTTGAGAGAGAAAAAAATGTTGTCGTAAAAATAGGGGAGGCAAAATCTATTAAAAGGACGGATAAAAAAGGAGGGATTGAAAGAAAATTGAGTAACTTTGCAAGAGATTTAATAATCGACAAATAGCGCTGTGGACTTCGCTTTAACGCGGCTTTGAACAACCAAACGGAAATTGAAGTTCTTTATCCAAGGGGCCGTGAAGAGAAAGAAAGAAGGGAGAAAGAGACTTAACAACAATAAATGGATTAATAACGGAGAACATTGGCTATCAATAATGTTTTTGTGTGACTGGATTTATTGTGAATTCGTTGTCCTGTAGATGTGCCCCGCAACAATTAGAAACACGGACACAGGTCACGATTTGCAGTCATTTTCCACTAGATTATTAAATATTCCAAATTATGTTTTGCTTAATTTGTAAATAATTACTTTTGGAGACAGAAGTAATAGCGGGAAAGCGTCATGCTGGTCCCATCATCTTGACAATATTTAATTTTTACACACTTTTATTAAACAATGAATCTATTCTCCTTGAATATTTCTGCCATCTTCCGATAAGTGAAGAAATAGTGTTCGTTTTTTTTTTGAGAGCATAATATATAAGGTATAAACTTCCTCAACTCAGGTGGCCTCGAATGACCGATTACATGTACTCTGGGTTTTTTTCTGACAGTCTATTAGATGGAGAAGTTTTTTAAATCCTACCAGTGTTGCTGACTTGATTTATTATATGCTGAAAAGCATATATTGGTTTCGCTCTGTTTGTGTGTCTGTCTGTCTGTCTGTCCGTCCGTCCGTCTGTATGTCCGACGATTTCTCGAGAATGCTTTAACTTTTTCAAGTTCTTTTTTCGCTGTTCGATAGAGACCCTTCCTGAGCTCACCTGATTAGTTTGTCGTCGAAATCGGTCTAACAGTCACGTGACGATTGAGACCCAACCCCCCCATTAAATTTTTTTATTGGCAATATAAGGCATGTAATATGTCATTCGAACGGGAATGACGAGCACAAGACGAATATGACATTCTTTTCGATTTTCGAAATGCTACGTCCGAGAAAATGACCCCCAAAAAGTACTTCAATGACCCCTTATTACGAGCTTTAGCTAAAGCTATATATAAGAATACAAGCATGATCAGTACCTTTATGTGCCTGGCCAGCCATCGTTTGCACGAAAACGTGAAAATGGAAGAACTTAACAGCGATATATCAACTTTTGATGAGCTTTCGTGGACCCCTTCAAGCACGTGCACTAATGTTAAGAATATGAACTTAGGGCATGTAATATATCAATCGAATCCTACCGACGAGTCATAAGTGAATACAGTGTTACTTTTTGTTTATCATTTAAGCATTGTTGATGGCAGCCTGGAGCACGTGCCCGTTATGAAGCTTTCTTGATGCACGTGCTCATTTCATTTTAAAATTCAGTGCTGTTAGGCCTATTGTTAAATGTGTTAATT
>JAHWFO010113396.1:490732-537113 GCA_023313115.1 Rhysida immarginata | reverse complement strand
AAAAATGGCTAATTTATGTTAGGCCTACAGTTAAAATGACTAAATAATGTTAGGCCTATTGTTAAAATGGCTAATTGAAGTTAGGCCTATATTTTAAAATGACGTGAATGCATATAGAATCAAAGGTATTTCCACTGTTTATTTAAACCAAGTGCAAGTAAAAGTGAGATATTAAAATTACATCTGCGTCAGAGCTAAAGCTCCTTGGAATGCTTAAAAGATTTTTCCCAGCAATGTTTTAAAACAATGGTTTTTCTCTCCTGACGTTTATGATAACTTTGATCTAGCAGGGGAAAGAACATAGGCCCAGTAGTTTAAAACATTTAGACGTGCGAGGATTTCATTCTTATTTCGCGCGCGTTTGGAAAGATTTGTGTGAGCGCTGCAATCGAATACGTAAAGTTACATGCAGTTTTCGCCATTGCTGTATATAAAAATATTACAGTAATATTAAACAACAAATTTTTATATTCTACTTTTCAGCATATTTGAAAATCGTTTTACGAGTTATATTCTTGTTTTGTTTGGATTCATTATCAAAGATTTCTGAAACTTCACGACAACGCAGACCTTCCTAATTTAACCTTGATTGCCAAAAAATTTTATGCATGCAATTGACAATTTTCCGAATTTAATACTATGTTGCCCAAAGAATACAATTCCACTAACCTAATTCCTCAAAACGACATGCATTCCCGAATACACGCCTTTTAACGGAATAAGGTAGGGGTTACTGACAAAATCACAAAATCGTTAATATCTCCATAATGGTAACATTTCCGATCACATACATGGAAGTGATTCCCATAGGTATTGAGGTCCTCTACTCAGTTTTTCATTTTGGACGTATACTGTTGGGATATCTTGTATTAGAAGATCTTATACAGTAAGGCTCCGACATTTTTAAATTTCCACCACTGTTTCGGTGTTAGGCGCTTGTTTCGCACTTATGCCAAAAAATGCGAGTTCCTCCCCCCCCCCAATTATAAAAAAGCAACAGTATTTGGTTATTATAGTGAATCATGAATTATCGTGATAGTTTTAATCATATAGAAGCTGCTATGGCTATTTTTTAAGAGAATGATCCCAACTCTGAACGCAATTCTCATGGAAATAGAGGAATAAGAAATTTGTATCAGTGCTACAGACATTTGTACACCGAAAAAAGTCAAGCTTCTGTTCAAACATCTCAAACTAGTTTTTTTAAATAAAGGTTACAAAATAAGTTTCTTGGATATATTTTTTCCCTTATACAGGCGTAAATGCAAGTACAATTTTTTATAAACACATATATTGTTATAGAAAATGATGTTTCGACTTACGTCACACTTTGCGGGAACCAAACAGCGACGTAGGTCGCGGTATTACTGTATTTCGAACTAATGCTTTTTTATCACTGAAAACACATAGACGTCCAGGGGAATTTTGGTGCCATAAGCTAGAAGATTTTTTAAGTAATTTTTTATTACCTTTTCAAAACACCTAGTTCCTTAAAATTTTCTTTACCAGAGGTGTTTTTAGAGTTTAAGGCAATTATTTGCCCATTTTCGTAATCACTTCATTGCGATTTACCACCCACATTACTGACTTCAAGTTATGCAGATGTTTATGTAAATGTTCCTAACGTTCTATCATACTGGAACTGGCTCATGTTGATTTTTCCCCTTTTCTCATAGGAAATAGAAAAAACTTGGAATTTAGCTATTTAAACTACTTTATTCAACCATTTTAAAATTTAATTTCTTTATTCATGACATGTCGTAATTTTTCTTCAAAGTGCTATCATTTTGGGATGGGGTGTACCTAGAAAATACGTAGAATTCCAATCTTTCGTTCCCGCTATGTAATGCAAGGCTCTCACAAACTTAAAAATAATTTCATAAAAAACGACATTTCTTTATTTTATGAAGCATGCAACCCGGCATTTTTAAGTAGCAAGTAAACGTCCAATTAATAAAATTTTCCCAAACTACCTTTTCTGCTTTTGTTCTCAAACTGATGTTCAGAGCAGTTTTATACTTTTTTCGATTTTATCCGAAATGTATTTTTAAAATTATAAATTCCAATGCTGCCTCGCTAAAGCATACATTGGAAATTTTCTCATTAACCTAATGAATAGGAATAAATTAATTAAGCGTCGGGTGTTGCCCTTATCACTTGCCATTTCCCTATTAGAACTCGCTTAATCGCATGCCTTAGAGCCTGTCGTCAAAGGGTTGTCGCTAGAAGAAAACAAAAAAGGGGAAAGTATAGACATTCAAACGATTTGCTCAAATTTTTCTCTCATCTCTCCATCTCATTTGTTGTAGGAAGAAAAGGGGGGGGGGTGCTTCGCTTTGAACTGCGGAAGCGCTTCTTCGTGGCCTCTGCGCGGTAGAGGTTGTTAGCACGAACGCCTTTTGCTCTTTTCGGGACTTCTTTTTTATATAGCAAGGGTAAGATAAAAACAAACGAAAAATGGAAGGAATGAACACAGAGAGGGAGAGAGAGAGAGAGAGAGCATGCGCTGTCGGCATCAGCCAAACAAATGGAATTCCTAACGGAGGTTCTGACAAGATCTCAACTCACGTTGGCAGACAACAAAAGTTATCAGCGGCGTCAATCTGAAATCATGCGCCTGAGAAAGAAAGAGAGAAAAGGAGTGGATGAGATGTATAAAAAATACAGTAGGAGGAGGAGTTCGGGAATGAAGATTTGAGGCGAGAGGGAAGACGGGGTGAAAAAAATCTCGCATCTTTTCTACGTGAGGTAATTGTCTCGCTTACGCACCGTCGCATCCGGCGGATTTTTCATGCATTAACTAGTGTTTATCCACGAGTTAATTAGTTCTTTAGTCAAGAACCGATTTGGAAATCCTCGGCGCGCTCTACTGATCTGTCATCGGGTTTAATAAAACCGCCGACGGGCGTTTGTCGTTTCGTTTCCCTCCCTCACCCTGTCTTCCCTTCCAATGTTTTTTCCTCCCATCTTCCCATTCCTTACCGAAGTCGAATGTTATTTCAATCAGTGGATGAAATACGGAAGTGGAAAGGGGGTGCCGATGGAGGGGTAGGAAAGAAGAGACGGAGGAAAGGAAATAAGCTGAACATTTTCCCCGAGTGTCAGTGAAAACGCCACGAACAAGGGAGGAAGGGAAAATTCGAAAAAAAAAGAAAAAGAACGAGAGAGAGAAAGAGAGAGAGAGAGAGTCGGGCTCGACGCCATCGCTTAACAAATGACTGCATTAGCGATTGGCTTGAAAAGCAAAACAAATGGCTTCGAACTGTTTCTGCTTCGGAACGTAGGCTTCGTGATTAATAACACGACGCGTAATTCAGTTAAAGAATGTTTTTGATAAATTAAAACGGAGACTTTTCCTTCCCTCGTCCATTATTTTTTACGAATACAAATTTTACGCCATAAAAACCTATTAACTTTTAAGTTAGATACTTTAAGGGGGCTTGCCTTTAGGTTAATGTTGAAAATTATAGAATTCCATTTATCACCCGCTTAGAATACCTCTTTGAAAAGTGATTATTAAAAATTTAGGTGAGAGGAAAGTAATTTTTTTTAAAGAAGATGAACACTGTAAAAAAAAATTAGTTCTTAATGAATTATACAGAGTGTAAATTAAATATTGGGCGCTACTTGGAGGACAAAATAAGAAGAAAATGTTCTTGAAAAGTTTTGAGAAAATGATTTTGAAATGTGAAGAAGCCAGGCTTTGAAAATGAGTTAATAACTCGGGTTCTATGCCAGAAATCTCTACAAAAAACATAGTCGGTTAATCGTTTAAATTAATGTGTATGTATTTCCATTAGTTTCGGAAATAGGTGCTCGATGCGGAACTTAGTTCATATCCGGCAGTGCGGCTTGCAGAGAATTCTGAGAGCCTAGTTTTGGTATCAACATTTTTAGAATCTTTTCCCATTAAGTCAGGAAAAAGGGGGGGCTTCCCGGCCAAGTTCTCTGATCTGTTGCTAGGTCAATCTTGCTCAATGAAGATTTGTAATGAGGTGAAGGCTAGTGTGGGACCTAAATTCTTTATCTATTTACTTTCACTATCTGTTTAAGGTAGGACCTGCAGATACTTAATGCATTCGGATAAACAGCGGAAAATGCCGTCGATTTTTTTGAAATGGAATAAACATAAAAACACCTTACATAAAAGTACAATAATTCTTCCATTGAGAGTACTCTGTCGGATTTATTTTTTAGAAGTTGGCTATTGATTCATTTTAGGTAAGGCACCCTGTATCTAGTTTACGTTTAAAATAAATAAACACTTTAAAATTAGTCCACAAAAAGACATTATTCGCCCTCCCCCGTCCCCAGTATTTGAACTAGCAACATATTTTCGCTTTTCAAAAGCCTTATTTAATTACAGATGATAAATTAATTTTATGCCAAAAATAGCAGAACCTGCTACTGGCATTTTAGGAAATTGGCAACACTTCATGTTAAGCATTTGCCTGCCTGTATGTGCCATCCGTCATTAATATTATTGCCTACGGCTTTCATTTGATTTTCAGGAAATTTTTCATTTTAATTTTCAACGTGATTAGATCAGGTTTATACACCATGTGTTTCAAAAGTTCCCGAACTGCCCCTTCTACAGGGTGTTTTTGAATTGAGTACAGATTTTTTGGGAGATGAGAGAAGAGGTCCTTAGAAGTATTTTTTGTCATATGAACATGGGGTCCCCGCAGGAAACTTGACAAACTACAGTACAGGCAACATCCTACAATCAGAATAGAAAAATATTATATATTTGATGAAATATGAGCATTTTCACTAAATAATGTTTAACTGCGCATGCGTTACCAAATTGTCTTTTGCATAATTTATTAGCCAAATGTATAGAGCTACTCTTATAAAAAGCCCAAGCAAATATCGTGAAAATTGAGAAAGATATCGACGATAGAATGAGTTGAATTTCAGTTGCTCTCAAAAATAAACAAAACGATAGGGGGCTTTCTCCAAACGTTTATTTTTGGATTGGACACCAGTATCAACTTCTTCTTCTTACGCTGATATGAAGTCAATATGAAGTTAATATTTTTTCATGTCAGCTTAAGGAGATGAAGTTGATACTGGTGTCCGAACCAAAAATAAAAATTTGGAGAAAACCCATTATCGTTTTGTTTATTTTTGAGAGCAAGTGAAATTCAACTCATTCTATCGACGACATCTTTCTGAATTTCAAGATATTTGCTTGGGCTTTTTATAAAAGTAGCTCTATACATTTGGCTAATAAATTATGCAAAAGTCAATTTGGTAACGCATGCGCAGTTAAACATTATTTAGTAAAAATGCTCATATTTCAGCAAATATTTAATATTTTTCTATTCTGATTGCAGGGTGTTGTCTGTACTGTAGTTTGTCAAGTTTCCTGAAAATGGCATTGCATTGGGTTGAAAATCCTGCGTGTTATAAACAAAAAACTTACGAAAACATTTCGACCTTTTTAAAGAAACCTTTATATCTCCATGAATGTACGTGCTATTCTCATACAAATGAACAAGGCTCTTAAGCATATGCTACAGCTACAATGCATTTCAAGCATTATTTTTTGCAGGGTGATTCGAAACATTATTTTTTTGGTTCACTTCTTTGCTGGTCCCCTATTTGCCTTCGGGAGAAAACCTTCGCTGAAATATATGACGTGTAACATCCTTTTTACATCCCTGAAATTTCAGGATAATTCGTCAAGTATTTTTCTAGATATTCGACAAAACGTCTAAAATCGAAAGTGTCCAATTACTTTCTTCCAATCAGTGTATTATCGCAGCTGTATTTTTTAGTTATTGCACCCGGAGACCTAATAAGTCGCCCTGTGGCTCTACAGGCTCTGGTTGGATATTTTCCTCTTTTGTAAATACATAAATAAATAAATAAAAATTATTAAATTAAATTTTAACAATTTTTATCACAATTTCTGTCAATAAAATTATAAAGGTATTTGGAAAATTGGCATTTTTTCAGATTTAAAAGAAAAGGAATTACCTTTTTCAATATATAATAATAACCAGTTTCTTCCTCCTTTTTCTGTATTAAAAAGCGATGCAAACCCTAATTTTAGCTTTACCTTTGCAATTTCTTCTAGCATCAGGCGATAGAATAGATTAATTCTGATGAAACGATATTGACGTTGATAAAAAACCAATATAGCGAGGTTCAATGAGGGAAGGGGAAGACAGTATCACGCTGATGATTTCCTTTATCGGTTGTGTAATTCTGCAGTGAGGACACGTGCCATCGGTGTCCATTGCCTTCCCTCATTTTATCCTTGTACACCAGTTAGGGATAAAATAATGGCATTACCTCGCAAGCTCTAAAAAGTCAGCCGTTGTCTTTCGAAATGGAGGAAACGAATGCTTCTTCAACCTTATTTCTTTAGTGTCGTTACCCTAAAACTTCTTTACTGGAAACTCTGCAGGTAATCTTTAATACCTTGTATCATGCCCCCCTAAGGCGCTGTCATTAAGGTGGGACGCCCAGTAGTCCGAAATTGATTCAGAAGTTAATTTTTCTTGTCACCAAGCGCGGTCATGAATTACCATTAATGTCCTTCTCCTTTTATAAAGTCCGACTATTTCCTGCCAGATCCCGTAAGAATTAGTGAATGCCTCTGTAATTGTTGTAAACGTCCTATTTTTATGGGTCCACAAAGGGACCCTCAAAACGATCCCTCACCCTCTCTGTAATTCCCACTGATGACGTCCAACCTTCTCTCACGTGCTTAATTCTCTTCTGTGTTCACAGTTCCCAAGGCCTCCATCTTTGGCGCTCCTGATTATCACATCAAAAGCGGAAGCACTATCAACCTCACGTGTACAATCACCCAGAGTCCCGAGCCACCCGTCTACGTGTTCTGGTACCACAACGATCGCAATATCAATTACGATACGAAGCGAGGTGGCATCACGGTGAAGGACGAGAAAGGCACGACGACCACCAGCACGCTCCTCATCGCCAACGCTCAACACTCTGACTCAGGGAACTACACTTGTAGTCCGTCTAGTACAGAGCCTACTAGCATCACTGTTCACGTACTCAACGGTAAGCATTAACAATATTAAAAAATAAATAACGTTGCCATCATTATCTATGAAAATATGAACTATTAACCTAGCTTAAGCATTTTGGATTTACTCGCAATTTTATCTTAAACGATGTTCTCGGAAATCATTTACTCCATGAAAATATAATTAATGTCATTACCTGTTTAGAATTCAAACCAATTAACAAAATTTTGAATGATAAAAGAATAGTTTAAAATTTGAAATTACTTAATTCTTTATATTTATAAAATTTAAACATACGACTAGCAAATATGAACAAAAGGTTTCAGTTAAGAACTTTCATTATGATATTACTTTTTCAAAACGTTTTAATAAGAATTTCAGGCAGTTTACTTAACGCATTTAAAACCTGGCTTCTTAGAAATCTGTATTGCAAGGACAACATTTGTAACAACATGTAACTGATTTTGAAACTTCTGTATCAGAGTTTTACGGCTTTCGAAATAAACATATCACTTGTTTCATTCTTCTATCCCTCTCCGTTTCCGAGATATTTATTCTTAAAATCAAGGAGTCCTTTGTGGGACACCCTGTATATGCTATCAATATGCGGTCAAGACCATGACCAACTGATTTTTCAGAGCAGGTAAATGCAAAGGTGTTTTCTTATCTATACAGCCTGTTCCGACAGGTCTGAAATTTTCTCGATGAAATTACGTTCCGGTGAATTCGCGAGCCAGAGGGGGGGAGGTGGAACATAATTCACATATCTACCGCCAAATTGTGAATTCGCATTTTGCCTTCTGAATCTGGATAATGATAACACCTCACTATTTAACAATGCCACATACTGCATGAGCTTATGGGATCGGATGAATTTCAATTCCAGCTCTTGAAATACAATCCCAAAAACAAGACTTTTCCACTTGCTTTTAGCGCTACTGTTTGGACACATTCTGTTTGAAAACTTTCCATCTTTTCGAATAATTCTACTTCGAACATTTGAACAACTAGCTTTTGAATTTAGCTGAATCTCAATGCATCGCACAGATCCGAAATGCTAAAAACGATCCTCAAGCTTCTGATAGCTCCAAATGCATAAAGGAATGACCGTCATTGGAATAAAAGCAAAATCCAAACTCATAGACCCAGTCAGGCAGTCTCAGAACGAAGATGGATCGAGAACTGCAAAAATTATTCATATTAAGTTGTATAGCTCAGATACGTTCCAGGATAACACCCATATGCAAAATAGCTTATCTTCTAACATAGACTAAACAGGATTGTCACTGGACTATTAACTACATTCCCGAATTGTTATAATCGAATTTCAGTACTGTTTAGAATCCGGTGCATATGCTGAACGTGGAGCCGTGTGGTTATTTTCAAGCATTTCTTATGGATTATACCTTCGCAATCCTACCAAATGTGTATAATCTGTGAAGTCGAATTTCCTCTCCTTGAAACGTGAAAACAAGTTCTACACTTTGGTCATTTCCAAACTTTTTCCATTCTAACACTACTCACTCTGGACATGGACGATCCAACGAATCTCACAACCTCTTTTAGGGTATGATCATTTCGTCGACCAAAACACTGGCTCCTTTTTACAACCCACGATTGAAACAAAAAAGAAAGGTAAATGTATATGCACAGGAAAATAAACCAACCCACTGATATCTACACTGACAAACAGGCTTCACTAACTATATTTTACGCTCCAGTTTACGCTCCAGTTTTGATATTTTAAAACATTTTTCTTACGCGAAGCACGCGATAAGATAATCCTTACTTATCAATAAACTCTCATATCAGTCAAAGAAATATTCCACTATTAATGTAATTAGTATTATTTTGAAATTAAATTTTTTGAACATCTCATTTTTACAATAGGAGGGACTAAATGAATGAGGAGGGACTAATAAGTGTCCCTGATTCAGACTTCACAGTCCTGCTTTAAACCACTCTTGACTTATATTTTTTTTTATTTTTTAAAATAAACGTAACAAAATATGCGATATTTAATCTAGTGGTAAATTTTTGAATTAGTTTTTTGGTTTTTCTGAACTCAAAATTATGCGATTACGTCTTAGGTATATTCAAGAGTGTTCACCAAAGCTGATAATTTTTTAAAAATAAATAAAAATATCAACACGTTTTCAATTCAAATTTAAACATTTGCACCGAAATGATATTGTAATCTACTTTTAGACATTTCAGCAAATTTGAATAGTGTTTACATTCATTAGAAACTCAATTCTAAATTATATACTTTTTCTTTGGAAAAGAATTTGAGCAAGTCTAATTAAACTTCGATTCTCGATCCGTTTGTTTCTTTCCCCTTTTCTTATTTTCCTTCATTTTTGTCTAATCTTCTTTCCTCGTTCGTTTTATGTTTGCACTGCGAAGACATCAGTTTAAGGACTCCCCCTTAATGTTGCTGTAATTGCTTGAATTATTTAGTTTGTTCACGTTGTTTTCTTCTCTTTGGAATGAGGGAGGGTTTTTTTTTTAGAAGCACCTCGTCATTAATTTAACAAAGCAGGTAATTTTTACCGTCCAGAAGGAAAATAAAATGAAAATAAAAAAAGATTCCATGTTGCTACTTTTCCTCCTTCAAAAAAAAAAGAGACGCGGGGGTGGGAAAGACAATACCTAAAACTATCCAAATTATCCATGTGCACGTTTTCTTTCGTTAAAAACTTTTTTTTTTAATATAATGCGATCCAGCTTTAATGAATTTTATTTTTTAATTTATTTTCTTGCATTTAAATAATGACGAAGCATTTAATAAATAAACTGGAGATAGGAAAGACAGGTCAGCCTTAAAAAGTAGGGAAATGAACAGTGAAAATAATATCAGTGTAAATATGAAACCGGAATTTTTGAATAGGAAATACACGTTTATTGTATGAAAATGATAAAAATATTTTATTCGAATTATTGCCCTTCGCTGGTTGTACATTTTTTCCGCCTGTCTGACAATTTGTGGATGCTGCGCCAAAAAAAAAAACAAAAAAAAACTGTTGCTCTTTTGAGGCACACCAGTCATCGAGCCATTTTCGTAAATATTTGTAAGAAGTGAAGCGCTCGCTGCTCAGCAAGTGCGTGTCCCATCGAAGCAAATAGGTAGTAATCGGACGGAGTCAAGTTCTGGTGAGTAAGCCGCAAGAGAAAGCATTTCCCAACAAAACGCCTCAATCGTTTCCTTTACCAGTTTTGCTGTGTAGATGGTGCACTATCATATCATGAAGCAAAGTCACTTTGTGTTGCCTTTTTTGATATTCTGGTCGTTTTTCACGCAAAGCTTGATTCAAATCGATTATTTGTTGTCGGTAGCGTTCAGTATTAACGGTTTCGCCAGGTTTCAGCAGCTCATAATAGATCACTGTGTTATCCACGTTCTTCGTTTCTCACGTCAAAATCGCCACTTTTGAATTTTTTAAACCACTCAAAGCACTGTAATTTACCAAGAGCATGCGCTCACCGTAAGTTTCGACAAGTTTTCGATGCGATTCTGAAGCTGTTTTCTTCAAATGGTAACAGAAAATCAATGCTGTCCGCAGATCGTAGTTCCAGGCACAAAATTTGACATATTCAATGCTATTACAAACTTTGTTATAACTTTAATATAAAACTTGTATTGTTGCGAATTGAAGATCTTTGTCAGATGTCAGAGTAAGAAAATGGCGCCAACGACGCGGTTTGACGGTAACTACATTGACAGCTACGGCCATCTATGGGCAAATTCCGGTTTCATATTTTGCAGCCTGATATTATGCTTTAATGAAAATATAAGGGTGATTCAAAAGGGACTCCATGGTTTCGCGATTTTTTCTTAGATAACCTATGGATCATATTGTCATTATAAGGGTGCCTGATGTCCACAAGATTTTATTCGAATAAAATTCGGGTATACCTTTGAGCGCTAGGAATAGGTCACCCACAACTTCCTATTCATTGGATTCATCAAAATTGACATATCTGCTTCGGTTACGAAAATAAAAAGGGAGGCTCATTTTTGTATCTACCCTGTATTCAAGTATGGCCAACTGACGGTCGGCCGCCATTTTTGGCCTATTTGTAGGCTCACTAACTATAGACTGCTTATTAAAATTCTCAAAAATCACTCGTTTTTTATGTAATTTAACAATATCTTAAGTATACTAACTTATATTCACCCCGAATTTTAATAAGTAGCCTACATGAGTGAGCCTACAAATAGGCTAAAAATAGCGGCCGACCGTCAGTTGGACATACTTGTATATACAGGGTGAGTCAAAAGTCTGTTACCCCCTTCCTATCTTGGATACCAATGTAGTTACGCTAATTTCAATATAGGGAATGAATAAGAAACTTGAGGGTGCTCTATCTGATGGAGCACCTTTCATCATCTCAAATATGCAAGTTAGGACACATCCAAATTCTATCTCGAGATACACAAAAAAATTCCAATTGCACATTTGTTCAATAGCAAATTCCAAATAAAACAAAAAAAGTTCACCAAAATCCGATGAACGGATCACCCACAATCCTCATTGCAAGCTCTGCGATATTAAAACATGGATTCCTGTAAAGATTGAGGCAAAGGATGAGTGGCCATCGGGGGAAACAAGAGCAACAGAGTCCAATGATCTTGGGTTCAAGTCTCGGAAGTACCACCGAGTGTTTTATTTCTTCTGAACACCATTTGCCAAGCATGCAAATTATTTCATGCACCATCCTCATCCTGTTCTGAAAGTTCCACAATTTACCATAAAGTCACCAGTATCCTGTGCAATTGGTATAAAAAAAGCATGTTGAAACTGAGAAAAAATCAGACCGAAGCAAGATGACACAGTACACTAACCAGGAAATGATCAACATGGTCCTCTGCTTTGGTGAGGCGAGGCAAAATTATCATGCAACAACTAAGCATCGTTGAAATGTCGTGCGGAATTATGCTATGGTGCAAGTGGAACACATCTGGATTGATGGAAAGACTTACTTTGTATCAGATGACTGTTTGTAAGCAACAAACAGTAGAAAAGCAATTGTCCTATTGCAGAGCTTGAAATGAGGATTATGGGTGATCTGCCATCGGATTTTGGTGAACTTTTTTTTGTTTTGTTTGGAATTTGCTGTTGAACAAATGTACAATTGGAATTTTTTGTCTATCTCTTACGGTTTTTGAGATAGAATTTGGATGATTCCTAATTTGCATATTTGAGATGATGAAATAGAGCTTTAGAATCGGAAGATAACGCATTACTGGCATGGCCTCACAGAACTTTCCCATCTCCCCCCCCCCCCTGTGATTTGATCTTTGACGTAACCCCAGAAGAAGTTTACCTACTGCCAGTGGATTATGAATTAACACTATAATCTCCACCATCGACTTGGACATATTACATCATGTTTGAGCAGAGTTAAAATATCGCAATGTCTACCGTATCACGCGAGAAAACCATATAGAGCATCTTAACAAACAAAACAAAAAAACTTTCGCTATATATTATATTGTAGCTTAGTATTATTCTGCAATAAGCAGGAACATCTTTTGAAACCAGATAGGCTATTTATTCTTCCGTAGTTAAATGTTCGCAAAGAAAATTCCTAAAACTAAAAAACAAAACATTCAGTCAAGTTGTACATTATTTAAAGTCTGGTATTGATTAAAATTTAATGCGAAACGTGCTTTCACTTTCACACCATCGTCAATCGATTTATCTCCAAACATTTTGTACGGTGCGTTCTAGGGTCATTCACTCGAACACAGCTTATAATTTCTTTGGAGCATTCAACCCTCTGTGCGTACTCGTATGTTGCAAGACCCTTGTTTTTTCTTTACTTAAAATCAGCAAGTTGTTGTGGCTTATCAGCAACTTAAAATCAGCAAGTTGTAGCGGCAAATGACGTCAGTAATCCAGCAGTTTGATTTACTCTATCGACCCAATGAAAGTTACATTTAATGAAAGCTACATTTATTCTGTACTTCTTTGAAATGCAGTCGATCCCCGCTATTAAGCATTTCAGGAGACTGAAGGCTTGGTTTGCTATATCCGATAACAAAAAATGAAATGGATTAATTAGCATAACTGTCATGTTTCAGACCATCAGGGATTACTTAACATAACTTGAAATACTGTCCGCGCGCCAAGAGAAGACCGCTGGGTTGCTTTATGTGCTCGTATGGTGAGGCTGTAGTTGCAGATCAGTCTATAGCTAATAAGGGAGGAAAAGCGCTAAAATCAAGTAGCGCAAAACTGCGTTCTGGCCATGTTTCCAAACAAATGAAAACGTTTGCATGGAGAGGTAGATACCTGAGAAATATGAAAAAAAGAGAAGAAAATCGTCCTATTGTTTACATCGATGAAACATGGATCGACTCAAATTTGGCTGTTTGTCCCAAACACTGAATAGATGTATCTGCAATTGCAGCGACACCATACGAGCGCATTAAGCAACTCAGCGGTCTTCTCGTGGCTTGCGCACAGTACATATCTCTCTCTAAAATACAGATATATAATTACGAATGTGCATTTTATGCATAAATATATTAAAGGTTCTTCACATGCAGAAACATCATTATCACATGTTTGGAAAAGCTCCAATTTAACATTCTGAAAATGTTGATATGGAGTATTTTTCACCCATTTCGCGATAGGTAAATGCTCGTTTTCATCATCTTCCTCTTCAATATCCTTTGCTAGACCAGCGTGCAGAAAACTATTTCGAATGGTGGATTCTGTAAAAGTTGCCAAGATTTTTCTAGCATTAGCATTGCCTCAGGAAGAGAAACCTTACCTTTTGGAAAGTTGATAAGGAAGGTCATTTCGTCAGCTACTTGTCCTGCCTAATGACTAATAACAACGCATCCTAACAATTGCGTTGCGGGCGAATACAAAAAAGTTGGGGTAGGGAATGGAGATTTAAGAACAGTAACGATAACGAAAAGGTGCAGTGCTTTTTTTTTTAGGTTTTTTTTTTTTCAATGTTTTCGAAAAATTCAAAAAAAAATTCAGCCGAAGATGTCCGTAAGTTCGTTATCTTTAATTTTCATATATTAGTTTTTCATTACAGACGTATGAATATAACATTATATACGAAGTGTGTACAAAAAGTATCGGACTTTTATTTTTCCTGCCTAAACGAATGAACCGCGGGTTTTCTCTTCTGGTGATGAACCTTCATCTTCATGTATCTAGTTGGTCACGTACGCAGAGCTCTCGAGTTGCTGCTTGGCATCGTGAGAATGAGTGAGTGTAGTACACGGCTGTCGGTGTTTCGATTTTCTCGAAAGGCCAAATCATCAACAAAGAGTAATATCTGACGGTCCTTCGTCGCCTTCGTGATGCTGTACGACGGAAACGACTAATTTAAAAGTTCCTGGCCAAACACAGCCTCCTTACTCCCCTGACATAGCTCCATGAGACTTTCAGCTGTTCCCCAAGCTCAAAACGCCGCTGAAAGGAACCCGATTTCAGTCATGAGAAGACATTATTCCGAAAAAGACAGCGGAGCTGTCCGCCTTTCCCAAACAGGGCTTCCAAAGATGCTTCCAACAATGGCGGGAGTGTGTGCAGTCCCAAGGAGAGTACTTTGAAGGGGATTAATATTTATATCCTACAGTGAATAACTTTACTTTATGTATTGTATATAGGAAATTGGACGGGACCAAAAAATTCGTTTGCTACATCTGGTGGTTCGTTATAAGCAGGGTTCGCTATAGAGGGGTTCGACTGTATTACATGTAAACCAAAAAATCATCTTTTTTTAAAGTACGTTCCTTTGAGATTAATTTATACTTTATTACTTTTCCAAATTCAGTGTATCTAATAGAATATTTCTATCATTTAAGTAAAGTGCAATGAAATTCTCTGAAATCCCAATATTAAACGAATCCTATTAACACATGATTGTGGTATATGTAATATGCAAAAGATTTAGCAGCGGAAAGCAAGAGGTTGCTTTGCTCATTCATTACGTTTATTGACTGAATTACTTTGAAATATAACATTTAAAGAGAGATAATTACACCGATTATGATTTTTAATTTAACAGAAGACTGCTCATAGATTGTTATGATCTGCTCTCTTAGAATCTTTTCAAGACGATGTCCGCCAACGACCAATAACTAACCGAGCTATATTGAACGGTATAATATTGGACGAATACAAAATTTGGTGAAATAAAAAATAAATAATTACTCTTATGTATTTAAAAATTCATTAGTTTCGTAAGAACTTAAAAATTTGATTCCTAAGCAGGATTTAAAAATTTAATTTACTAAATTTAGCAATTTTTAAAAAAAACATTATTTACAGTAATGCTAATTGAACTATAAAAACTTAATTTCATATTTATTAAAAATGCGATTTCACCAAAACTCGAATACTTTGGAAATATTCAGGAATGTGGATCATTTAGGTTAAGTACAAATTTACGTAGATATAGCCTATATGAAAACAAATTGACATCTTTAGCCTTTTTTCGTAGCTGTTGGCATGGAAACCTTAGCAAATAACGAAAATATCCTGAAACGTATATGAATATATGTGAGCCTTTGATTATTAAAAAAAAGTACGAAGCTAATTTGGGCGTAGGAGGTGGAGAAGATAAGAGAAGGCGAGTATATTCTCTCTGACAGTGAATTGTACGCCATTAGGGCTAAGCTGCTTCGAAGAGGAGAAAGCAATTTTTAACAGTCAGAGGCGTGCGACTATCGCTGAGTAGAAACTGCCCCATTTGGACGAATGGAAAAAGTTTTTTTTTCCCCATCCAACGAGAGAGAGATGTGGGTGGTTGCGGATCTTCAGTGCTCCACTTATTATCTATTACCGTAAATAAGACGTCGTGTTCTCACCTGTCTACCTACGGGGAATGGTTTACCCTCATCCTCCAGGCTGCCGAATAAAGTGGCCACGAACAGGGGTCTCTTTGATTACGGGTGGGCGAGACGTGCGCCGCTTTTCCTATCAGCTATTCGGTGGGAATTTCGTAGTCAGGGCGCGCTCCAGCCTCCCGTAGTCAGCACTCATAATAATGAGAGTCGATCGTTGGCGTTTCCCCCTCCGCCCACCCGCCCACCTTCCCATCGAGAGCACGCCGATGAGCATCAACTTGAAACCCGTCAATAATTAGCCGGTTGTTTCGTCTACCCTCGCTCTTTCCTCACACTTTCTTCACTTCACTTCTCCTCCTTTTCTTTTACTCGAATAAGAAGAGTTTTCTGCGCTACAAGGAAAATAAAGAAAGCCCCCCGAGGAGTGTTCTCTCCACCCACTTCGAAACTGAACGCTCAATGTGGAGAATCTTGAACAGTACGATTTTTTTCCCCTACTCACCACTTCGAGTACATACTCTACAAAGTAGATTTTTTAAAGGGAGAATTGCTAAAGCTTACTATATACATTAGCCTTTGCTATAAATTTTTTTTATCTTCTGCACGCATTACGAATTCTTTGGGTAGTGTGTGTGGAGTATCTGAAGGAATAGGAAATAAATTTTCTACAACCTCAATCTTTTCCTGGATAACAGAAATAGAAAAATAATAAACTAACATAAAAAACTAGGGGAAAACATTTTCTGAATATCAATTAACGAAATATGAGCAGATTCATTTATTTTCACTATTCCAACAGCATGAATTTTCTTGCGTTGCATGTTTACACTTAATGGTATAATAAAATTATCATTTTTGAATGGAAACTTCGTTATCTGGATTGCGTAGGTTGTATGTAAGGCCTATATAGGACGATTCAAATTAAACTATCCCTATTCAGAGCCCTGTAGCGGGTTGACCGGCGGGTCAATGGTTTCAAAGCTGGAGGGTGAGCTATTCAAGGAATAGAAAAGAGATATTGATAATACTAGGGTCGTACAGAAATGACTGACACAAATGCAGTTACAAGGTGGAAAATAATGTATTCACAAAGACTTTATATTACATTAATGAGACATACTCCCCACTTCCGTCATTTACCTGGGAATTTCCTAACCAATTCTTGGGTGTGTTGGTGCGCCATCTACAATTCTCCTGTTTCGTTCTGCAGCTCATCAGATGTTATGCGCCTCTTCGTCATAATCAAACTCGACACGGCGTCCACATTTGCTGCTGTACTCGATGTGGAAGATTATTCTGTGCTCACATCTTTTAGCTGCAGTTCCCTGTCCACTGTTTGACTAGGCTACAGAGTGAATGCCTCCACGATAAATAAAACTTCATTGAGGTAAGCCCAAAGTGAAAAATCGCAAGGGGTTAAATCGGGTGGCCACTTTGTGAGGCGCGGTCTGGCAACGTCAACACCATTGTACTTATCAAATCTTGTGTCGGGATCACACATCCTTTTATATTATGGTCGCGGTAATCCGAACCGTTGATAATCCAAACTGTCCCTCTCAATAGTCTCTTATCTACAGTGCATTTTTCATACTCTGTATAGAAGGCGTCTTGCCTCTTCTTTTGTATCCTTGACAAAGCTAGTAATAAAAGACGATCCTGGATAGAATACTGTATTTTCTTTGCCGCTATATACTGGATGGCCTCCATCTCTCCATTTCATTACTTTCTAATTTTTTTTCAGAGAATAAATTCAAAAATAAGCGAATTTATGAACGTTTTCCATATACAGAAAGTTTTGAACTCTTTGCACAAACTTCACAGGGCGATAGGTGATAACATACTGAATATTTTTTTATCACAGAATGGATGGTCCAAAGTTCGGCATTAAATTACTACAAGGAAAAATATTGGAAATACTCAACCTTACCAGTTGAATTACGCATGCAAATTAAAAAAAATGGAACTACCAAACCTTTTTGGAGGAATAGTTGCCAGAACTGTTGGAACATGTACCAATTTCCATTTGCAATCGGATATTGTTCAACATGTTGGGGCTCCTGCACATTTCTTTGGTGTGCGGAATTACCTCAATACAATTTTTGTGGCACAGTGGATTAGCAGAGGCGGACCCTTTGTGATCTCTGGATTACTTTTTCTGGGGACACTTGAAAAAACAAGTTTATGAAATACCTGTTAACTCAGATGAGGACTTAGTTGCCAGAATTGCAGTTGCAGCTATCAATGTACGTGACATGCCAAGCATTGTTGAATCTGTTCGCCAGTCAATGTCTCGACGATGTTAGGCATCTGTTACTGTTTGTGGTAGCTCCTTTGAACAGTTACTGTATTCGGTTGCCGATAAAATTGTTGGTAACTTTTTCCCATGTAGCGAATTAATGGTGAACTTTGGACCATCCATTCTTTGGTAAAAAATGTTCAATATGTTTTGATAATCGTGCACCGAGTTCAAAAACACCCTGTATAATTTACTTCAAATTGACAGAGGGGTTTAGATAAATTCGCGCACGATTATCTCGTCTAAGGCAAGGTAATTGAAACCCGCCTTTCATTCATTATGGGATACACATGTACAAATGATTAGAATTATAGTCACTTTCTGCAATGATGTACGAGATAGAATTATATTCACTCGATATACTACTACATAATTTTAAAAGCAATATTCTGATATAGTCCTAATATGCATCACTTTTTTAAAGATTGCTATCTTTATCTTTTATGTATTAATATCTGCTAAAAGTTAGCCAACTTAAAATCGCGTCTCCTCCAAGTTAAACCAAAAGGGACAGTAGAATAAAAGATTTGACATTGAAATGAAAATTGCTTTGCTGCAGAGCTTTCATGCTGTAATCAAGAGAAAACGGGATTAAACATGGTTACACCCTTTTGTTTAGAGGCGTGTGCCTATTTTGAGTAATTATACTTAATGAAACTGGCTTTGTAAGGGATAGAGTTCAATTGCAATTTTAAAAAGCATTTAATCTTAACGCAAACATAAAGAAGGCGTTAAACATCCTGAATTGAACCAATTCCATGTAAATAGTTAGAAAAAAAAAATTTTATATGTATTCTATAAAAGATGTATATATAAAACCAGGAATCATTAACTTAGATCTTTAAACAAATAAAATAAAGGTATTAACTTAGTCTTAAACCTAAGTTATTTTTGATGAAAATGGCGCTTCAAGTTGCAATTTGACTGTAACATGCAATTTCTATTCTATGAACCGCTTTTTCTCAAATAACTTTTCCATAATAATGAACCTGCATGTTTCGCTTGCAATAACCATTTGAGAATTCCGTCGCCTTCCAAGTCACATCAGACGCCATTCAATCGTTAAATAATAACAATTTAGTTTATCCGATACCATTTAAGCAAACGTGTTCGCGTTGCATCGATTCCTCGCTCTCAATGACAAACCAATATTCATCAATATTACCTTTATTTCTTTTTTTTCTTCTCCCTCTCCCTTTTTTTCCTAGTCAAAACGCTTAAACAATTATCTCTCCGAACAAGGTTTTTGCGTTGTTGTGCTGTGCTGTGCTGCAGCGGCTGTTGTGTTGTGTGGTTAATTTATTCTGGGCCAGTGTCTGTCTCTCCGTTGCCTTTCGTCGTAATGACGGCTCTTTTGCTGAAATTAGTCGAGCCCAGGCTAATTACTCTAAATATCATATTCAGTGGTAGTTGTTGACTGCGTCGTAGTGTCATGCCTGTAGTTTCGAGCAATAACTCACTCGTCCTAGCTTTCCCTCCTCCTTCCACCTCGGAGAAAACGGTTCTTGGCGTGACGTCATCGAGTACGTCATTAATAGAGCGCTAAATGCACGCGCCCAAAGATTATTAATTGTTCGTCGGGAGAGTGGAAGAGATGCATGTTAATTAAAGATCTGCAGGAGCTGTATTTTTCCTTCCTTTTTACTTTCTTTCCTTCTTCTTTGGTTCTCTTTATTTACGAGAAATATTCGTGGGAATAAATAATTACCGTCGTGAAAAGTGGGAAGCGTTAACGAGGAATATCCTCCATTTAATTTTTCACTCATAATTCATTCAGCGCTGTCAGTCTGAAATCTGGCGATTTTTTTCCTCTCACCCACCCCTTCCTTTCCCCTCACACTGTGAAGACGGAGAAGTGGAAAAGAAGGAGAAAGTGATTTCAATTAAACAATAGGAGAGCTTCAGGCGAAACAAGTTGAGATTCGAGGTAAAACGTTATCGCGAAAACCTCATGGTGATGCTGTCACGAATGAAATATGCGCGACTTTTATTCTTATCTGAGCCACCTCTTTTTATTTTTTATTTTTACTAAACGCATGCTTGTTCCATTTAAATATGGCAACGGCTTTGTAGCCGTTCTCAACGACCCTAAACGTTTTTTCCACCGACCTGTGTGGTTTTAAATGGATTTAAAAGTAGTTCCCTTCAACTGGTAGAAATGTATATAAGAGTTAAATGAAAATTGTGGACAGTAATTTAATAAAATAGAATCTGCTTAAGCTAATGGTTAGTTTGAAATTAAAATTCATGTATTCAACCTGAGATGTTTTCTTTTAGGTTTTTTGAAATTAAATATGATGAAATGCCCATAGTAAAAGTAGTATCTGTATTATTCAGACAATTTCTTGTAACACCCTTTTTCGTATGTCTAGTTACATTAACTTTATTAAACAGTTATTTGCTCAACAATTGCAAATTTATAAGCGTAAAAATGTTTGATTTTAACAAAAATCTGGTCTTTCAGCTTCGAAATGAAATTAGTTACTTTTTTGGATAACTCATCAATAAGCTGGCTCATATAGTAACCATTTTCGACTATTTTAATATTTCTGATTATTCTTAAGATACAGAAAAATTCATACTCAACTGAGTGGGTCAAAAGTCATGGTAGGACATTGGATATGATGTTAATAGCGAGTCACTAAAACTGCAGTAATATGTCGAGGCACGTATTCTACGAGGTGTTGGAATCGTTCTGGAGAGATAATGACCAATGCATAACTGAACACAACCCATAACTGAGCCACACGCTTGCCTGACACAGCTTCATGGGGCATACGTCACACTTTCACGCGTCCATCAGTTCAATACAACTGAAACCGGGATTCATCTGACCATGCTACACACCGCCACTGTTCCAATGACGATGTTCGCGAGCCCATGCCAGTCTTTGAGTTCTGTGTCGAGGTGT
This sequence comes from Rhysida immarginata, assembly GCA_023313115.1. Lineage (NCBI taxonomy): Eukaryota > Metazoa > Arthropoda > Chilopoda > Scolopendromorpha > Scolopendridae > Rhysida > Rhysida immarginata. The sequence goes on along the minus strand of JAHWFO010113396.1, from coordinate 516,078 downwards.
CATCAAAGGGACACGAGTCGATCGTCGGCTGCTGAAGCCTATGCGGTGCATTTATCTCCATACAGTCCTGGTAGAAATGGGTTCTTGTCTCATAGTATGGCTCTCCTGAATGAGGTGAAGTGTGGTCGTCCTGTGCGGCGGTTTGCGCGTGTGAATGCATGGTCTCTGCGATAACGCGAATTCTTGTGTAATCTCCTAAATGCTATGACCCATGCGTCTTGCACCGATATCATGGTGTTCAGAGTCGGTTAACACGCGACGTGCTGCCATGTTCATAACACACCGGTCTGTAACAGACTGCTCAGATAACGTGTCTACACTAGCGCCATACCCCGACACATTCGGGAGTCATACTCGGCACATCTTCAATCGGGACAACCTTTCCCGTGACTTTTGGCCACTCAGTTTATAATAAGAATGGGTTTTTATTGAATTATTCTATAGAGCATTTTCAAAGTATGCCAACTGCTTTTAGGAACAAAAATCCACAAACATATTGAATTATATATTATCATCCTCAAGAGCTGTCACCGAATTAGTAACCTCTGAGTGTGGATTCAGTTGCGAAATAATCGAAATAATAGCATCAACGAATTATATTTTCAAAATCAATCAGAACATGTTACAAATATAACAAGTTAATTTTGAATAGCATTCAAGGAGCAATATCACGCTTTTTTACAAAATAAATATCCGAAGAGAAAGAGTTTATTCCTTATGGTGAATTGGAGCGACACGGTGAAACGGTAAAACTAACGCACGTGCATTTCGATTTTGGTTCATTCTTACCTGTACCAGGGGATAATTACATATTTATTCTATCATGGAACAGATTTCAGAAATAAATCTGGAGTGTTCTGATTAATTTTACAATCCGTTTATGTAGATTTCACTTATTCAGAATCAATAACTTTTACACATTAATAAATAAAATCCTAATGGATAGCCGTAGCGTTATTTATAATATATCTGATAAGCCCACAATATGCATCATGCAATCGCCTCTTGACAAGAAGCTCTCTTGTACTTGTAGCATTTGTTAGATAGCATTTCTGACCTCACTTTTGCATCTTCTGTGGTCATTCCAGTGCGAAGTTCAACATTAATTGCGGGTAAGCTTGTTACGGATACTCGTGTTTTAATGAATTCGGAAAGCAAACATTCAGGGATTTCATATTCGGATTTCTGCTACGTGTAAATTATAAACATATTTTGCGATGTTAATAATGTGAGTGCAATAGTCAAAGGCAGTGAATAATAAAATCGTTTTAACAATATATTTTATGCATCTATTACTAGATATCTGGGAAATGGCATATTCAAATGTAAGAAACAAATGTAAGAAACATATAAATATATATATAACAAGATGAATTTCCCATGAGCATATAGTTTGAATATATTTAAATATGGTTTTGAACACATTTTGAATATATTTAAATATGGTTTTACAATTATAAAGAATGTATATGTTTATGTAGAGAGCATATACAGGGCGAGGCAAAAGGCTGGTAATAAAGCGTATAACTCGAAAACTACTTGGTAGTGACATTTTCTAATTTTTGCAAGAGTGTGTTCAAGAATTTTGGAAGCTTATCTCTTAAATTATGACAGAGACATAGTGTCAATTAAAAAGTTGTAGACCACCCTTCAATTACTTTAAATCGAATGCTAAAAATTATTGCTTTATTCGGGAAAAATGAAAGAAAAAATTGCTTGAAGTTGTTAATGTACTTCACGTCATTTACAGAGAAGCCAATGCCACCAAACCACTAAATTGACAAGGAGGAGACATAAACGATAGCCAGGCTGTGGTTGAATCAATACTACAGTATGCTGGAAAAATCCACACGAAAGTAACACAAATCTGACAGCAGAATATAGGAATTCAGAAGAACATTATGTTTGAATAAGTCAGTAAGCTGTACTACTGTGTTAACAGATAGTTTCAGAAGAATGGACTAAACCACTAAATAAAATTGCTACCATTGATGCCTCTTTCTCCCTGTTAATTTAGTGGTTTGGTCCACGCCAACGATTGGCTTATCTGTAAATGACGTGAAGTACATTACCAACTTCAAGCAATTTTTTTCGTTAATTTGCCCCGAATAAAGCAATGATTTTAACATTCGATTTAAAGTAATTGAAGGGTGATCTACAACTTTGCAATTGACACTAAGCTTCCATCTGTCATAGCTTAGGAGCTAAGTTTCTAAAATTCATGAACACTTTCTTACATAAACTTGAAAATGTCACTACCAAATAGCCCCTATCCTGCTTAGTAATAATATTTTTAATTTCATTAACACATAACAAATAGTTTTCGAGTTATACGTTCTATTACAAGACTTTTGCCTCACCCTGTATAATATTTTGAAATTACATAATGTAGAAAATTATTGGTCATACAATAGCGCTCAGAAAATAAGGCACGAGTACAATTTTATATGTAAATTTAAAAACGATTATCGGACTGAACCAATATTTTACAGGAGGGTGTAGAAAGGTGAAACACTTCATAAGACCCAAACAATTGGGAGAAAATTCTCATACAAAAACTGAACAGACACTTTTGCTGGTTTGGCGACATTCAAAAAATAAGGCACAGGTCACTTTTGCTAAAAAAGAAAAAGTAAGTTTCCATTGTCACCTGAAAATGCATAAAAATAACTGTAACATAACACTTCTTCATTTTTATAGGGAATGTCAAATCAAAGGGTTACATCTCGATTTGAAGGTCCAGAAGGCAATTACAAAAGCCGCTGAGGAGGGGAAATCTTACAACAGCATTGCATCTGCTTTCGATGTTCCAAAAACTACAGTAAGAAATATTATTCAACGAAAGAGAGCAAGAGGAGACCTCCAATGAAAGCCTGGATCAGAAGGACCACGTACTACCACAGAAAAGGAAGATAGACTGCTTTTTTGGTTATCGAAAGCTCAGCCCAGATTTACAGCAGTGGATTTGAACCGTGAAATACAAGAGGCTCATGGGGTTAAAGTTAGTGTTTCCACAACAAAACGGCGTCTAGTAGAAGCAAACTTGAATGGTAGCCGTCCTGCAAAGAAACCTCTCGTTACAGCAGCGAACAGGAAGGCCCGACTTGTCTTTGCAAAGAAGTACCAGCACTGTAACTCCAACGAATGGGCGAAAATCCTCTGGAGTGACGAATCTAAGTTTCTGCTTTTTGGAACAGACGGAATACAGTATATTCGACGTCCCAAGAACAAGCGTTTCAATCCAAAATACCAAATTCCCACAGTGAAGCATGGAGGGGGATCTCTGATGGTTTGGGGTTGCTTTAGTAGAAGTGGGGTGGATCCTCTTGTGCGTGTTGTTGGTTCTATGGATAAGAATATGTACAAAGATATTCTATAGAACCACATGCATCCCCACGGAAAAAACTGCATGGCCAGAGGCTGCCTATTCCAACACGACAACGACCCCAAACACACGTTCAACCTTGTTAAGCATTATCTGGCTTCCAAAAAAATTCGAGTACTTGATCTCAACCCTATCGAACATCTCTGGGAGGTTCTGTTTCGTCGCTGCAAAGACAAAAAGGCATCGAACTTGGATGAAAAATTTCAAATGCTTCAGGAAGAATGGTTTAAGATTCCGTTCGAAACCATGACAAAGTTAGTCGATTCTATGCCTAGCAGATGTCAAGCTGTTATCACGAGTAACGGCTATCTGACTAAGTACTAATGTAAGACATCATCTCCTCTGATTTCTCACTTTTATTTCAGATTTGCAACATGTTTGATATGAAATATGTATCAAAATTTAACCAGTACCTTATTTTTTGAACACACATAAAAGACAGTTTTCTTTTTTACAGCAACATGTTATTAAAAAATTGAGATATTTTTATTTATAAAGTTGTATTTCCATGTCATCTACCACTTGCTGAAAAAACTCGCAAGTCTTATTGTTCTGTTAGAATAAAAGCCCAAAAATGTACTCGTGCCTTATTTTCTGAGCGCTACTGTACATGTTTTACCTCAATAGTCACGAATCAAAATACGACTTTTTAAACATGTATAAATACTAATACAGGGGTAATACGACTCTTTAGTAATGCTCTTTTTGTTTTGAATATTTGCAGGTGACAAATCGGCAGCGATGCACCATGAACGACAGTCATCCGCTGCAGAAAGTTCAACCTTTCGTTTCCTGCCTCATGTATTGAGGGCAACCACTTACCTGCTGCTTGTCATCATGAGGTGATAGGACAGGGACCGCAGCTCCAACTGGTGGTAGAACGACGCAAGTTCCACAAAAATAATAAAAAAAATTGTTAGACCTAGAGATCAGCTGATGCGTCCAAAGTTCCAGCAGGGCTGTCTTCTCAAACTCTCTTCACCGCAGACGAACTCGAGATGCAAGACATTTTGTGCAGGAACCCCTTTCGTGGTGTCATAACCTCATTTTTTAACCAAAAAAATAAATAAAGTAACAAAAAAGGGTTTACAAACACGAAGCCAAAATAATTACTAATACATAATACTAATAAATAACCACAACAACCAAACGAATTCATTACTCTAAGAATATACATGAATAACGACGACGACTCAACTAAGAACTGACATGTCGATTTACCCAGTGCTAAAACAAATTAATTTACTAAAACAGTGGCTAGTTTGTGGGAAAAGTAAAAGGGATTGAGATCAACCCATAACCCCCTCCTCAGCGCCACTCTTCTTCCCCATAAAAGATGTGTGGGCTGCCTTACGGGATAATTAACTACCCCCTCTCCCAATTTCCTTTTCTCCCTTCGGCAAAGTCATTGATTTGAACCGGCTTAACGTTGCGGATTTGTAGCAAAATCAAATCGATTGATTGGGGGAAGAAGAAACAAAAATTTACCGACAAAAAAAAATCATACCAAAGCCCATGGGGATTTAAAAAACAAAACAATACCAACAAAAATAAACTCTTCTCTTCAATTTTGCTGTAAATTTTTTCACCTTCTTGAACAGTGTTTTTTATTTTCAGTTGTTATCATCGCCCAGGCGTAAGGGAGTAACACGAGTATTTGCTAAAACGTTCCTCTTTCCAAGTGTCCGCAGCTTTTCTCGCTGCGAATGTGTAAAACGCGGTTCGTGCGCTGAACGTCCAAGTCTTAAGTTTTAATGAGCGACCTTTGGGTACCGAAAGGTTGTCGTATTTAATTTAGTCCCCACCCTATCCCCGTATTTTTATTTTCAAAAGACAATAATAAAAAGAGAAATTTAAAAATAAGAAGAACGATCATCTATTTTTTATTGAAAATATTTGAAGAAAATTGCTCCAACGCAAATCTTCAAGAGTCTAGGGAAGAAGTGTTTTTAGGTCACAAAACTTGAATGAAGAAATATAAAAATTTTATGGTAGAGATTGTTAATTTTTAAATAAACAAAAACGAAAAATTAAAGCAATCTGAAGAAGGTTAAAATCCTTTTTATTTCAGGGAAGTTATAACAATAATCATACAACTGTTAAAACTACTAAAGAGAGCATCGACTGAAATATAAATTTTGATGACGGTTTGTTCAAATGTGGTTTTTGGAGTCTTTTCCTGAAAACAAAATTATGCTCACGATTATTTCTCCACTCGGATGTGTGCAAAAAAAAATAATAATAATAATGGATATTTCCAGAATATAATACTGACTTTGTAGCAACAAGACTCGTCTTTTGATTTTGCTACCGAGGCACACACGCTGTTCTACCTTTGGGTGATTTGCAATAACGCACTATCTCTATCTCACTGTCACCATGTAATTTTCATTTTTCTTTCTAATATTTTTTTCTTTTTTAATTTTTAAAAACTTTTTTCCCCTTAACAAAGGAATGTTGAAAAAAGTCTGTAAATTTGTTTCTTTTCAAAAGTTCACATAAAGATTTTAATTCACATTACAGATTTTATTTGATCCTTTTAAAACTACACAGACATTTATTTGTTGGGTTGATTTTACATTTTCTCACCACTTAAAAGAAATTAAGAAGTTTCCTTAACCATCAAATAAGCCATACAATGTAATACAATTATTGTCTAACCAGAATTGCATCAATAAAAATAATGAATTTGCAAATGCAGGTAGAAATTACATAATTTCAATCCATTCGTAAAAATAAAAAAAAATAAAAACTTAAAAGTCTTCTGCTAAGTTAATAAGTCGAAGAATCAATAATCACAAAATCAGAAGTACGATATTAACGTTCTGATTTAATTTTCTACTGTCTATTGCAGCTTCTTGTCTATCCAATTAGAAATTCCTAATTGAAAACAATTTCATACGATGGGCGATCATAAAGTCATTAAAATCAACATAAAAGAACGATCGCTTTTGAAAATGTATGGTGCCACTGAGAAGCGACATCCTTCGGGCGCTAGAGGATACAAAACGGCGTTTGGTATAGTACCCTTAAACTCCGCCAGAGCCATGATAAGGTTCCTGCAATTTGAAGAAGAACAACGCCAAACAAATCCATGAGGTGTTTGCCCCATCGTACGAGACAGTTGACGTTTACAGTGCGGCCAAACAAGCAAGGAAGACGACCACGGAGCGGACGCCCCTCCATCTGTGATGAGCCACAAATTGCGAAGGATAGACCAGACAATCACAGGAGCGTACTACTGGGATTTCCTGCGCAAGTTATGGGAGGCCATCAAGTCAAAGCGGCGAGGGAAGGTGTCCAAAAGGGTCAGAATTCTGCCAGTATATTCCGCACATGTGATTATGCGCGATGCAAGGGAACTGGTGTTCGAAAGACTGCCCCATCCGCTGTATTCACCCGACTCTGCCCCAAGCGACTTCTTCTTCTCTCATCTGAAGAACCCGCTTCGTGGACGGCATTTCCAAGACGACGATGAGGTCATCTTCGAGGTGGAGCAGTTCCTCAACAGCCAAAAAAGGACTTCTATCGTTAGGAAATGCGTGTGGCCCAGGGGAGTGCATATATGGAGAAGGAATGGCGCTACCACTGTGCAGCGTCACCCCATCTTTCAGTCTTCCGGCTGAATGTAATGACTTTATGATCGCCCCTCATAGATGCGCAGAGCTTAAAGATGGAGAGTTCGTTGCGAAAACATTTTTGCAATGAATTCATCATAACATAGCTTTTCTTTTTACGGAACGAACGAATTGCACCCTTTATTCCTGTTGGTATTGAAAACTGCTATACAAGTACAGGGTCGGGACACATTAATATGACCACCTCTCCTCGAATATGTTGGAACGTCCCATGGTATGCAGATGAAAAATCATTGCATATCATTAAAAGCTGACAACAGCAGACGTGTACTTGGGCAGAGCAAGTGACCTGTCGGACCTCCAAAAGGGGATGATCATTGGCTATCGGGCCAAGGGGGGGCAGCATTTCAGAAACTGCCACCTTTGTGAACTGCTCTAGGGCTGCCGTTGTGAAGGTACGAACAGGACGAACCAGACAGTTTCGAGCAACCGATGAGGTAACTGTGGGGCCATCGATCCTAGAGGCGAGCGTCGGTTACGACGCCTAGCCAAGACCAATCGGCGTCCCACTGTTGAGCAACTGACACAGCAAATGAACAGTGGGGCCACTTGGCGTGTCAGCACCAAGACAGTGCAACGATCCCTCTTGAGGTTGGGGCTCCGGAGCAGGCGTATGGTAATAGCACCCATGTTGACGCCTGTGCATCGCCGAAAACGCCTCCAATTCGCAATGGACTATCGCCATTGGACCTCGGCCGAGTGGCAAAGGGTTGCTTTCTCTGACGAGTCACGGTTTCTGGTGAACAGAGTGGACGGACGATGGAGAATTCGCCGGGAAGCATCTGAGAACAGACATCCCGACACCATCGTTGGCAGACGACAGGCTGGTGGGGGAGGTGTGACTGTTTGGGGGATGTTTTCGCAGTATGGTATGAGTCCACTGATACCGCTGGAGGGTACACTGAATGCTGTTCGTTACCTGACGATCGTCGTAGACCAGGCACACCCCTTCATGTCGACAGTGTTTCCTTAGGGTGTTCCCTGCCATACTGCCAAAATTGTCCATGACTGGTTCGAGGAGCATAAGGATGAATTCAAGCTACTCCCATGGCCACCAAACTCCCTGGACCTCAACCCCATTGAATATTTGTGGGACCATCTCGATCGCCATGTCCGCAAGCTGGACCCTCCACCACGCACGGTGATGGAATTACGGGATGCACTGATCGCCGAATGGTCCCAGATACCTGCAACCACCTTCCGAGGACTTATTGACTCTCTGCCACGTCGACTAGCTGCTGTGCTTGCCGCCAAAGGTGGATATTCCGGATACTAGCAGGTGGTCATATTAATGTGTCCCTATCCTGTATATCATTGGCCAAACATCTTCTTCGAAAAGTTCTTTAATTATTCAAAATTTGATGATTCATCCTGGAAAATATTAAGAAAGGAGTTTTACATCGAACTTTTTATTTTATTTACTTTTTATTTACTTTCAAAATTGCTGTATAAAACTTATATTTATAATAGAACTGAAATCTTCAATATCTTCAGTAAAATACTCTGTAATCAGATTCAAAACGGAGTATATTATCATGATCGAGTATATTAAAATAAAAGTACATCTAACATTCCTTGAGAGTATTATAGAGAGGGGGGAGGGGATTCCATCTATTTTTATAAACAATTTTTTAGCCGATTCGGACCAAATTCTGTCTAGAATGAAGCTAAATTATGGGGCATTTTTCGCATGGGGCTAAACATTTTCACTTTGATTCATACGAGGGTCAGTCAAATGAAAACAATCGGAAGCCTGTATCAGAAATACCTCCTAAAAGGAAAGCCTGTGCACTGAAAATTCATCATCATAAAAAGGCATTGTTAATCGTATTTCTATCAATAAACGCCCTAAATTATGAATTCTTATGATCATGAATTTTCAGTGCACAGGGTTTCTTTCTAGGTGGTCTTGGTATCAGTGAACAGAAACACCGCCAGCGAAAGCCAAAAAGAAATGGCCGCGCGCAAGAAGTGGCAATAGGGCCATTATTGTTGACTTGGCTAGCCGTGAATACGTCTGCAAGGTGGAAACATAACGAGTAGTCATTTGGCTTTTGGCGCCGGAAAATCGGTCGGCAACCGAAATTAGTCGACGAATGAGTGCTGTCTGAATGAATCAAAAAGTTATGCAATGCAAGCACAGCGCATCGCCGCTGCCGAAGTTCCGCACCTAGCCAACTGCAGGCCAAGTCTAGCTGACCGTCTTCTTAAATCACCGAGGCCGAATTTTGAGCGAGTTCTCCCTCTCTAACGGCCGAACCATTAATTATAAAGCTACCAGATCAAGCTGTATATACTGTGACGGCGATCAAGAACAAAAGGCTGGGCCACCTGCCCCACGGGGGACACTCAAAAAAGAAAAAGACAACTCCCTGGCATTCTTCAAGTAGAACATCCATCTATAGTCCCAATCTCTCTATATATAGTTTTCATTTTGATATTAAAAAGAGCGGCGCTTTGGCTCGAACGCAAAAGAGAGGTCAACATAGCTGGGTAAGGTTGGCTTCTGCCAGCTGACGGACTTTTACACCAGTGATAACCGGCGATTTGTGACGCAATATGATAAATATGTCGGTAGTGGCGGGGACTACCAGTAGATATGTCCTTTCCTTTGTCCGCAATTCCTCGCTGATATTTATCGGCCTCTGTGGCTCAGTGATTGCGTGATCGCCTCTGATGCCCGAGGACACCGAGGATTTTTTCAGGGGGGAAATTCCTGAGATCACGCACTCCCTTCGGAAGGGAAGTAAAACCGTTGGTCCCGCGTAGTCGTTTGCCGGCTGCACGTTAAAGAACCCTTGCGAGGCAAAATTTTCGGCTCCTATAATTCTGTCCTGAAATGACCATGGCAGTTGAAAAGTACGTTAATACCAAACAAACCAAACCAAACTAAACCTCGCTGATATTTTCATTTGATTGCCCCTTAAAGAGTTACGTGAGAATTATGCTAGTTCATCAAATTCGATAGTTCCAAATAATTATTGCTTAGCAGAATGGACTCCACCAAAGGCGATAGTAACTTTCACACATTTTTAGTTATGGCAGAGTAGTAGAGTACTTTCAAAATTGCAGTAATAGGAGGCAATAATATGAAAGGGGCGCAAATGACCAAGAATGTTGACGCGCCCAAAATTCTAATAAATTAATCAACACACTTTAATGTAAATCCTAGAAAAAAATAACCAAAAACTTTTTTATGTAAATTTAAGCCGGTACTGGTCAACAGCCCACGAAATTTTGTAAGTGTGTTTACATAATTTTGGCAGAATGATGTTAAGAGATCCTCTATTCACTAGACCGGGCCCCTTCAGATATTCACATACTCGCCATTGGACCTTTTTGTTTTTTTGAGGGACTGATGGATGCCACCGCGATAATTTTGCACTAATATCACGTTTTGCTGCCGAAGGCAGATAAAATGGATTTATTCGTCTATTACTGTTGTTTTTTATTTATGTCAAAGTCGGCCAATAATTTTAAATTAGCTCAGTATTTTTTGAGTTGTTAAAGAGGTAAAATTATTCTTATCTGGATGCTGATAATAAAAAAATGTTTTTAATGCAATTAAATTTCATGTTCTTAACAATTTCGTTTCATCTAGATTAGGATAATCCGGAAAAATAAAGAGAATTCGACTTCGAACAGCATACAGTTGAAGAACTACAAAGCAGCAGATCAAATTTGTATTCCAGACGAAGAATCAAGAACAATTTATTTTTGTACAAGATCGTATTGTTAAACATTTGAGATCCTGTTCTCTTTCAATTCGATTTCATTTTTGAAGCATTTTTTTAGATTATTGTACAACAGCCTATTCATGGACATTGTAGTGTTTTTCTGTAATAAATTATTTTTTATTAAAACATTTATTCTTGATCCGTTTTAGCGACAAAAGAAAATAGAATCAAAACTTCATTTCGAAATTCACTGTAAATAATTAAACTTTTAAATTAATTTATCTCTAGTGCGATCAACGTAAGTTAATACACTGAATGAGCATATTATTATGACCACCCTGTCAGTATCTCGTTGGGCCACCTTTTGCCTTTAATACTGCGGTGATTCTTCGTGGCATTCATTCCACGAGATGTTGGAAGGTGGTGGGAGGAATCGGACACCATGCCTGATGGATAGCACTGTCTAGTTGTGCTAGATTGGACGGTGATGGATCCAGCCGTCTGATGGTTCGTTCGACTTCGTCCCACAAATGCTCAATTGGAGTAAGATCTGAAGATTGTGGGGGCCACCGAAGTAAGGTAAAGTCGCCCTCATGTTCGTGGAACCACTCCTGCACAATACGAGTTCTATAGCATGGCGCATTGTCTTGCTGGAAGTAGACATCTCCATTGGGGTACGCCATCAATTGACAAGGTGGACTTGAACGGCGACGATACGGAGGTATGATGTGCCATCCAGACGTTGTTCAACACGTATTAACGGACCCAACGCATGCCAGGGAAACATTCCCCAGACCATAACACTGCCCGCACCGGCCTGAAGGGTTGTACTCATGCATGCGGAGTCCATGCTTTCGTGATGTTTCCGCCAGATTCTCACGCGACCGTCTGCATTATGTAACTGAAATCGTGACCCGTCAAACCACATGATTTGTTTACACTGCTCGATAGCCCAGTCCTTGTGCTCCTGAGCAAATTGGAGTCGTTTCCGCTTGTTGGCTGCAGACAGCAAAGGTTTCCGTATCCCATGCGATGCAGTGCATTCAGAGACCGTTTTGGAGGACCCCTGATTAAGGTCAGCAGTGATTTGATGCACAGTTGCCCTTCTGTTATCCTTTACCAGTCGTGAAGTCTCCGTTCTGTCCGATCATCAACCATCCGCGGGCGGCCACAACGCGAACGTTCAGACCTCGTCTTTCGGCTAACCGTCCAGTCTTTAAATACTTTAACGACGGCTGCTCTTGAGCACTCAACGAATGCTGCTATTTCGCTGATACTCGCTCCATAGCTCCGAGCACCTACAATCATCCCGCGTTCGAAGGCTGTTAAATCGCGTCGTTTACCCATTGTTGAAGAATGGGGCACGTCTACTGTTGTTGACGACACTCAGCTTTCCATTTTATATTGGCCCGGCCCGCTAGCAACATTGTGGCGACGTCCGTGCGCGCATTCGCATAAACATGCCAGGTGGTCATAATAATAAGCTCATTATTGTTATTAAAATATAGTTTATTTTGAATTTATATAAATTTTAATAATGATTAAAGATAATGAATTTTTTTCAATTTTTAAATGTTAACTCGTCTTAATATGTAAGCTATTAATAGTTGTTAATTTACTGAAAAATTTAGTTAAAATAAGTAAGATTTATTGAATGTAAAGGTGTTCAGTGTTTATTAAAGCAATTTAAAAGTGTGCAGTATTTGGAGCATCTCAGAATTATACAATTATAATTGTATGATTAATTTTGAGCTCTAAACAAAAGCCATTAACATTCTTAAATAAAGAATGGTTATTGGCGTTATCTGTATTATAATTTGGAAAAAAGCGATTATGTTTCTGCTAACAGTAAAGAAAATTATTTATGCATCTGAAGATTAGTAATCATTCTTGAGAAACGAATAAAAAGTTAATTTAAACTTAGCCAAAAAAACACCGATTCTCTTTTTTGTAAGCATAGTGCATTGAAGTAGTCGAATTTTAACAGGGGCATATATTAGCCTTCTCCAGTGGTATGGTATCGTCCGAGCTCTACATGGTAAAATTGTTGTGGACTCGTGATTTACTTCCGATTTGGGAATACAGTACTTCTACTTTTGGAATTAAGTCGGTAAAGTTAATAAACATATCAACATTTTCACCAACCTTTACTGGGCCATTATGAGTCTTCGCAGATCCAAATCTTAATTATGACGTCCGGCTTTAGGGTACTGCCCCTATGCCAGTGGTTCACAAAATTTCAAGACGAAACCGTTACCTCTCGAGTATGAATCTCGTATAGTTTCTCCTTTATCTGTAACAAAGAAGGAACGGAAGCAGTACATATATCGCGGGAAACACAATCGCAGTAAAGCTAGCCATGACATCGCAGTTAAGATCATATTGTTTGATATTTGACAGTGCATGGAAACCAAGATTTACGTGCTGAAAAGGCTGATGTCTCACGCAGTTACCCCTACTTCTGATCGGTAAACTTATGAAAAGAGTCCTCTAAGATAATCGAAACTGGTCAGCATATTTTTTTGAATTAACGATTACTAGAATTTTTTTCGCAGATTTTATAGAATTTTTATAATTTTAAACCATTACTAGAATTTAAAACCATTTTTTGAATTTTAAACGATTACTAGAATTTTTATAATTTTAAACTATTATAAAATTTTCTTTAATTTAAAAGGTTGGTTGGTTTATTGGAAATTTTGGCGTCAACTACTAAGGTCATTTTGCGCCTTTTACATAAGTTATATCTGTACGCAGCCCGGGGCAAACACAAACATCCATGCCCACGGCGGGATTCGAACCCACGACCAGGCGGACTCGAGGACAAGAAAGCCTACGCCCTAGCCCTCTCGGCCACCTGGCCGGCTTAACTTAAAAGGAATAAAAGACTTAACCATGAGATATCGTTAAACCAAATGGCCAAGTGACTAGGTTTCATGAAATTCAATATATAGACAGTATTTGAGTACAGTTATGTGTTTTCTTGAAGGCTACTGTTCTTCCTTTTCCTATTTTGCAACAGAATACTAAGAAGCGTTATTGCAACAAAATGCTAGAGAATTGCATTGATTTTGTTCTGTGAGCAAAAAACCCTGAAATATGAGTTATAAAACCAACATTTTGGAGATATGAAAAGTAACAAATGAAATGGATAAATATGAAAACTACGTGAATTTTGCAGGAAATTCAAACTTGCAGATTGAACACTTCGTTTTTGACAAAACTTAGAGAGGAATGTGCTTAACTCCACCGAAAGACAAGCCTTCGGCGAGACAACCAGGCCACGACCAATCCCTTCCCATTACTTCAGTACTTTTCACAGTCATTTAGTACTTTTTCAGAAACATTTAGTACCTTTTTACAAACTTTTTAATGCATATTTATAATAAATTGTGTAAAGTTGCAGAACAATTATAGACAATGACTTATTTTGTATATTTACACTACGGTCATAAAGTCATTACAACCAGGCAGAAGCCAGAGATGAGGTGACGCTACACGGTGGTGGTGTCAGTCCTTCTTGACATATGGATGCCACTTTTATAGAGTCCTCCTTTTGGCTGTTGAGGAACTCTCCACTCGAAGATGACCTCGTTGTCGTCTTGGAAATGCCGTCCACGAAGCGGTTTCTTCAGGCGAGGGAAGAAGTCGCTTGGAGCCAGGTCGGGAGAATACTGGCGGATTGGGCAGTATTTCGAACCCCAGCTCCACCGCAACACGCATGGTCTCATGTGCGCAATGTATTGGTGCGCTGTCGTGCAGAAGTCTGACTCTTTTAGACATCTTACCTCGCCGCTTTGATTTAATGGCCTCCCGTAACTTCTGCAGGAGGTCCCGGTAGTACGCTTCCGTGATTGTCTGACTTTTCCTTCGCAATTTGGCTCTCGTCACAGATGCATGGGGCGTCCGCTCCGAGGTACGTCTTCCACGCTTGTCTGGCTACACTGGAAACGTCGACGCCACATGGCGACTGTCACGTACGATGGGCCATTATCCCCAAAAACGACCACTACCTCCTCATGGATTTGTTTGCCGTTGTTCCCCTTCAAATGCAGGAGCCTAATCACACCTAGTACCTCCAAGATTCCGACATGCAGCACCATGTTGATTTCGACGCTGTGGTGGTGTTTAGCGGTACTGCACCAATTGTCGCTTTGTATTCTCCAGCTCCAAAAGCGACCGTTCTTTCATGTTGATTGTAATGACTTTATGACCGCCCCTCGAATGTAAACAAATATTCTGGCAATTTTTATAGCTGTTTATTAACCAATCAGAAGCGCTTATACGAAATGTAGTAAATGTTTGTGAAAAAATTTCAAAGCAATATGAAAATAACTCCCTTTGTGAAAGTTGTTATAATTAATTTCAAAATAAAAAGAAACCGAATCCCCGTTTTATTGGCAAAATTATTTCTCCTATTGCATCAAAAATATGGTTTTTGAAGCTCGTGTCTACCATTGAAAATAAAATGATCGTTTGAAACATAAATACATAATAATAATTCAAATAAAACGAGCAGTTTAAACAAAGTTAAGATAAACGTCCATATTTCATCCACCACGCGGTAGTCATACAGACACGTAACAAACCTTAAAAATATTGTGCTAGGTTCTTTCATAAAAATATTGTGTACCTAGAAAATGACACATTTGCCCGTGTTAACTTAGTTTTCAAAATTTTCTTCAAAAACGTGCTTATTTTCCATCGCAATTTCATCGCCATACATCAAGCAACTCGAAGAATTGCTCATTATCGACTGCCCCGACCTGTATTTATCATTGGCCACGGTCAGTATAATGTGACGACCTTTATCTGTATTCTGGATCTGTCTTCGGCTTGAAATTTTGCAGGACGATACTATTCACTAGCGGAATCTAATGTAACCTCCCGTTGAAATCCAAATAATAATAAAAACCCCACATTATTTCTTTATAAAATGATAAATATGGCAATATTAATTTCTATTCCCTACAAATATTTTAATGTTTTTCGTTTAGAGCCCAAAAAATGCATAAAATTATGAGACGCAAATATCACTGTATACTTTAAAATTACTTGGAAAAACATTAAAATATTTCAGTCGGTAAAACTTAATTGTTTATATGGCTAACTATACTGACTTTCCAATTTTCTTTTGACTATTGCATAATAGTCTAAATTATGATGAGATAAGAGTTTAGAATTGAAAATTCATTATCTTTAGAGTTTACTTTAAAACTAAAATTTAAAATTTTATTACAGTTTATTAACTTACACTGAAAGTACTAGATAAATTAATTTTGAGACGTAATGCAAATATTAAATTTTTAATTAAGATTTTAACCAATATTCTCTTTTATCGTAATAGCAGAACAAAGAATAAATGTATCAATCAAAAAAATATTTTATTACAGAAAAATACAATAATTGCATATTTGGTCAGTACAACAGTACAATGTCTTACACGCGTTCCTGGCATCTGGAGTATACAAACTTACATGCCCCTCATGTGGAGAATACTATCTGGGATCGACCAGGAGAACATTCAAAGAACGTTTGGGGGAACATAGGAGATCGTGGCAAAATGGGGACAGAAAATCTGCATTTGCAGACCACCTCATAGCGAATCAACATCGTTTTGGAATCATAGAGGAAGTCATGACCATAGTTAAAATCATCAAAGACCCGAGGAAAATACTTACACATGAAGCTCTAATAATAGGAAAACATGTAAAAGAAGATAAAGAGATGGTCCTTAATAATCAAATAAACTTCGAAAAGAGCCCCATTCTGGACACGATCAATGAGGTAATCTGCCCAGCCACTAGGATAAACCCCCCCCCGGAATAAACAATAATAGGACCATTCAGATTGTTGATTGTTTATATTTTTATTTATTGTTACTTATTTTTATTAACCTCAGGATAATTCTCTAATATTCTATTTGTCTTTAGAGAATTATCCTTTTTGCTTTGGTAAAGGATAGTTTCTATCCGAAACGTCAGCTTTTTATTTTTATTTTATTTATTATTTATTGTTCTTTATTTATTGTTATAATATTTGTATCTCTTTTGTAATCTATGTAATTTTTAATAGTTTTTATTGTTTTTTTTTGTAATCTTTGTATCCATTAATTTGTATTACTAATCCTTGTAACTAAACACTGGATACCATGATAAATGTAAGCCCACCAATCGGTGACAAAGCAATTTATTACATCATCACCAAGAGCTCATAAGTGGCTCCTGACATCACTAGTTTCTGCCGCGGATTGGTGGGCATGGGCTATATAACCAGTTATTGTAACTATGCCAGCTTTGTAGTGTACATAGTTCCTGATGATGAGGTTACCTTGAAACACGTCGAACGAAAATAAACGCTACCGTGTTGCTATTGCCACAGATTAAGAAATACACAGATATTTCGCTTTACACCAAGCCTATGGAAACCGAGGCGACGGTGGCGATCCTAGCGAAAAGAAGGTCACAGCTCAGCTAAATGCATTGAAATGCATCTAACTTTAATAAAAACATAAAAATAGTAATAACTGCAATCAAAATTAATAAAAAGTAATTTTAAAAATGCGAATAAGACATTTTATTAAATTAAAAAATTAAAAAAATTATTAAAATATTATTATAAAATTATTAATTTGGGAAACAAAGATAAACTTACACACTAACATCCAACTAAATTTGTATTAAATATCAAATTAACTTAAATTAACAGTAAACAGCACTTACACATACATAAACTTTAAATTTAATAGATTTTAAGCTAAACTTATATTAACTCTCTTAACTTTAATCACTGTTATCTATGTTGCGGTTTTTCTTGTTAATTTTTTATATTAATGTTCTCATTTTTATTATTAATCTTAGCATTTGGAAATTATACTATTATCGTTTGATGTGGCTCGTAAATTCTTTTATAAATAGATCAATAGACTTTTTAATTAAAAAAAATACGCAACGGAAACATGTTAGAAATACATATTTTGTAAAAAAAAAAAAAAATTTTTTATATTAATATAATCGAAATAGCAAATAAAGAAGTGTCATTGGCCACAATCATTTCCTGAAGAAACTAATTTTTATGTTGAATTCGATTGATTGAATTTATAATGGAATTGCGATTTTTTTCTTCTTCAAAACATTGAAGTTTTATTATACGTTATAAAAATTTTTTTTATAATATATTCCTATGATATGATTAATTCTATATTGAAACTATATTTCTGTGAGTTTTTTATATGGCAACATGATGAGAAGCCCTTATAGCTTATTGTTGCTATTAAAAATAAAAAGATGTGGTTTTTATTGCTGAAATATATCTTCAATATAGTTGTAGCCTGAAACTGGCGTCGAATGAAGTGTTTGTTCACATCCAACAAACCATTTAAAATCCAGTAGCATTTTCTCCCTTCTTCCTCAGACATTTTTCAGGCTACAACTTTGTAAATTACACTGAAAAACATTACATAATCGGCACTCAGTCATAGCTTCCAGTGAATCTCTGAGGGAATCCCACGATCGTGTCCTTCCTTTCGCTAGAGGCGCTACAATCGAGATGACGTAATCCGGTTTCCACATTTCGGCCAACTGAAATATCTGTGTATTTTTTAATCTGTGCTATTATCAGACCCTACTATATTTCAGAAAAATACAATTTCTATGTGTGTACAAATTTTATTTAAAAATTCAGAAGGAGTCGAACTGAAGAAGAAAGATCGCGAATATTTAAATGAAAAATCTATGATCACTAATAACTTTATTTAATACGAAAAATAAATATAACAATAATCGCTTATAAAGAATATAAAGAATTTTCAATTCGAACTCAAAATTCGGAAAATATACGAAAAATATTTCCTTTCTCTCCTTGCGTCTGATAGAGTGAGACGCCAGTTTCAGGTTCTGTCCTAAATCATAGAATAAAAAGAGGTGCGATGTGGCTTTGGAATCATGAATTGCAGCGCCGAAGTTTCTACTTACACACTCAAACACAGAACAATTTGAAGGCAATCTATACGGAAAGCAGGTTAACAAAATTCTGCGATATGTAGACATGTTCGAGACTAGAATCGAAAGCACTCTTTCAGAGGCGAGTGTTTTTGGCTTCAGGTGCTTGTGTCATGTTCCAGCGATTTTCTCAAAAGCAGAAGTGAAGGAGCAGAAAGCTAATTACACTAGTCAACACACATTTTGTGACTAAGACCACACAAAGTGTTCTTAGTAGTAATTTGTAGGTAGAATTCGAATCTGCTTTTAGATTTTTTCTATCACGTCAAGTTTCCAAGTTATGCACATCGATACTTCTATGTTAAAGTAATGGGAGTGAAGAGAAGCGGCTACATTGTTAAAGTATCCATATTTTGGGGCCGCAAGGAAATTTACCAGGTCCCAAACACTGAATGATTTATAAATGTTTCATTGTAAAACAAGAAAGCTGTGCGTGCTAGAGAAATTTAAAAATTATATTCGTAATCAGCAGAAAAAATACTACCAAAAATCACCCACTTTCATTTTGTCACAAGAAAAATCTTAAATTTTGTTGGCCAGTGTTATCAATATTCAGAGGCAATTTTCTTAATAAAATATTAGGTTAAATCAAAAAATTTTGAGAGAGATATATTTTATTACCCTTGACTGATATTGTGATGCAAGAAAAGTCGAATTTTTTCATAGAATTTATCTTTATAATTTGTTCGAGATATTAATAAGAGTGCTATTAATGAACTTCAGCTAGATCTGGATGCCGATCCAAATCGAATTCTCTTTATTCTTCGAATTCTCTAATAAGAATAAGCAAGATTATTATTTCATCATTAATAAAATTATCAAATAGAAATAATTGAAAAATTCAGGAGGAAAATTTTGAAAAAATATAAGAAAGCAGGCATATTATTATAATAAAATTTCATCCATCAGATTTTACAGTTCTTCAATGTAAAAAAAAAAATTCAAATATATATTAAATCGGCGTTTCTCAAACTTTTTCCACTGTGATCCAAAAAATTTATTTGTACTGGCACCGCAACCAAATATTTAAAATTGTAACATTCCGTAATGTATCAAAATATTTCGTAATTATTTCGCGACCCAAAGGTTGATAAATGCTGTTCTTAATCACATAAAAAACAATAATATAAGTAGATTATAAAACATAAATAGAGAATTTTTATACTATTTATCAATCAGGTGCTACATCATTTAACTTGCTATCATTCCGAAATATTACATTACAACTTAACTTAGTAAAAGACACTGTGTACATTTTCTGGTCATAGTAAGAATGAAAGCAATAATTAGCAAGCCAACGTCAGGATTAAGAAAGGCAAGTCAGTACTCCATTAGCAAAATTGGGCAAAGCCTGAGCGCGAAAATTTCATACATTGTTACATCATCATACGTAGTCATAATTTAGGGCTTATTATTGGTAGAAATGCGATTAAAGATGACTACCTATGACGTTTTAACGATGTATGACGTTTCCGCGCTCAGGCTTTCTCTTTAGGTGGTGTTGGCAATGTCCTACTTTATAAAGCCTATGTAGCCAATTTGCAAAAAGTTGCTCATATTCTTAGAAAGATTTACACAAGATAAATCTGATTCAGATTTTTTTGGTGAATTTGATATACAGTATGTACGTATATGTATTTTAGTAATTTTAACTTTTTCAGCAAAAAAAACAACAACAAAAAAAACCCATTTATACATTTGTGAAAATTAGGCTGCAAAACAACAATACGACATATAAGAGAAAAACAAATGCTACGGTAGTAGTAATAGTCGAAGAATTGGATCAAACAATGGAGGGTGCCGTAATTGAACGAACTAATGCTATTCTGTATCGTATGTCCCAAAGCACCATTATTCAGAATGTGTGGGTCACCAGCTCATATTTTGTGGGGCACGAAAGTTTTAAATATGAATTAATGTATAAAAATTTTAAATTATCAGAAATGGAAACGTGAAAAAAATAAAAAGATAAAAATCAGTTATATAATACAGGCCGAACGAAATGGGGACTAATCAAATGAATTTATTTCAAAAATATTGACCGTGGTGGTTTTGCAATTATCCCACTGTGATACCAGGCGCGAAATACCCTTCTCATAGAAGGTCTTGGGTTGTTGTGTGAACCAATTTCGAACCGCCTCTTGCACTTCCGTATGTATGAAATCTGCGTCCACTACTGTGGAGTGACTTTGATTTTTTTGGATGGTGGTGATTCTGGATGTTTCCATTGCAGATTTTGGCGCTTCAGGTTTCAGGTTCATAATGTTGGCACCTGCTCTCGTCCCCCGTGACAATTCTTGACAAGAAATCCTCATCATCATGATAGCGCTCCAAAAAGTTTAATGACATGGCCATATGGAAGGCTTCTTGCGATGGTTCCAAATGACAGGACACCCATTCCGCACATACTTTGCGGTACTGTAATGTTTCCGTGATAATAGTGTGAACAGTTCCGACACTCATATCATCCTGTGCAGCGATAATGGATTGTGTATTCCCTTGCGTAATTTAACATCACACCACCAAGTGCGACACTTACGCCCTCTAGCGGCATATGCATGTACACAACATCTTCCCCATGTATTTACGTTGTGTCCTCCATAAAATTCGCTAAGATCTTGAACACCAATTGTCTGTACAAGCCTGCCATCTGAAACTTCTTGAATACGCCTCATTGTAAAATATAGCTTTCAGAAGAGCTATAAGATACATTGCCTCTCTAAAAACTGGGTGACAGTACTAAAAGAGTTTAAGAACTACTGCCTAGCGTTTACCGGGGTAATAGTATTCACACCTGGAGCTGCGTAATACAGCGTGGCTCATTTTAATCCAAGCAATGGACTTTCTCGTACAAATCGGCAAAAAATGTCCCCGATAAAAGTTTCATGGTTTCGAGGGGGTCATCCAACCCTGTCAAAATTAGATCCCCTCCCGTGCGGATGGGGCGGGGGTAACTTTGAAATTATGAAAGGAAACCCTCATTTTATTGCAGAGTAGGATTCTTCGTTAAAAATTACGTAGGATTTATCTGAAACATTTTCTTCGATTCGTGATAGATGACGTTCTAATCGATGAAAATTAGAATAATGTTCGCCGTGGGTTAACTTCGATTTATATGCCAATAATTTTTAAAATATACCATTACTTTGTATTGAACATTAACTTGTGGAAGATTGTGCTTCATTTAACGTAAACTTACTGTACGAGGAGAATGCTTTACATAAATTAGTTAATCTTCGGGTTTTTTTTCAATGGGAACCCCTAGTTTTCAAAGTAGCGTTTGTTTGGTGATCTTTATGTCAGAATGTCTGAAGCGGCAGCATCTAATAGCAGTGGTTGCAATTTAGTCGTGTATACTTTGTTTTTGCCGATTACAGAGCTTTCTATCACGAAACGAAAATAATGTTTCAGATAAAACCTACATAATTTTTAACGTAGAATCCGAATCTGCACTGAAAATGTAGGTGTTCTTTTAATTTTTCAAAGTTCACCTCCCCGCCCCGTTCCTAAAGGGGAATGGGGACAATCTAGTTTTGACATGTTTGGATGGCCCCCTCGAAACTATGAAACTTTTCTCCAGGACATTATTATCTTTTTCCGATTTGTATTTCTCGAAATATTGCACTGGACGGATTAAATGAGTCACCCTGAATACTTTTTTATTTATTTCCACCCATCCCCTCTGAAATTTTCACAGTTGAAAA
Organism: Rhysida immarginata; assembly: GCA_023313115.1. NCBI lineage: Eukaryota > Metazoa > Arthropoda > Chilopoda > Scolopendromorpha > Scolopendridae > Rhysida > Rhysida immarginata. Next base: position 493,674 of record JAHWFO010113396.1, on the reverse strand, counting down.
GTTAAAAAAAAATTTAATAAATTTTTGGGGTTTCAGCAAAATTGTTAAAGCTGTAACATTAATTTTATGGTTGGCGTGTTTTAAATATTTCTTTGAAGTACTATTCATGTTTCATCCGTAATAGGATTATAACTTTATTATATAAAATTATCAAATGTTCGTAAATAAATGATGAAGCTTATTGTTTTTCTGAAGGCAGATATGATTATAAAATATTAAAGTCCGCATTTTTGGATTAGATAATAGAAGAGAGAGAGAGAGAGAGAGAGAGAGAGAGACAGACAGACTGTCATTCAGATTAAAAAAAGTTACTTTTATAAAATCGAATGTATATTATTTTAATATTCATGAATTTAAGATGAACGAATGTACAAGGTAAAACGAAAAACTACAATATCCTAAATCTCCAATTGAAAATCTTATTCAAGTGAAAAATCAAATTCCCAAACGGAAAGAGTTTATTCAGTTCCCCATAGATTAAGAAATATTATTTGTCCATTTACTTTCTTTTCATTTTAATTCTATCAACAATGATTTAATTATGCTCCCTTAAGGGGGCGGAGGAGGGAGCACGCTATTGATCCAAAATCAACACTGTGGTCAAAAGAGGAGTCCACTGAGTAATTATCTGCTGTTCCGTTCCATCTGAGGCCTTCGGCCTTCTTATGTTCGAATCAAGACGACAAGGCTTAACGGAGGGGCGATGTACTGTGGTCCCTTCGATTTACCCTACACTCGCCGATCCCTCCTCCTCGAAACCATCTTCCCCAAACCATTCCTTGTCTCCACGACGACCAGGAGTCGCTGATCTTGGAGAGCCGGAGATGTGGAATGCTAGATAAATATGACTTCTCTCTCGGCAATGAAGAAAAGCCCGCCGCTCTCATTGAATATTCCCTTCTTTTTTTTTTCCCTCGTCGACGTCGAATGGAATTTCGGGAGAAGAAAACCACGAGTCTCGGAAAACATGTTCAAACGCAGCGGAATTAATGTCCATTTACTTTTTTTCCTTCTTCATTCGCTCCCATCCAAATGCTGAAGTTAAATAAGAGAAATGATTTCAGTTCCCTGAAAATAAAAATGGGCGGAAAAGAATAAAAAAATGATGACTGATTGTAATGAGAAAATTTGAACAAACATTCTTGTGTTTATCGACATACGTTGGTAACATAAGGAAAATAAAAGAAAACCAATGCCGATAATATAAAAATTCTGCAAACAAATGAGGAAATTTCAAATGCACAAATTAAATCGATCAAGACTTTAAAAGAGTTTTTTTTTTCAATTTTGAAAATATCCCTTACTAGAAAAAATGAAATAAATCTCACTTCTTTTTACCTATTTATATTTTGTATATAAAATAGATAATGATTTAACGAAAGCTTTAAAATTTTACTGTTATATCAAAATACGATATTCAGAAAAAAAGTTTTGAAATTATGGATATGATAAGACTTCAATAGTTGCAATATGAAACGATCGAAACAAAACTTCACTTGATCAAAACTTCACTTGCCATCAAATGTTCAAAATATGAGGTGCGATCAAAAAGTTCCGGGAGTGGTTCATTTAAAGAGAAGTACTTTATTTAAATACATTTTCACAGCGTTCCCTTGCGAAACCATACAATGAGTACAGCATTCCTGTCACTTCAGGAATGTATCCTGGAAGTCTTTTTGTTAAAACGAGTTAAGCACCTTCTGCGATTCTCACTGGATCTGCTCAATTGTATCAAAATCGGGAATACCAGGACCCTGCTCTTACAGTCATACGGCTCGACAACAGGGAGCAACTTTCTGAGGTACCAATACGTTTGAGAGCCAGAACCCATTGGAAGTCCTTCGTGGCATCCCCAAAGCACAATGATGCATTGAAGGTAGTCTACGATCTAATGTTCTGCCGTTTCTTTCGGGGCATCTGAGGCTTTTTTTCACTGAGGAAAGTAAATCGGAACGCTTATTTGCCCCGATTTCGGTTATTTTGCCCCAACTGTCCCAATTTCTATAAAAAATTCTCCGAGATATGACGGGAGGATATTTATTCCCTCACATTCTCCGCATACGGAGATCAACTCCTTCAGCCTCTCGCAACATCTAATCGACTGGATGTCTCATCTGTTCTTCTCAGAGATCAATGAATCACATCAATGAGCCCAAAGTGGTCTGTCCTATTTATGCTTTCAGCACCCAAAGTTCTCGTTTGTTTTGCAGTGTGTTCGACATCACCGATTATAAAAAAATTAGGATACTTGTCACATGTAATTAAGCTAAAATTTGGAGTAGCGCAGTGGAAATTAAATAACATGCAACAGCGCACAAAATAGAGTAAAATAAAAGATAAAGTTTATTGTAAATCAAATAAAAGTAGCAAATATAATGAGGAGTCGAGTGGGCTCCATTTGCAAAAATAATTATTAATACTAATCACAAAAATGCAATTAAATAATAGTCCAAGACGAGCAAAAATAGGTTAACTTTACCTGCACCTCAGAGCGAGATAATCCTAAATCTAAAGATTAAATCTTACAAATAAGCCAAATCTTCAAGGCACACTTGACCTATCGGTAAATTACATCATAGGCTTAAACGTAAGCCCTTACATTATAATTCAGCTAGTAACCTAACCAAAGCTTACAAGCTAAACAAATGAATACGACAATTAATGTCTAACGACCCAAACTGTAATTACCAAATTCACCTAAAAGTAAATTACATCAAAGGCTCTAACGTAAGCCTTTACAATTATGATTCAGCTGGTAACCTAACCAAAGCTTACAAGCTAAACAAATGAAAACGATAATTAATGTCTAACGACTAAAAACTGTAATCACCAAATTCACCTAAAAGTAAATTACATCACAGGCTCTAACGTAAGCCTTTACAATTATAATTCAGCTAGTAACCTAACCAAAGCTTACAAGCTAAACAAATGAATATGACAAT
>JAHWFO010113396.1:438380-490632 GCA_023313115.1 Rhysida immarginata | reverse complement strand
AAAAGATAAATAGCTTAAACTGCCAAAGCAGTGGGAACAATTAGCTTATCAGCTAATTAACTAAAATGCATATCACCAGACACTGATGTAGGTCAAAATAGAAATAGCAAGTTGACTGGGTCGGCCCTTAAAACGCCTAAAAATCGACCAACCTCCAACTTATTCGTTTTAAGCAAATAGTAAACAATATGCCAGACAAATGCTTAAACAACTTACATCTAATAGAAGTCAATTGAACAGTTACAGTAATTTACAGTACTCAATTACATAAATTTCGCAGCAAATACACGAGCATACGAAATCACAGAACGGGGCACTCGCGAATTAAAATGTTCCAGTTTGCGAGAACACGAATTAGTCAAATAAATTTTTATCACAAAGTCACTATCAATAAAAGTTCAGAGTCCGGGGAAGTCCATTAAGAACAAAGTTTTATAACTAGAAAAGATTACAGGAATTTATATACTATATGATAAATCACAAATGGTAGAACGTACTTCACTCAGAACTTTACGACGGTAAAGCCGAAATGGCTCGCAAAGTAGGCTCGCATGCCTCCGGGCCAAAGGCCACACACCTGAGTGTGAAAATGCATTTCACGGCGCCTTAAATCTGGGAAGGATTTTCTGACCAATGCGGCCGCACAGCCTACAGAGAATGTAACACTCACCAAGCTGAAACACTGGTCGGCGACCGTAAGACTCGGCACACGGGGCAGGACGTCGAACGGCGTCGTCAGGCACTTTTCTTGCCGCGGAGTCTCCCGTTTTGCCACGCAGGCATTCTCCGCCAACGGAGCTTCCCCGCACGGCAGGGTATTACGCAATAGGCACTCGCCGCCTCCGTAGCTGTCTCCGTTGCGGTGACTTGAGGACGAGCTCTTTCCTCCGGCGAAAAGAACATCAGGCAGTCACGATGCCCTCCGTCGTTCGTGGCCAGGCGCTTCTCCTTGCTCCGTCGTTCGTCGGTAGCTGCCAAACTCCTTCTGTTTCTCCGTCGCTGTTCTCGCGTCGAGCTCGCAGTGGAGAGGCTCGCTCCTCCCTCATTGGTTGATGCCTCGTGCTCCCGACGATGACGACGTCGATTTCGTCTTCGCTCCGAATTGTAAAATATTCTGGAGCGAAAACGATCGACTCTGTCGCCGGAATCATTAAAATTCCGTGACAATACTCCATATCATCATGGTCATAGCCAATTATCCCTCTAACCAAGTAAACTTACATGCAAATGCTTGATTATCGGTATAAATAAGATGTTAAAAGGGAAACTTTTGAGTATTGGTATCGGTTTTATTCTGCCAGATGGAGCTGGTATTTGGTGCAATTTCGTCACGTAATTTTCTCACATATATACCTGACTTTCCCCACTCCTCGTAGAGGATATCATGCCACGCCCTCAAAAAAAAAATCCTAGCTACGCCCAAGTTGTAAGTTCAATTACAATATTGCTTTAAAGACCGAAAGTAAAGGAAATTTTAAAAATATTTATTTTCGCGTTTTAAAATAGTCTTATTTTAAAAATAAATATTTATATATTTTATCAAAATTTACTAAAAACCAAAAAATTGCCCCTCCCTTACTGTGTGCTGGTCGAGTTTTCGAATTGAAATAACTTGTTAATTTGCATTTTTGAATGATATCTTTGCAACAATTCTGTTTTCAGCCATTCTGTCAAATGGAAATCTCAAGCAGCAACGTCAGTGATACCGTGAAATGGTAGGTCAGAGAAAATGACAGAGATCGTCGAATGTTAGATATGTGAGACACGATGCAAGCTGAAAGAACTGCTACAGACTTCCCAAATGCCCAAAAATATCGCCATACAATCACCATTAGCCAGGAATTGAGGATTCTGGATATCCATTACCTTCTGGTGCTTATAAGCTTCTTATGAGCAGAATCAAGACGAAGAGACGTTTAGAATAGTGCAAACGAAGCCATGGAACGACGCGCTATGGCACTCAGATGATCGAGTTTAGATCCGTGCAACTGATCCGTGCAACAAGGGGACCGCACAGACATGTAATCACGGATTTTGTTGAAATTTTAGGAGGTCAATCTACAGCATTAATATACCTTCTGTGTAAAAGAATTTGATTCAATGGGGCCTTTCGTTTCGGAGAAAATAAATAAAATAAAGGGTGATCCAAAAGTCATTAGACTTTTTAAAACCTTATAATTATTAAACTATTTACAATAAAACGATGCGGTTTGCACAGAAATTCTCAAACACGGGGGATTTTTGTTTATAATGAAAAATATTTTTTTATATTAGTTACATTTTTGACAAAAGGTGGCGCTGGAGTTTTACAATAGGTGGCAAAAGGTGGCGCTGCAAAATGCGTTGTACAATATTTTCACGGACGGTCATTGCCGTGGCGTGTGAAATGAAAAAGAAACGATAAAGATCTATTCGCACTATCGACGGTCTATGCGCAACTTCACCGTCACGTCACCGCCACATCACGGATCGCCAATGACCATCCGTGAAAAGATTGTACAATGCATTTTGCATTTTTTTTTGAACTGTGACTTTACTTATATATGTGAATGTTATTATGCAAAATGCAAACAAATAATAATGGCGAAAAACAAAAAAAAAATAAAAAATGGAAAAAAAAATTAATAATATAGTAATCGAACCTGAACCAGTAAATCCAAAGATCCTGACGTTAACCACTGCGCCACCGCTGTTAAGTTGTATGTCTTTCTTCTCACTTGGCTCATCTGGCACTAGAATAATAAACGTAAGATATTTTATTTTTTTCTCCGAAACGAAAGGCCATTGATTCAAATCCTTTTACACAGAAGGTATATTAATGCTGTGAAGTGACCTCTTAAAATTTCAACTAAATCCGTGATTATATTTTCGTGCGGTCCCCTTGTGAGTTGTGTCTCAATGCTTTTGACAAGGTAGCACGTATAATAGTCAATTTTGTATTTGAGAAGATGAGAAAAATCACTATAATTAATAGGTAATATTCAGATTGTAAAAATTTGATAAATATAAGTGGATAATTCTTTTTAGTCGCAATCTTATTGTTTAAAATTTTACGTTATGTAGCTCTTAAAACCAAGTGAATTGTGCCGAGGTAATTGCTTAAAGTAATTGATGAAGTAAAGAGACGAGAAATAATGAGGCTCAAGAAATACCGGTCGCTGCTATCAATAAGTAAAATTTAGTGAGATCATTTATTTGCTTAGTCCTCATCTGTTTGCACATTGCGAATTGTAGATTCATTAATTCTGAGCACCCAGATCCGTGAAAGATAATCAATAGATTATGTTGACAATTCCAAGAGAACACGATTTTAACTTTTCAAGCTTTAGAAATAAACCATCGAAGGATGAATCAATTAGAACCTTACGCTAAGTTTTGTTACCACATGAATTTAAAACTTCCAAAAGATGTTCTAGCATGTAAACGAGAGCTTTGTAAAATTTTATTCCGAGATGTAAAATCAGTTTTCACCACGACGAAAGCTAGTAATTTAATCCAAACAGGATTCGCATTCAAGCTTTGATTTTTATCTCACAGTTTCCTGAAAATAGCCATTTCTATAGCATTTTGTCTCTGCATTAATGTAAGAAGATTCATTCTTTGCTTTTTCTTTGTTTGCTTTTATTTCAAATTTTCCAGTTAACATTTCTACTTCTTTTCCATTGAAATTTGATATATGGCTTCAAACTCTGTTGACAATTACTGAATTAGCGCTTTCACCAGCATCTTGGGTCGTTAAAAGGAAATGTTTTCATTTTACCGACTGCTTTGAGAAAAGTTTTTCTTAATACAATAGAGAAATGTCACGAGACTAAGAGGTCAACATTATAGGTTTCATCACTGGAGAAATAAAGCAAATATGATCATATAAATAAGCAAGAAGTTAAAATAATTAAACTTTCAGAAATTAAATTATAAATTCAGCCATTTTGAATGTGGTCTATAGCATTGTTTTTAGAAAAGTTTCTTTACATTTTGTACGTTAATCTTAAATACTTTTCCTGTAGTTCGTTAAAACAACTTTCGATGTTCGTTTAATAAAATAAAAATAGAGAACGATACAGCATGAAATACTTGTGCGTTCAGCAAACTTTATGTAATGGTTGTTTCTCAGAGATACATTGTTTCCGTATAAAAGAAAGAGTTTGATGCTGGAAATTATCCTGCATCAGTTTCAATCACTTTTTTCGTACAGGTTACCATAAAACACTGCAGTGGATGGAAGTCATTGATATGAATGACGGGCACAGGAGCATTAAAAAGGAATATAACATATAAGAAGATATCAGTTACGAAAGTGACTTCAGGGCTGAACTTGCATCTTCATAATTCCATCTGTGCCAACCATTTTCCTTGTACGATGTGCGATCAAAAAGTTCCGGGATTGGTTGCGCATCTCGCCAACAAATTGCAGCATAAGTCCACAAACACAGTAAATTATAGCACTAGCATTCATAAATTAGTTTTTCAAAGGATCTTGTTTCATGTGCATTGGGGATTGAGAAAATACTCTATTGTGACCACGTGCATGAGGTCATCTGCGATTTTATCATAAACATTAAATTTGAGAAAGAGCAAATTCAAGCAACTAGCAATCTGAGGAGGTAATTCGGTGAAAGCGACCTAAACTGTGGCGTGAAAAACACTGGATGCTCCACTATGGCAATGCACCATTTCACCGAGCTCTCCTCACATGGGATTTTCTTGCGAAAAACAGCATGATTTCGCTTCCACACACACCCTATTCGCCAGATTTAGCTCCTGTAGACTTTGCCCTCTTTCCGAAAATGAATATCCAGTGCGAATTTCGACGACAACTTTTTATTTAAGGCTTTTGCGATTACGGATGACGTACTAGCACGACAAGAAATTCAAGAAGACATTTCAACCTTAAGCAAGTGGTACACGGAAAATGGATTAAAGTTCAATCAATCTTAAACGCAAATACTTAGGACTGATAAGAAAAGACATACGACTCTGCAAACCTGCAAAATTCTCGATATCACTTTTGACCAAACTATCTTATAAGGAAACTATCGAATTACTGATAATTGATCTTAATCGCAACGAAATGATCCAAACCATCAAATCACACTTAGTACCCAAAATCGAATATGGTGTTGTTGTATGGTCCACTGCATCAAAGTTATTAATTATGAGAATACAGACGGTCAGCTCTTGCGCTTTCAAAGTATTCATCTATATCTGACACTTGTGCTCTCTATGATATTTCTACATTACCCAAAATAATACATTACGCCAAGCTCAAAGAACTCTATCTCGCTTTGACAAATATTGATCATCCTTATCATTATGTTAGATACTGGTTGTTAGATTCCAGCACAACACGCCAAACACAAAGATAAGCTTATAAAATAGTGCCTCCTGGTGTTCTTTCTATGTTTCTGCAGAAACATTTTCCTTATAATATAATTTCTACTTTTGTGTCTCGTCCTTCTCTCATATATATCGGTCTATAATTTCTACTTGAATAATTTATAGTGTAATATAAGAAGCCAAATAATAAATTGAAAAATTGTACAATGAAGGGTTGTTCGAATCATAAGGAACATTCGTACAAATTACTTCTGCAAAATGCGTTTTATGTTAGTCTTGTTTCTACTTAAGCTACATATCCCGCGAGGGGATGCAATTAATTCTAAAAAAAAAAACAAAAGAAAAATAAACAAAAAAAAAATGCTTGACTCATTTCAACAAAAAGACTTCCAAGACACATTCCTAAAATGGCAGGAGCGCTGGACTCATTTTATGCCATTGCAAGGGGACTATTTTGAAGAGAATACTGTGTAAATGTATTTAAATAAAGTAATTTCACTTTTCTAAGTCCCGGAACTTTTTGATCGCATCTTGTATAATAACCAAAACACTCCTGTTATGAAATATAGTTCTCTGTACTATCCTTCTTAAGTTGATGAGGCCTTGCAGTACAGGGTATTGCAGATAACTATAGGGCAGTATAACGGGAAGCCTACCCGCTGGATTGCAGGGGCCTGCTCAGTCGATTGGCAGAATGGAGGGAAATGAAGGTGTCTTGTAGTGGAATGGTCATAGTATTGTACTTCTTAACGAAAAAAATAGAGGCTTTACAATACTGCATTATAAAAACGACGACTAGTTTCGGCTTTATTACCTGCCTTTCTCAAGTCTGCATAAGAGAGGGGTTACAATGCTTTATATACACAATCTCTGGTACACGATTGGCTCGTAAAATATGATGACCGATACACGATGCCTGATGCCCTTCTAAGCAAGTTTAATAACGTCGAACCTTCTGTTCGTTTCACCCTAGAGACGGAATCCAATTGTTCCATCCCGTTCCTCGATCTCCGTATATCAAAGGACCTTCTATTTAAACGGTTTGCCTTCAGCATTTATCGCAAGCCAACCACATCCTCCAATCTTATTCATGCTTCCTCTGCACATCCTAGATCCCACAAATTAGCCGCATTCCGATACATGATTGACAGAGTTTTAACTATGCCCCTTAACAAGACCGAAAAAGAAAATGAAGTTAAGACTATCCGTTCCGTAGCCCTCTGTAACGGCTACCCTCCTAATCTTGTAACCGGTCTCCTCAAAGACAGGATTCGCCAACTGAAATTCAGCGGACAAAAGCCCCAAAACACCAGTAGGAAGCGGGTCTCTTTTTCGTTTACGGGCGAGTCCATTTACCCATTGGACAAAGTATTTTCAAAACTAGGACTGAATATATCGTTCCGCACCGTCTCAAGCACCCGTCAACTTATCAGAATGAACCTCGCCCCCCCTTCTCCTTCTTTTAATTTCGACGCAAGCGGCGTATACCGCCTAAATTGTATTCCATGTGGAAAGTTTTACGTAGGAATGACGAACCGCTCGTTTAGAACAAGGTTTGATGAACACATCCAATCATACGTAAAAGATGACAAGAAATCGAATTACGCTGAACACCTAACGAAAGAGAAACACCCAACCAGGACAATCGATGAAGTCACTGAGATCCTGAAATACTCCAATAACCCTATATTCGAAGAAATAGAAATTTATAAATCATTAAACAAACCAGAAAATAAGAAGGCACTTTTAAATTCCCAACAATATTTCGACAGCTACCATCTCTTACGCCAGCTGAAAAACTTTTTGTAATTTATCCAATCGCAACCTGTAATGTTCCACCAATCACGAAAATTTGCCCTTCAATATGTTATGATTCTTTGAATGTCTTGTAATGTTCGACCAATCACAAATATTTAGCCCTTTAATTTGTTTCTTTGTATTGTTCAACCAATCACATAATTTGTCCCCCCCCCTTTTATGTTGTATTTTACGAGCCAATCGTGTACCAGAGATTGTGTATATAAAGTAGACTTGAGAAAGGCAGGTAATAAAGCCGAAACTAGTCGTCGTTTTTATAATGCAGTATTGTAAAGCCTCTATTTTTTTCGTTAAATGAAGGTGGCCTACAGCAGCCAACAGTTTCACGGTCGGGGAGGAGGGGTGAACGTCAAAACTGTCATGTTTTTGATAAAATTACCCAATTATCACTTGATGTCGAGCCGGCCCCTGCAATAGAGCGGGAAGACTTCCCTTTATACTGCCCTGTAGTTATCTGCAACACCCTGTACATAGCGGGAAAGAAAACACACAGAACTCCAACCGGTATCCCCTTTTAATTTCTGACTTTATTAAAGTTCAATATTCCCAATTATCATAATTCCAGAGGCTAGATCAGTCTGCCTTTCGAGATACAGCGATTAATAAAATTCTGTCACTAAATTCGTCCATTGATGTATTGATATCCACCTGAAGCCCCAAACAGAAAAGGGATTCGTCGCTGAACATCACAGGATACCATTAAACTGTCAATTTTCCTTGTTCAACGTCAGGCAAGTCTCTGCTGTCTCTAATATTATGTCAAGGGTACACACTTCTTAGAATAGTTTGCTCCAGTCGTTTTCATCTTGCGCCAATTGTAGATGAATAATGTGGTTTGCAGCAGAGATCAGTGAAGGTCGAATGGATAGCCTGCTCTTAAATCCTATTTCATAAAATTGTGCACATGATTGGTATCAACAGATGTTTGTCTTGTTACCGCCTTGAGCACAAGATGTTTGTACTTGGCTTCACGCCTGTTTTCTTTTTATGATCGTCAGCTAAATGCTTTTTCGCGTAGGAAGACATCTCGGCAAGCCTGCTGTATTTGATATATTCACACTGGACACCCGAATACCTACGTCATTCTCTTTCGAAATCGTTCAAATCATGTGTTCTTACTAATTTACAGCAATGTACAACATTTAGACACAAGCATTAGTTAACTGTCCTATGATTTTTATGTTAGGTTCAAGCAAATATAAATGCTTTATTTAAGAATTACGTTTTAAAAAAGAAATATGGTAAACAGTAAATATTGTGGAACTGCTCTACGGATTACAATAGCTTAATGCAAATGGAAGGTGAATGTGGATTAAACGACCTATAAAATGGCGCTGTTAGTGGTGTTCTATTTAATAACGGTGAAATGAAAAAGAAACGATGAAAACAATTAGAAGGGAGCATCAGACAAGTACACCGCAAATTGAAAAAGCTCATAAGCAAGCATTAAGTAAAATGGTTCCGGGTTCTATCTAATTGATGAGCTAAAAGCCAAACTTCGTGTAGGGAGCTGTGGTTAAACTAGAGTGCACGTGACGTGGAGTGTGCGCGCGCGCGTTTATAACGTCGATGATTTAGGTGGAAAGAGCGAGAAGAGTCGGCCGCTCAAACTGTTTTGCATTCCGGACTAAGTTGATGTCTTGAAGCTCGGCTTCTGTTTCAAATAATCAAGATTTACAGTCCACCGTAAAAGAGCGATAAAGGTGATTCGGTAACCCTTTCATTACGCTTAATTGCAGCATGGGTTTGTCTCGTTATCCGGTGCCCGCCTGTTTATCACCGTTCAACTTAAGATTTACACATTCGTAAACGGAAAATTAATTGAACAATAAATTAAGAGCTCCACCGTTTCACTTGCAAAATTAACGGGGCCCAGAGATAAAAGAGTTGAAAATCTTTGGCGAAGATTTATACTCGATATCAAAAGCCTATTTGCCTGTTTTGATTGAGCATTGATCATGCACCAATTTTAATCGTTCGCACAGGTAATTATTCCCTGATTTTATTGCTTACGAATTAACCTTGGTGCTATTGCCTATGCGGTATTTCCTCGTTAAACGACGAATTGCGCTCCTTCCTCACAGGAAAAAGAAATACGAGAGTTCAAATTGCAGAAATATTTTCTACTCAAATATAAATCATCATTCGGACAATAATTTATATCACTTTCATTAATATTAACGATTGAAAACTGCTCCCTAAATGTTAAATAACCAATGACACCTCCTATCTTTAGATACATTATCTCTTGGGTTAATTAATCTTTTCAATACGCCAGAATAATTCATTCTGAGTTTTCGCGATCAAAATGATATTAGAGTAAATGCTACTAATTAACGTGAGATTAGTTTTTTAGGATTCGCCTTTTTTTGTTTTTTTTTTATTCCTGAAGAAAAGCATATCAAAATTATCTCTTTGTAATAAACAGCTGTTACTCCTGGAGCGCTATTGATATGAATTATTTCCAATATTGATGAAATGATTATTGATTGCATAATTTATAACGTTGTTGGTGAAATTAAATAAAGGCAATTGACCGATGCAATTTAGTCCAGCAAAGACTGAAATTTTCTCATGAAATATTTATTAGATTAAATAAGTGTCAGCAAAGAATTAGCAGATGAATATGGATTTTATTGATATTTCCTAAAATGTATACTTTTGTACAGAACATTACAATTTGAGTTTTGATTAATTTTTTTTTTTTTACAAAAAATTAAATATTCTTTTGCACTAGTGATATTTGAATCGGTGAAAGGAAAACCAGTACTAGTCCAAAATCGACCAATATTAGAAAACTCCATCTTAAAAGCATAGACGTAAACGTTGAAATTAAAACAAAATTAAGGTAAGTTTCTTAGCCCGACTTTCAAGTAGTCCCTTTTAGATGTGACAAGAACAATACAAGGTTTTTCTCCGTAACACCACCTGCTTGCCAGATTGCACTATGTAGCCATAGTATAAAGAAAGTAACACATGAATGTATTAAAACCTTCAAAGATTGGTGGCGTAATTTCATAAGAAAATAGCTAAAGCAATAAACAGGGAAAGCAACATAAATAAAGCAAAAACTGTGGGTTAGAGGTTTCCCCCCCTTTTTGATTGAGGGAAAGCAACGATGTATTTTTCTCTATATCAGAGTAGGGAATGGTTTTTTTTATGATCGTTACAGCCAACCCTCCTAAAACGCGATATTCTTTCAATGCGGTTTCCATATAATGCATGAAACCATTCAGTCATTGCCAACTTAACGCGCCTTCGCAGAACTTCATCAAAAGAATTCGAGATGTGATCAAGCTGAGATATTACATAGATTAGCATTAGATGCATTAGCATCCTGTCAAGAAATTAGCTTTGAATCACTTTTTTGGGGGGATTCCTATATCATTCATTATTTCAGGTTTCTATTGATTTGTAATAAATGATGTCAAAGACTGTTTAAAACAAATTAATGCAAAAAATGATTTTTCTTCGATGAATCTGCGGTTTTTTTTTTGAAATTCCATGTCCAAAAAAATTCCTTCGTGGGAAGAACAATACATTAAATGTAAATTATAAGGTTAGATATAATTTTGTTTAAAACGAAAGATGAAGATATCAATAATCGCTTAGCAAATATAAAAATTTTAAATTCTAAGTAAAAATTAATCAAATAAAAAAAAATTAATGGAAAAATAATGGAAGGAAAAATTTCACGACCTAGATTAAAACCAAAGACCACGAGTCAATTCCTAGAGTTCCTGCTACTGGAACAAGTTGGCCCAATCCAAAATATGAAAATGAACATCAAACCATGACATCGCCTTTACAGCTAGTACGACGCGATCAAGTATCAAGGATTCTATCAACTGGGCTATCATGGACACAGGACTGCCAAGTGTCTTTAATGACTACAAGATAGTGTGATGGCTCAGTGAGTTCTCACATTATACATATTTTTTCCTCATTTTTAGAGAAAACCGTTGCTGATTAGATGGTTTATATTCAAAGTAAATATAAGGTATGCTCGATCACTTCCTAAAGGGCTCTGGCCGACGTCATCGATGCTCCCGTCCATCGATGCTTCTCTGGTGAGCACAGGAGAAACGGCCCGATCGAGATACTTATTAAACAGGGTGTGTCTGAAACCCTGACACAAACTTTTAGGGGAGGTAGTATGGATGATTCTAAGCAAAAAAGTTCATATGAACATGGGTCCGAATTTGAACGATAACTGAGATATGAACAGAAATAAAAAATTTGAACAAATTCAACGAGTATTTTCCGAGTTACGCACTCAACATCGTAACACGTGCTCACATGTGTTTACTAACCACCAGGTGTTACGATATTGACTACGTAACTCGGAAACTATTTGTTGGAATTCGTTCAAATTTTAAAAGTATGTACCCGATTATCTTCCTAAATTTAATCATCGTATATGTTGGTCTTAGTGGAGGCATTTTTTATTTTATAGTAGGCAGTGGCCCTATCAGGCTGTTTATCCCGATGCTCACCAGATGGTGTGAGCATTGATGACGTCAGCCAGACCTCCTTAGGAAGTGTTCGAGCATACTTTATACCCTACTTAATGAAAAAAATAGAGGCTTTACAATACTGCATTATAAAAACGACGACTTGTTTCAGCTTTATTATCTGCCTTTTTCAAGTCTGCATAAGAGAGGGGTAATAAATAAGGTTTGATGAACACATCCAATCATTTCTAAAAGACGACAAGCAATCGAAATTACGGCGAGCACCTGACGAAAGAGAAACACCCGGCCAGGACAATCGACGAAGTCACTGAGATCCTGAAATACTCCTATAAGCAAAAAATACCCCCATACTAGAAGAAATGAATTCCCGCTAGATTCAACTGGTTACGTAACCAACAAAAAAGACAGGCCACGGCACTCAAAAGTCACCTGACCATAGTAGTCTGAGCAACAATCCAAGAAACGAAAAAAGGTTGACTGTTAAAATCTAAGATGGAAACAATGAAGTATAGATTGTTGCTCAGTCTACTATGGTCAGGTGACTTTTGAGTGCCCAGGCCTGTCTTTTTCGTCGGCTACGAACTGGTTATAATTGACGTCACGTTCCGGTGATTTTCCCAAAAACAGATAGAGGAGGATCAGAGCTAATTATTGATACCAGCCTTAATATATACTTCTAATAAAGGTTAAAACGAAAATTTTCAATTAATATACTTTATTACTCTTGTCTAATGTTTGATGCAAAGAAAATAATGATTGAATTTTCCATAGAGTTTACCTTTAGTTTTTTAATAATGATTTATATTTTGATATAATTTCAACCAGATATGGGCATGTTTAGATATTCATCTGCGTTAGCACAATGCAGATAATGTTTTAAAATGAATTGGAACGATTTTATATCATGCTAAAAACTTAAGATTTTTGGTGCTATTTTTCTCTCAGAGATATTTAAATATGCAAATATATTATCACTCTTCTACAGTAGCGCTTTTGATATACACGATTATCACTCTGAATATATACCAATCTTTAATATTAGTTATTTTTTTAATGAAGCAATATTTTACCTGAAACTAATGCATAAACCTCTTCCGTCAACGGGGAGAAGCTGAAAAATTCGAAGCCATGGAGAGGAAGAAAACAATATCGTATTCCATTGACTATTTGGAACGAGACTAACAGCTATATTTTTTAACCTCGCATGAAATCTGCGTCAAGAAAATTGCATTCATTTCGCCAAGTTGACTAAATGAAACGGCGGTGGTTGTAACCGTTGGAGAATGGCAATCGTTTGTAATTGAAATGGCGGAGGGCTTTTAACCTCTTCTCCGAGACACACTTTACTTGTCACATAGTCCTCCAACTCTAAATATAGACGATGACTGCAAAAGGCACTATCGTCGCTGGGAAGGATGTTACCGCAGCTCCCCTGTGGTTCACTCTGCCAGCTCCCACACTGAATTATTTATGAACGGCATCATTTTGATGTTAAGTAAGTAAGCAGGCAGGCAAATTAAACAATGATCGCTTAAGCCTCCGCCAGATGGAGAGGTTTTGCTTCCTTAACAACTTCGCCTCCACTCGCACCCATTCTCCTCGCTCTTTTTTTGTAAGCTAAGACTAAGGAAATCGAAAACACTCTGCGATAGCAAGTGAATGGTAGTTCGAGTACCTCACAAGCCATTGGCGAAGATGTTTGGGTAAAGAACGAAACGACACACTTAAACTGATTTTTCATTCCTCTTCTAAGTAGTGAAGATGCGAAACAATTATGCTTTAAAAATTTAAATGACTTAGATAAGGCTGTTTTTAAAAAATAAAATAAAAACCCTTCCAAACCGAGATACATTTTTGATTAGCCTTTTTCATCCGATAATTAAAGTTAATTAACACATCAAGAATGTATAATAACTGTTAATTCTTCACGTCAAGAAAATTCTTAAAATCCATATCAATATTTAAAAAAAATTACTAAGGAACTGTTTTATTCTCCATTTCCTTCGTCAGACTTTGTTCAATCATACTTGGTATGACGTATCTTAGAACAAAAAAAATTCCATTTAAAACCACTTTTTCTCATTTTGATCTTGATTTAATGATCTGAGATACTCAAATAAAACAATAAGCAGACAATAATGCTGTTTTGTGTAATAAATGCTTTGGTGCCCTTTATACTTGATTTTCTCGTATCATCTTTTATGTTATCTTGTAATTTCTCGTACTTGTAAAAAAAAAAAATTTTTGAAAATCAAGAAACCTCTAATATGATGTATTATTTGAAGTAACTTCTATAAAGGAAATGTTAATACATGTAATAATAACTTAAGATTAAGCTTATAACTTAAATTAATTTAGAAACTAAACTAATTGAAGCAAATAAAAAATAGCTCATCTTATTTTGAAGCAATATTAGTCCCAACATAGATATTATACACTGTCATATCAATGAATTATGACCAGCACCCCTTCAAGGCACATGCATGGTTCGCCCCAATAACATTGCAAAATTTGCATAACAGGCTCAGAAAGATTTAAAGCTGGTGCATCAAACGGCAGGTGCACGAGCCTCAAGATGGGTAAACGTCCGGATTTAACGGACATCCAAAAAGGGATGATAATAGGCTATCGCAGCAAGGGCGGCACCATCTCCGAAACGGCGCGTTTTGTGAACTGTTCACGGTTCACTGTAGTGAAGGTTTACAAAGAGTGGACAGCAGGGACAGAAATCGCGTCCCAATGCCATCACTGTAAAGGGCCGCGAGCCATCGACTAACGGGATGAACGGCGCCTACGACGACTCGTAAAAGGTGACAGGAGAACCACAGTCCATCAACTGACCACCAGCTTCAACAGTGGTGCCAACAGACGTGTATCCGACATTACCGTTGAACGCACCCTGCTAGGGATTGGTCTGAACAGTGGACGCATGGTTGCTGCACCCATGTTGACCAGGGGTCATCGTCAACGACGCCTAGACTTTGCACGTGAGCACCGCCATTGGACCACAGACGAGTGGGCTAAGGCGGAGTCTACGAGAAAAGCCTGTTTCTCGTAGGCTCCGGCTAAGGTCACCTTCTCCGACGAGTCAAGGTTTTTGCTCCATAAGATTGACGGGCGATGGGGAGTGCGTCGTGAACGCCATGAAAAGAGACTGCAGGAGGCTATTGTGGGCCGGAAACAGGCTGGTGGGGGTAGCGTGAATGTGTGGGGGATCTTCTGTTGGGAACAGTTAGGTCCACTGATTCGTCTAGAGGGCAATTTGAATGCCTGTGGCTATCTGTCGTAGCGGACCAGGTGCACCCGTACATGCTCACGATGTTCCCCCAATGTGACAGTGTGTTCCAGCAGGACAATGCACCCTGCCACAAGGAACATTCTACTGACTTTCGAGTGTTCCCTAAGCCCGCTAATTCGCCGGACATCAATCCAATCGAACATCTGTGGGAACACCTTGATCGCCATGTACGGCAGCTGGACCCTCCACCTATGACTTTCGAAGCTCTGTGGACAGCGCTTCAAGCGGAATGGACTGCCATCCCATCGGACAAATACCGCGCACTTCTTGCGTCCCTGCCACGACGCCTAGCAGCAGTTATAGCGGCGAAGGTTGGCTACTCCCATTTCTAAGCGGGTGGTCATAATTCAGTGATATGACAGTGTATGTCGTATTCAACAATAGATAAATTCATTTTGATGTGAATTTTTCTCCTTTGTCTAAGTCAGGATTGACATATCTCATTATTCTCTAAATCAAAGTCAAAAATCCTTGGACAGTATAGGCAATATTTAAGCAATCAAGCAACTTCGGTTTGACGCACAGTGGACTATGCCAGCAACATTCAATGTTCCTAAATATTATTTTCGGGATTTTCCGATTTTAAGTTGTAATGATGTTCGATATAAAAATCAACTGATTAGATTACAAACTTTATGTGTTAAACAATTTCAATGATTTTGATTGCTTTTGTTAAGTTTAAAAATTCTTTAAAAATGCATTCTTTTTATTTTGAACAATTTTATACGAGGGATGATCAAAAAGTGAGGTTACAAACGCAGTGAAACGTGTACATTTTATTTCGTACAACCAATACAGCCAACTAATAGTACATACACTAACAAGGGAATCCCACATAGCCTTTTTTTTGCGCGCAAGCACACCGTAGTAGCGATAGCGTTGCGCGGCAGTGAAGCGCTCCGGAAGTGCGCAGAGTTCAACAAACATGGCGGAAAGAGGGGAAGCGAACTTGTTAGCGGCGATCGACAAAGAATTGCAGTTAGAGCACTGTTATTAAGCATAAAACCTTAATTTTGCTGTACAATTATTCGTCTCGAAATAATTTATAAGATAAGGTAGGCATCCATGAATACTATCTTTATTTAAAATTATAAAGCACCGCGATACAAAAGCGCTCACCAACGCAACGAATTACTCGACGTTGCACATGAAGCCAGCCCCGTGTTTGATTACCGAATTACTTAATAGAAATGAAATAATAAATTAAGGAAATGGTTATTAATTACTCTACACATTTTGTACTGGAAGGCAATTACCTAATTTAATAATCTATTTTTAAAAAACTAAGTTTGTTTAGAAAGTTGAGAAGCCATTCAATTGCCGTCTGCTGCTGTCTAATTCATCTGAAGTGGATTCGTGCTTATTGCTGTGAGTAGTGGAAGAAAGAAGTTCCGTTAAGCGCATTAATACATCACTTTAACAATGGAGTCTTTGTATGACTGTGTGTGCTCAAATTTTTTCGTTTTCCTGGTTTATTTTGAAAGAAACAAAATTTCGCACTCTCTTATTTTGTAAGCATCTATTGTAGCTTCAATTGAGTAACATATTTCAATTTGGTGGAAATCTGTGACATACATGTACAAGGGATTCCTTTGTAAGTTATTTTTCCATATCGGTTTAGGTACTTGTCGGTTCGTAGAATGAGTTTTAATATTTCCTCCTGGTAAAAATCTTGTCCTTGCGTTGTCGCGAAACGGCCAGGACTTGTTCAGGAGGAAACGGCCAGGACTTCTCACCAAGGACGCCATCCTCCTTCACGACGACGCGTGACCTCATACAGCCCAAAAGACCACCACGCTATTGAAGCAGTTTAGCTGGGACATCATCGAACACTCTCCCTACAGCCCGGACCTCGCTCAGAGCGACTTTCACCTCTTTCTTCACTTGAAGGAGCACCTAGAAGACCGACGATTCTTTTCAGACGAGGAGGTGAAATAGTTCACGACAACGTGGCTAAACATGCAAGGACAGGATTTTTACCAGGAGGGAATATTCAAACTCATCCCACAAACCGACAAGTGCCTAAACCGATATAGAGACTATGTCGAAAAATAACCTAATGTATTTTCCATCAGTTGGCTGTATTGATTGTATGGAATAAAATGCACGCGTTTCACTGCAGGCTTTGTATTTTTTTTGATCATCCTTTGTAACCTTATTTTTTGATCATCCCTCGTAATTAATAATTTTTCCCTTTTTCTTTTATCATTTACATTGTTTTAGGAATTTTGCTGTTCATTTTTCTTGTAAATAAATAAATAAATAAATAAATAAATAAGCATCTATAACATCTAAAAACCAACCTCCGATAAACGGAAACTTCCCTGCCAGGTTCAACGAAACTAGTGGTTATCATTTCAGGGAGCATACGCCGTAAATGCCTCACTATATGAAATGTTATTTTTAAAATAAATTATATTCTTCCCTAACCATCATGGAAATTAAAAACTTTTAAATCTAAAAAATAAACGAAGAAATTCAAATTTTGTACAATTTGGGCATTAAAGTTCTTTAAGAAAACCATAATCTTATATGAAACAACCAAACCGATATTGTAACTAATCAGATTTGTATAAGCGATTTTTCTTAGCATTCACACAAAATGTTAAAAATTCGGATGCAAGCTAAGTTAAATAGAACTAAAAATCAATGATTAATACTGGGCCAGCAAGAGGGAAAAGTTCTCGACGATGACCAGAGCGGATGTCATTTCTTGTCAGGTGACGAGATAGAGTTGGTGATGACACGAATGCCCTCAGCAACCACTCAAACCTACTCTCCATCACTCTGAGTGAATTTCATCTAGCTTGTGTATTCAGAAATCGAATTACAGAGCGAATTTTTAATATTTGATCCATCACTACAAAACTGCCTTCACCTACATAAAGCATTGCTGACGATAGTCTACGAACAATATCATTCGTTTAAGCATACTAACCTTTGTAATTGGTTTTATAGCTTACTTTCTGAAAAATCTTGCAGTAATTAAATATAAAAATATAATATGAATTCTAGTAATCGAAATATACTGGGGAAACTTTATTACAATTCTTATTAGGAACGTGCTAACACATTTACTTAGAGGAAGTTGGTTTGGACCTGTTCATATAAGGTCGGCGTTATAGGGGCCGCAAATTTTGCCTCGCAAGGGTTCTTTAACGTGCAGCCGGTAAACGACTACACAGGACCAACACTTTATTTCCCTTCCTCGGCCGGTTCGAACCCGCGTCCTCGGGCAATTAGAGGAAGCTTCACTAGGTTCGGAGTCGAGGGTTTTGGTCCGGATTAAATGCTATTTGAGTGTGTAAATAGGCATTTTTAATTGGTTGATTATACATTGGTTAGTCAACGTGCGATAAAGATCCTTGATAAAACGGGAATTGTCAATATTTGCAGTTTCAAGCCTCAGGATTAATGGTCGTCAAAGTGTGACGTCTTTAAGCTTCTATCGGACGTTTTATCGCGAAGTACTCGAAATTATGAAGTCCATAGAATCAAATTTATTGAGAGATGAACATCAAATTTCAAGAGAGGCAGAATATCAGATTAGCCAGCTCTTTGGGGTATATGATTGTTTCCTACTAATTTTTCTACAAAAATATTCAAAGGAGACACAGTTGAGGTTTGATTTTCAAACTATGATCATAAAGCGTACAATGCTGTTTGGCGGAATCTACTCTGAATGTTTAATTTTTTTATAATCATATATATAATTTATATAAAAAAATTTTATAACCATATAATTTATAAATTATTAATAAAATATTTATAAAAATACTAACTCTTAGTTTAATATTGTTTCCATAAAATTTTCAGTTTCAGTAATCATTTTTTAAAATTATATTTCGGATTTCAATTTATTTTTGTAGGGTGGGGGAACCTACGAATTCTTACATAACGTAAAATTTACTCGAACAGTTAAAATTTACAGTTTTTTTAGGCTATTATGATTCCTCAATACGGTCTCAAAATATCAATAATTCAACCTAGCAGCAAATCAAAGAAGAAATAAAACCCAAAAATTCCCCACACTTTTCTTGTAGGGGATTATCAGGTTTCAGTCTATTTTCAGAGGGGTGAACGAACGAAATAAGATTTCATATAAACAAACAAATCAGTCTCAATTCTTAACATAAAATCTGCGTTTAAGCACAGCTTGTTGACAAAGAAACAATATTGATTATGTCGTTCCTAAATTTATGATCATCACTTTTGAAACGTCCGGTAATTAAAGATGCCATTTTTCTGAATTCCTTTAATAATTCATAAATATTACATTTTACTTTAATAAGTAAATCATCATAAAGTCATGAGTCCTCTTTAGTATCGCTTTTTACCTTGGGCGAGGTTATGATGCTTCACGCGTATACTGCTGCAATTGTTCTAGGCAAGTGGAATTGAAAGGTAGGTGGTTGGCTTACCAGTACATGTACAAGGATTTTTAATGGCTCATTACTGAATGCCGAAGGAAGGTGGCAAACAGATTCCTGGGACCTTGACTAGAGAGCTCAACCATCTACTTGTAACCAATGCCGTTTTTAATTTCCTTTGAGCGGTGATTAATTAAAGAGGGAACCAGCCACTCGAAGCGTAAAAGGAACCGAATGCTGCTGCCGGCGAAATTTTGATAACCAGGTTCGATTGCCTAAACACTGTCTCATCGGATTCGGTGGCCATTTTATGAGAGCCAAGCATTAAGTATCACCCACTTGACTTAACGTAACGATTCCATTAGTGCTTCACGATCATAGTATGAAGAGCAAAGTCTCCGTTATCAGAATTTACCGTTTATTATGCCTGCTTAATTTTTTCTAATTCAAAGCCTGCTAACCACTCGACACAACCACAACAAATGGATTCACTCATCTTCTTCAATCTCTGCCGCAGGAAAATTTGATCCTTTCCAAGCTTAAATATAGTGAACGTGTGCTTCCCTAAAAACGAATCTGAAATGCAACCATCTTCTGTCAAACCTGTGAGCTCATCCGTTTAATTATTCTCGATATTATTCAAAACTCAATTATACACAAACAATTATAAAAATCTACAAAAGAACAATAGTAGAGGAGTAATCACGTTGAAACTTTGCCTTAATCTATAAACCGTCTACCCCCTCCTATATATTGTATACGAGCTGTTAATTATGAAAATGGCATAAATCAATATTGCTAAAAATATGACTCATGCCAAGTTTCTAATTAACGGCTCATATGTTGCTCCCTGTTTATTTGATAGGGGCCAATATATGAGATGTTAATTACTAAAGTGAGCTCGTCATTTCATTAGAGCTGAAATAAAATAAAGATTTTGCTTTAAATGAAGCTTTCAAACACAGCTGAACTCATTTATTTCAGGTTCGACATTCAATAGTGATCATATGACAAAGAGGAAATGATATTACTTGTTTATTGTTATGTATCTGCTAGTACGTCACATTTGAAATCCTAGTGATTTAGCTAGTCAAGCGAATTTGATTGATATTATAGGCATCGATTATTGATCATGTTAAGAAATTAAAAAATATAAACAAGACTGCTTCTTAGAGAGGGGGATATTCATGTAAGTAAAAAAAAAATATGCCGCAGCATAATATTTGCGTTCAAACTAATCCAACTGCATTGAAGATAAGTTAAATGCTATACTAAATAACCTATTTAGTTTATCTTACTATAAGAATTAATCTTCTCCTTATGTTCTTGTAAGAGAAAACTTAATTCGGATATGTGAACACTATCTCGTATTAGAGTAAATCGGTTCCAGTATCTTATTCGTTAGTTTTTGTAATTATAGGAAATGCACTTTTACAAAAAACGATGCACCAAAAGGAAAGATGCACTTGATACGAAAGTTTATACATGGAATGCGTATAAAAAGAAAAACACATCAAAGTGTGGATAATGGTTTGTATACCCAATTACTTTTTTTGACAGGCGATAAGTAGGTAAAATAAAGAGGGTGTTTTTTAAATTTAATTATAAAAGTTTAATAAAATAAACTATAATCTATATACCGTATATAAAACCAAAAGTCTGTATGTTTGTGTCTGTGTAGCTTCAGGCGATCCTATTGCTAATCGAAAAGGAATTGTTTCGATTGTTACGACAGTATTATTGTTAAACGCAGGATGAGCAGAAGAATTTTAATTGTTGCAATATTTTTATTTGTATAATAAACTTTGGATAGCAAAGAGATTTTTTTCTTCTTTAAAATGTAATATCCTTTCATTGAAAACATGGTTTTTACTTTGGAAAGTAAAATCATGTATCTGAATATAAAATTATATGATGACTTCTCTGATATTTGAAATGTCAATTTTCAAATTTTAAAAAGTATTTTCATTTAGTTATTGCAACCTAATTTTCTTAAACCATTACTTAGAATTTTTATTCTTAAACATAGTTTTCAACAGTGGCTTTAAGAATAAAGGCAAATAGCGATTAGATAAATTAGAGATAAATACCATACCGTTTACCCTCTTTTGGATAGGTTTGCCCAATATTTTGTGAAGTGACCAAACCTAATAACTTTAATGTTACCATGATAACACTTTAGTTCTGAATTTTGTCAATAGATGGTACTGCCTTAATTTTAAAACCACAATATAAGAAATAAACTGTGTTTAAAACGCGCTTTAGATCGTGTCTGCCGAACTTGATCTTAGCGTTATTGTTTGACGCGCCGGACACGTCTGATCTAGGCCCTAATGGGTTACCTGTCGTATAATTATTGATGTTTATCTTTTGTGTTTTATGGGTTTAGATTTGTTTAATTTGCGATGCTATTGTTGTTTGTTTTCGTATTGATATTAATATGTTTTAGCTATTCTCACTGACTTCGATTTGCTTTGCAATTCGGATTTTATTTTTGCTTTGTGAATAGTTATTGACGTCTGTTTTATTCAAATTTTGTAAGATTGGAGATAAATAGCTTCAGTAGCGCACGGGGATACTTCCTGGTTCACTTACCGTCCATGCACGGGGTTGATTGTGTTTGTTGTGTGCCCGAATGGCCCGTGGATCATGTTTTTGACAACTGTGTCATGTAGTTTTTTGTCACTGATGACATCAGGAATTTCTGCAGTAATAATATCGTCAATTTAGTTGGGAGGCAATTTTGCTTTTAGCCACAGTAAAAGATGTACGTAAAAGCCACTGAGTCTCGCCAATATTTGACATTTCGTGAGCAGATCTACCAACTTCCGAACTTTATTTTCAAAAACTCGAGCATAGGAGATAGCATGATAGAATGAGCATAAATTATGATGCAATGACAAAAACATTCATAAAATGAGTATAGCAGACGGTAAGGATAGGGAAGTGTCTATCGAGGAGGCAATGGAGAAACACGTGTCTCCCTTGAGCCCTCTAACAAATGTCCAGACGACTGACAAAAATTTGTGTATTTGCTTGCGTGTTTCGAAAGGAAAGAGAAAGAGAAAGGAGTATTGGTCAGGAAACTCTGCAGCTAAAAGACAAATGGGCATCGGGAACATCTGAGCAACGGGAGCTTCGTCTAGAGCAGGAGGGTATAAGAACTTCTACGTCAGGGGCAAGGGAAACTTCGAAGGAAAGATGAGATCTAAAGTATCCAGTGATATTTCCCGGTGGTATAAATGCATATTTTAATCTGAGGCAGGTCAATCCAACAAGAGGATAAGTAAAGTCCGGGCGACGCCGGGTTTTCAGCTAGTAATAATTATAAACTGGAGATAATCTCCAAACACAGGTAATAACTCTTCAATCGAAATATTAAAATAAACTATAATTACACTAGTCAACACACATTTTGTAACTATTTCCACATATTGTGTTCTTATTAGTAATTTGTATGTAGAATCCGAATCTGGTTTTAGATTTTTTCTATCACGTCACGTTTCCAAGTTATGCACTTCGAGACTTCTATGTTAAAGTAATGGATGTGAAGAGAAGAAAATTTTGGGGCCGCAAGAAAATTTATCAGACCCCAAACACTGAATAATTTAAAAATGTTTTATTGAAAAAAAAGAAATCTCTGCGTGCTAGAGAAATTTCAAAATTATATTCGTAATAAGCAGAAAAAATACTACCAAAAATCACCCACTTGAATTTGGTTACAAGAAAAATCTTAAATTTTGTTGGCCAGTGTTATCATTTTCATTGGATAATTTAATTATACAAAGTTAATTAAATGGCGAATATAAAA
The DNA here is from genome assembly GCA_023313115.1 of Rhysida immarginata. Taxonomy (NCBI): domain Eukaryota; kingdom Metazoa; phylum Arthropoda; class Chilopoda; order Scolopendromorpha; family Scolopendridae; genus Rhysida; species Rhysida immarginata. The sequence goes on along the minus strand of JAHWFO010113396.1, from coordinate 467,523 downwards.
TTGTTCTAGATCAATCTTCGATCCTTGGAACCGCATGTCCTTGAAAGTTGCCTAAGCATAAATGACGATAATCCAGAGATGAACTTGACTGCATAATTTGAAACTAACTTCCCAACAAAAGGAATCAAGTATAGGACTAGCTTTTCTGCTGCTTGTAGAGACAGAATCCAAATCTATATTAATAAAAGTCAATGATTGTCTGTCTGGCTGCGTGTATATTCGCGATAATGTCTACAACAGCAAAACCAATGGGCGTCAAACTTTTGAAGATGCTTTAACATAGTCCGGGAAAGGTTTTTCACTACTTTGCCATGGATTTCCGCAGTAATTGCTTATTTTTTATTTGATCATTTGCACATCAGGTATTTGCATATGTAAAGCTTCGTAAGGTTCGGTTTGGCAATCTATTTTGCCAAAGACTGTATAATTTAAAATGTTTTACTAGAACGCACTTTAATGTGTTACTACTATGAATAAGAACACCGGAAAAATAATTATGACTCCTCTTTTAGATGAGATGGTAATTCATGTTTTCACTATATATCAGCATTTAACGGGAAATTCAGTGAGCAGAATATTCCGTCGGCCGATAAGTGGCCAACGTTTCAGTTAACCAAGTTAATTTTGCTCTTCCGTATGGGCTAAAAGCAAGATATGATGAATATCATAAAGGGTCATTGCAAATCAAAGGACCCAGTGCAAAGGAAGGAACTGAACTCTTGTGTTACCGTTGATCTTGTGTTTTAGGCAGTAGTGATGAATCGCGGCCCATGTCACTTTGGGGAAAGAATTTGGCAATAGACATCACCTCGATAAATGAGGCGCATCTTGTCAATAAAACATCAACCGATTTTTGGAATGTACACTGAGAAGAGGACTATATACCATGGGATATCCAGATAAGTCCCATTCTTACATGATTGCAGAGAAGCATATCCAATGGGCTACAGTCACAAACACTGAGTGTAGAAAGACTGGAAATATCCTAAAGGATGATGTGCCCCATTTTGTTTATGCCACTAATGATGCTAAAATAGGGTGCATTGCAGGTAGAACGGAGCCTTCCCTGAAGACAGTTGGGTGAGCCCGTAGGAGAGGAATACCGGAGTTGTTGTCGACACCATGATTGAATGGCAGCGTTTACCTCGACGTCAGAACCAACTCATGTCCCTGAAGGGGCTCTTTCTTCTTTGAGAAGTGGTGAAAGTCGCAATGTGCAAAGTCTTTCATTTTTGAACTGCAATTTTTCATCTTTGAACTGTAGGCGCTGCAACGCTCTGGGTGTGTGGTGACTCGTGAGCGGGCGGACGTTATCGTACTCCAGAAGAGGGTCCAAAGCTGCCTGGTGTCGACAACAACTCCGGAATTCCTCTCCGACGGGTTCACCCAACTAGTCACGCGTTAGCGCAATGCGTGGAAAGGGATGGGGACTATGTCGAAAAGTGAATAGTGCATTACATAGAGGACAAATGTGAGTATAAGATACAAAAAGAATTTTGAAAATCGGTTAACAAATAAAAAAGTTACAGCCATGGAGACCTTATTTATCAATCGCCCCTCGTATATTATTGCGAGTATAGATTTTGATTTGTATTTTGATTTTGTACCTCCGACCTTCACAAATAATGCAAAGTTTCGAATTAAATTTACTTCTAGTAAAAACTGTTTATCTTTACAATGAGGAAGTTCGTAAGGATTTTAAGGATAATAAACTAATGCGAAGACTCGACTTGTGTTCTGTTCAATTCAGTAATGAAACATTGCATGAACTGAACTAGGAAAGAAAACCGGGGAAGAACTTCTACAATCCGATTCTAAAATTCATATTTTATAAATTTAATACATTATTCAGTTAATTCTTGCTGTTGGAAATGGGATTGAAAGGGTCTGTCGTCGTACTTCCTCCGCCTTCGGGTTCTTGTTCGTTCGCTTTCTCCAGAGGACGCCGCCGTTGCTGCCGTATTCTCTTTTAATCTTCTTTGATTGTATTTGCTGCTGATTACTTTCTCTCCTTTCTTATCCGTTCAAAAAAAAAACAAGGAAGAGACAAAAAATGGAAATGAAAGTGAAAACCTTTATAAAACTTCAAAGTGAATACAATACTGTTTATTAAGTGCTCATCTGATGTCGGTCGACATTTGAAATTATTTTATTTGAATGACATAGGGTTTGTTTCTTGAAGAAAAGTTTTAAATATATAATACTGGAATATTTTCTAATCCGAGAAGAACTGTTACGAAGACTATTTTTTGTTAATATAGACCGAAAAAAACGAAGACATACATTAGATTGATTGACGCATTTTTTTTTAGAATTAAGTTTTAAATTTACAATACTCAAGGTATGTTTTATTCATAATTAATTAAAAATTCTGACCTGATTAAAACTACAGTGTAATCCAAAAGTCGCGCACATGGAAAATAATAAAAACAAGACGACTATTTAATACTATTTGATATAGTATTTACGCAACACATGTATATTTTTACAACATGTGCTCAAAATATAAAAGTTTCAAAGTAGCCGGTGAAACTTTTCAACTATTATGCTGTTTATAGAAAATGAAATTTGGATGTGCGCGACTTTTGGATCACCGTATATAATGAGATATTCGGAATAATTTATCAAATGCTAAAATTCTTGTGTGTTTGGATAATTTAGTTTATATACAGGGTGTCCACAAATGATTGTCCCGGTTTCTTGATTTTATTGTAGGTGTATTATTTAACATATCCCAAAACTTTGCAAATACATAGAGCAACTCTCCAAGTTTTTTTTAAAAAATGTCCGGCAGATCTATGTTTCCGTTTGCAGCCGCTAAAGGGCTATAGCTGCAAAATTGATGGAGCCACAGAGTAAATTTACTCTGTGGATGGAGCAGTCGTGTCGGAAATGATAATCAAGAAAGCTGCCATGGACTCCAAACAGTGTGTCCAAAAAGTCTGGTGACCTGGCGGATATCTCAAAGCTGCCAGGTAGGCGAGATCTGATGAGAGTGGTTAATAGGTAATGGGAGGGGGGGGAGGAATTCATTGCCGCACACAAATTTGACTTTGAACCCCAAATTTAAGGTAATCCATTTGCTAACTCGAAAACTATAGAGAAAAATTTCCGATTGCTACCCTGTAGAGCAACACCACATTAGTCTTAAAAACAATTTTCAATCACACCCTTCCCCTTGAAAGATTTTGAAAAAATGGGAGAGAAAGAGTCATTTAAGGTCCGGTTGGGTTGGCCAGGTTGGCTAAAGTGCTTCACTGCAATTCAAATGTGATAGAACCCTCAGCCAACCTGGGCAGCCCAACCTAACGTTGATTGACTCTTTCACTTTCATTTTCTCAACATCTTTCAAGGGGAAGGGTGTGATTAAAAATTGTTTTTAGACTAATGTGGTGTTGCTCTACAGGGTAGCAATCGGAAATTTTTCTCTATCTTTAATAGTTTTCGAGTTAGCAAATGGATGACCTTAAATTTGGAGGCCAAAATCAAATTTGAGTGCGGCAATGAATTCCCCCCCCCCCCTTTTACCTATAAATCACACTCATCAGATCTCGCCTACCTGGCAGCTTTGAGATATCTGCCATGTTCCCAGACTTTTTGGATACTCTGTATATGAAGATTTATTCACAATATAAATGTTCATAAACTATTTTTCCACATAATTCCCATCAACTTGTACAACTGCCCAAGCACAAAACAACCGCTTGAATGCCTTGCGTAGCCATGTTTTCGCTGCATTAAGTCCCGCGTCGTGAACCTTTAAATGTCCCCGGTTTCAGACTTTTTAATTTTAAGAGATTATCATAGCTTCTCTGTCTGTCGGCATAATTCTGCAACCGGGAAGCATCAAATATGCTGTACTCAAAATTTAATTTCTTTTATTATTGAATGAGAAAAAATATGGGGCATGACTTTCTTAACAACCTTTGTATTATTCACAGATTCTCCACTTGAAGTTTTACTAGATTTATTCGATTTTTAAATTTCCTGTACTTCTAAAAAAGTACTGCAGTGCTAAAAAAAAAAACAAAAAAAAAAAACAATAGTTAAAATTCAGAAAATTCATAAAAATTTAGGAAGTAACGCAGATATTCTGTTTAAACATTCCTGTATAATTCCATGATATATTCATTTTACTATGTAAACTGAAATATATAAAAATTTATAAGCTGTTGGAAAGTTCAACAGCTTGCAATTTATATCTGATGTTCAGTTGAGTATTAAAAAATGCATACTTATTCCCATTTAAAATATGAAATTTTTAGATTTTTAAATAATTTTCTACCTTCTATTGGTTTTAAGCTCTGCGTCGCTGTTTGCCTCGTTTCTATTGCCTTATTGAAAATCTATATCTTTGTATGCTTGTTTGAGACTTTTATTAATGAACTTTCTTGGCTGGAAACGATAAAGCTTTTAGCAATTAAGGCAAGAGTAAATAAAATTTAAAGAAAATAATAAGGGAAAGAAGGGTCATTTTTATTTTCTTGCTTTAGTCAATAACAGTCTAAAACCTCCCAAAAAGCCACATTCCTTAGCGGAATTTTTTTTTCTCCGTATTATAATGTTAAGCTGGGAAAGCAGCACCGGGTGTATTTGGTTGTGGCTTTTCCTCGAAAAACTTTTATCTCGTTAACCATCAGCGAAGCTTTTTCCGAGATCGATGAATAATGCTCGACCCAAGGAAGAAACTCTTCAACTTTTCCTTTTCAGAGTCAAAAGGCGCTCGTTTTGGCCTCTTGTTCTAATCTGCATTGCACTTCTATTTGTTGAGAGATTCTCTCCGGAGCGGAGCCTAAGACAACTCCGACGATGTGGGGGGGGGGGGTGGCGGTGAGGACCTTATAGATTGCCTTTGACAGTCGTAAATCAAATCGATGCACTTGCAAGAGACAAGTTAGGGAAGAATGAGGGGGTGGATCCAGAAGAGGCAGGGGTTCCGAATTTGGGGGTTGAGAGTTAGGGGCTTTACACCAAACAAACATCAAAGCCAGCTTGAGAGCAAAAGGGAAAGAAAAGTAATCTTCTGCTTACGCGATTCAATCCAGATAGAACGAGAAGCAGAGGTTTCTTCTTTTTTTTTCCTCTTCTTCTTTTTTTTGGGGGGGTGGTGGTTGTTGGATTTTAATCTAAAATGCTTTTTCTTTCTCCAAAAGATTTTTTTTAATTTCCTCTTTCGCCAACGAATATTGTAAATTTTTAAATTTAATACAACAAAGGAAGCGTGATTAAAATTGCAAATTAAATATTTATGAGTAATTATCTTAGTTAAAACCAAATAAAAAGTCCACAACTACTATATTAATGTGATTTGTCGAACTGACTTATTACTCTGTTTATTCAGGAAATTACTTTCAAGAAAATATAGCTTTTATTAACTTATTAAATATAGCCATCTAGAATATTTTCAGAAAGCGTCAATTTCTTTTTTAAAAAAATATAGTGTATTTTTAAATTTTAGCATAAAAAAAGCATTAACCGAAGCAACATAACTCCTAAAAATAAGTTTTAATTCATGATTTAATTAATTCTTTCTTCGACAAATAATTAAGTTTATTGGATATACCGTTGGGGTAGTTATAGTGCAGTTTTGGAGTATACTGTTATAATATTATGTTAAAATTAATAATTTAGCATGCCTCTGTAATAAAATACATAATTAATTATATATATCCTTAATTATAAATTTTAATTAAATTTCATTAAATTATTATTAAGCTGATATTTAAACATCCGGACAAAAAAATAAGGAATTCTAGGGAAAAAAAAAGATTTAAAATTTTAAATTAATGATCAAAACATAAACATTTGAAGGGTCAGTGTAATAAAAAATTTTCACTGGACATTCTTGAGTTATTCTTTAAAATATTAATCCTGAAAAATAAACATTTGTAAAGATAAGATATTGAAACTACTTGTAGATATCGTAGCGTAAGTTCATGTACATGCGTGTTTAAATTATCTTTGTTTTGAGCTTGAAACATATGACGTAAATAAGATGTGATTCGCATCATGTGACTAACTGTAAGTGACAAAAAAGGAGCCACCGTGGGAGGTTTGTTGGAGTGTCCACGTTAGTTTTAAACAGCGCAGGAACATTAGCCCAAAGTCGGTTATTACAAATCGTGGCCGTAGTAGTTTGAGCCGATTGTCAATCACTGACAGTTTTCAAACTCGTCAAGCAATCTGAAAACATGCACTTCGTCGAGAATTGCAAGGGTTACGCATTTTCAGTAATATAGCCTGGATGCATCCCAGGGTAAGACACAAACACAGGCTGAAAATCTCCACTAGACATCGAATATTGCATACACATAATAAGGTCTGGCAGATCTAGATTTTCCTTAAATCCCAAAGGTATCCGTTCCAGGGTTACGCTAAAGGTTAGCGAAGCATTCAAAGCAGAACGTGTCCAAAGAGACATTAAGAAAACAGAAGTGTCATGTTTTGGGAGTCAGATAAGGGAATTTAGTTGAAGTACCCGATTGCATAAATAGGTTCACTATGTGACATTGTTAAAGAATGATGTGCCAATCTCTGAAAAAAGGCTAAATTGTGAATCCACGTTTTCAAGACAATAGTGCTGTCCATTGCACTGGATAATTAGCTTGATGAGCACTAGACGGACTTTCTACACTTCACCTGATCCGCCAATCTAGCGGCTCTCGACCCATCGATAAAATTTGAGACACGTTGGAAGAGGGTGTAAAGAGGAGAGCGAACATTCCAAATTTGGCTGCTGTGAAGAATTAGTCAGATTTGAACAGAATCTTCAGTCATATTGAAAGCGTACGTATAAATCCAAGCTGTAATTAATCCATCAGGTGGTGAAGTAACTCCATATTAAGGGTAAAGTAAACATTCCGTAATACAAATATACGGCAGCTAAAATTGTTAACACTAGGATAATAATAAAAGAAGATAGGAAACCACTATTCCACAAAAATCTGTAATAGTGGTTTCCTATCTTCTTTGTTGTTAAACATTCCTTAATTTCTTGTCTGGTGTGCTTACAATAATGGATTTTCCTCTTTTGGATGGAGACTTGCAATTTAGAGAGATGATAAATTGGTTGTACATGGCTTTTATTCCATTTCTGGTTATTCAACTGATGCCAAATATCTAAGAAGTTTTGTAGTTCTCGCAATTTACATTTAATTAAAAGGAAAGAAGATAAAACAAACTGGAAAAAGTTTGGAACTTATCCCGCTTCATCGTTATTGCTAGGTGGTTTACAGGGTTAGAAGGTTAGCAGTTGTTAGCGAGTAAAGTGTTAAACAATATTGTTAAAATTTTTAACCGAAGGCTGTAGAATATTTTATGAAGTATAGAGATCGGTTTTATTCCGTTACGCTAACTTTGTCTACAAATTAGCACGAATTCTAATAGAGAACAGGTTATGAAGTAATAAAAATAGAGAGCAAGTTTTAAAGGCCTTTATTTGTTCAATTGGTTGCCTTTCTTATCTAATATTCCATAATAATTATTTAATGCTCCTTTTGTGGGCGCTGACTTCCGAAAAGAGTTTATGAACCAAAAATATGTTATTATTTTCGATGCAATGCTGAGATAAGCTTTATGAAGGCCATAAAATATTGAAATTGCTCCGGCACGAAGCTCCTAGACCAAGTGTTAAGTCAACGGCGTCGGTGGCCCTTGTTTTTAACGGTGAAAGCGGCGAAGGTCAAGCACCGCCGTAAACACCGACGCTTGGCGATCCCTATCCCCGCTGCCTTCGACGGACTTACGTGGAACAGGAGGGGGAGTTAAATGTATTTTTTTCTTTAGTTCAACAACAGCAAACGCATTTAGGAGCAAACTTCTCATTACGTTAAAAATTCGGAAAAATGCAAGAAGTTGCGGGGGATGTCCTTTTTGGAGAACAAGCAAGGGCTTGGTAGATGACAAAGCAAAAATTCATTTTTCGTTACTTGGCAAACGCAAAAGGAGGAGAAGCAGCAATAATTTTTGGCCACTGGCTGTACACCAGAACCTATAATCTCCTTTGAAGCTCTTACATTTGAGTGATTTTAAAAGACGCCTGATGGGTTTTTAATGACTGCACCATTTTCATGATGCTGTAAAAGTGTCACTGTGCGAAGAGAAGAGCGTCGGGACTTTGCCTCGAGTAGTTTATTGTTAAGGGGAACCCTGGCGAGGGTGTGGAAAGGATAAAGAAGGGAATCCGCAATATCCCCCTTGCATCAATGAATTAGCATTATAAGTGAAATGTAGAGCGATCGTTTAGAAGTATGAAGAATAAAAAAAATAGACAAAGTTGGCAAAGAAAAGAATTCGATTACATGCATTCACAAGTATTTGATCGAGCCAGGAAAACTGACCGGAGAGATAGGTTACTGCCTTAATATGACATATACGTGCGTTGATAAAACGGTGATTGGAAGGAGTATAAAATGGTATTATTTTTGAAGTATTAAAGTTCAAAAACCGCGATTCCACAGTATCGGAAACTTTCGCTCAATATCTTTTTCTGCACGTTTATTAGGAGCTTTAGCATAAAAGCTACTTATAAGAATGCGCCCTTGGTCTGTACGTTTATCCGGCCGTCCGTCCGGCCGTCCGCCGTTTGCACCATAACTTGAAAACGGATTAATTTTTTTAAATTCTGTTTTCAGAAATATGACCATCAAAGTCTTAACTCGGTCGTATCAACTTTTCAGAATTTTTCGTGGACCCCTTCAAGTCGAATTCACGTGCTAAAACAGTGAGTGTAAAGAATTCAAAGATACTGGCATGTCATATAACAATCGACTTGTCAAGAAGTAATATATTGTTACTTTCTGTTCATCTTTTAAGCATTATTGACATCGGTGCGCGCACGTGAAATCGCTTTGTCGACGCACGATTGCTCAAGTGCTCATAATCTATAAGTTTACTAGCAAGATGGGAAAGATGCGTTGAGTAATTTTTTTAACGATTGTTTGTTACGTTAAAAATTGAACTAACAAAGTATGAACGAAATGCAAGAAAATGAGAAACAGTCTAGAAAGCCTTCTCCAAACCTTTCATTATCATTTTAAACCAAAAATGATGATTTATGAACAATGAACTGGGAGCAAAAGAAAATTAAATTATATGTACAAAAGTAAATAATGAAAAAAAAAATGATAAGATAAATGAATCAGCTACACAGGCAAGCTGGACATAGATTGTAAAGTAGTTGTGCATTCAAGTCCATTTCGGTAAACAACGTTGTATGTCTTCCCCTGTGGCGCAAAATCATGTAGATTTCGACAGCTGGACACGTGGGAGCAAGCAACGTATAACTGACCGTGAGAGAAGCAAGCTTCCTGAAAATATATATCTGCGACCTCGAAAGTCTGGAAAAAATGAATAAAATGAAACATTCTTCGTCTAGAATCGCCATCTAGTGACATCTTTTGAAAACAAAAGTCTAGCTGATATGCCTAGATATGCCCGTCGAGCGTTGCTCGGGCTGTTTGTTCCAATGACGTATATTAAAGGTAGATCCCGAATCCTATTGTTAACATCGCCACCAAAGTGAAGCCCATTGAAGCCATGGCAGTTCTGGGCAGGAGTGAGCCATGGTGTCGTTAGCTGTGTGGTTTCTTTGTTTTTGACGAATTTGGGCCCGAGAAATAATTAATTCAAAACCATTCCTCAAAGTTTCCGCGTACAACCGTACAAATAGACATGAAAAGGGATCAGGAATCACTTTCCACAACCATAAATCGAAAATACGTACTGAAAGATGATCCGAAACGAAATTGAAATTGAAACCATGCTCGAAAAATTAAATATTATAAAATACTTCAAATACAAAGTTAACGAAGAGATAAACTTATCATTCCGTGATCGGAGTGTGATAGAATTATAAATCAGTTACCCTCTTGTTTAGCCATGTGTTTTGCTCACTTTCGGACATGACGGTTCTTGAAGGCGGACCTTCCCACTTCAAGTATGATGGCAGTTTTCCGGGTCTATTTTTAATATGCGTCATTGGTTTGTGCGATCACGGGTACAAGCGGCCGAAATGAGATTTCTGAGAGATGTGGTAGGTATTACCCTACCAGATAGAGTGTACAGCAGCACAATAAGGGAATCTTTAGGTGTTGAGCCGCTACTTCTCCTCATTGAGAGATCTCAGTTGCGCTGGTATGGCCACGTGATACGGATAACGCAAACTAGTCTTCCTAGGCAGTTGTTATTTTCCAAGCCGGTGGGTAAGAGACCGAGGGATCGGCCTAGAACCAGTGGCTAGACTACATGGAGAATCTGGGTTCGAGTCGCTTGGATATTACCAGGGAGGACATGCGCCTGATGGCGGAAGATCGCGATCGCTAGAGATCCTCCATAGGGCTGCTGCCCCCGCGACCCTAACGGATAAGCGGGTTTGAAAAGAAAGTAAGTAAGTAAGTAAGTAAGTCATCGGTTTGTATGATGAAATTTTGCATTATTGATACTGAAATTAAGCTATGGTCTCTTTAATCATTATATAGTAATTTTGCTTCTATAAACGAAATTAGTTAATAAAATAATATTAATATGTCAAATTAAAGTTACAATAGTATATAACTAAATTTTAGTACGATCTTTTAATCCCCTGGTCTGTGCATACGCGCAAATTCTGTTGTTGTAGTCAGCAATTGGATTGCTGTATTTTTGGAAGAACGATTTTAGTCCCCTCTGTTGCATGAATTCGCCTACATCTCAAACTTAGCAATATAATTTAACGATCGTACAACGTAACAAAACTGTCAGCTCGCAGCCGACTATTACGTGTTCAGTAAGAAATACGTAACATCAGCTAACAGTTTCAACTTTTCGATAAGATAGTATCGCCATCTAGTGACATCTTTGAAAACAATTTCATATAAATACGATATAAAAAGTACCCTACCTAAAGCACAGTGACACTAACTATGTACATGGTAAATTTCGTGGAGATTCGTTGAGTATTTTCTGAGTTGTAAAAGGACAAACGTTCCAACGGACTCTGATTTATAATATATATATGGATATATGGATTAAGTAGCGGAAAAATGGAGCTACTTATTGGTTTTATTTTACACACGATTTGAATCACCCTTCATCATTTCTACATTTTTTGAGGTAGAAGGATGAAATTCGGAATGTAGCTTACTATGCGTATGTGCACCTTCACTATTTAGTTTGATTTTGATTAGCCCACTAAGGTCGGAGTTTTGGGAGTGAAAATTAAAGGGGACCAAAAGGTCCAGGTGTATTTATGCATATAAAGGAGTGAGATTCGGTATGCAGATTCCTATAAGCAAGATCTCCATTATATGAAGATTTTTTTTCCCGAGGTATCCATGCCTTCCCGACTCGATGGTGGAATGCATCGAAAAGATGGGGTCTACATTGAAAAACAGTGTACAAACTCTGTCTGTAATAAAGGAGCTGTAAAAAATATTTCCGTGTTTCATTTGACTGACCCTCGTAAGTAGAATAAGAATGGAGCTACTTATTGGTTTTATACTATGGGCATGTCCACCTGCACTATTTAGTTTGGTTTTGATTGGTACACGAGGGTCGGAATTACGGGGGTGGGATTCAGAGAGGGCAACATATCTAGTATGTGCTATTTAGGCACATTAAGGCGTAAAATCCAGTATCCAGATTCCTCTAGGCAAGATCTACATTACTATGAAGTTTAGGGCCAATTGTTCCAGTGGGATCGGATTGCGGGTGGCAGTTACTTGGTCCTTAGAACTATGGCAACATATGTCTTGTGATATATCGTACGTTCGGAAATGATGAGAAAGGAAAGAAGATACAAGGTCTTTTACATTTTTTGCATATTACGTTCGAGAAAATCAATTTATTGATTAAAAAAAACTTGGGGAGAGATAAAAAGTGCAGATAAAGGGATAAAAATAGATGACTTGCCTTATCCTACTCGGGAGGCAGGGGGGGGGGGTAATTTCTTTTTAATAAACATTTAAATGTATTTCTGCTTCACTGCTAAAGCTCCTCCTTGGAATGTTTACAAGATTTTATTTATGATTGTTTTGCCTATGTGAATTTCATACGTTTTTCCCCTTACATTATAATGTACTCGGCCAACACCACCTAAAGAAAAAGCTTCAGCGCGGAAACGTCTTACATTGTTAAAACGTCATAGGTAGTCATCTTTAATTGCATTTCTACCAATAATAAGCCCTAAATTATGACTAGGTATGATGATATAACAGTGTATGAAATTTTCGCGCTCAGGCTTTGAGTAGAGGTGGTGTTGACTCGGCACGCTTGGAGTTTATATGATATCTATCTACGTATTCTCTGAAACTGAAGAAGTCAGAGTGAATTCTATCTGCTACACACACTTACCATGTGAATAATTTCAGAATGGGAAACTCCTTTGTTAAAAGCATGAGCTTTTTTTTTTCTATGGCGCCCAATAGAACGATACAGTACATCAACTGGCGAACAAACAATGGCAACTACAATAGAAATTCAATGTGATTTCTAATTTGTCATAATTCATTTTAGACAAAGAGCAGTGATCACGCAAAAATTCACGATTTTTAACAATGGAATTTTCCCTCCTTTTACTAAGTAGCGGGAGAATGAAGTTATACAATGAAGTTATACAATGAAGTTATACAATGTCCATCTGTTCGTCTGTCTGTCCGTCCCCTTCATATTTTCCACATTATTTTGACTTAGAAGGTTGAAACGCGGAACGTAGCTTCCCATAGGCATTTCCTAATTCACTATTTAATTTTAATTTGGATTTGATTGGCCCGTTGGGGTCAGTTTTAGGGATGGGAATTAGACGGGACCAAGTATTCTATATGTTATTTAGGTATGCAAAGGAGTGAAATTCGATGTCCAGATTTCTCTAGGTAAGATCTACATTTCTACGAATTGTCCCAATGGGGTCGGAGTTCCGGGGGGGGGGGGTGTCAGTCACTTGGCCTTTAGACCTATGGCAATATATGGCATGAGATATACCATTCGATCGAAAATGGTAAGAAATGGTAAGAAAAGAAACAAGAGAGAACTCTTATATTTTCTAAATACTACGTTCGATAAAATCAATTTTTGATAAAAAAATTTTTTAATATGATTATACTCTTAGAGATAATCCAATTCAAAGGATGACTTCTGCCATGGATCTAGGAGTCCTGTTTACGAATAATCTTTCGTTCTCCGCTCATATTGAATCCCTTACGCGGGTTATCTGTCGGAGATTATAAATTCTGAAAAGATTATCGTATTTTTTTTTCCAAACCTTCTTCTTTCTTATGCTTGTTTAAAACCATTGTCCTGTCGAAATTATTGTACTGTTTATGGATTTGGTATAGTACTCCAACGCAAAAGGTGCTCTTTTTGCACAGAAAACTGATTAATTTTAAACGTTTTTTCCAGGCTAAATTTTCTTCGTTTAAGGCGAATGAACATTTTCATAAAATTTTTGATATTTTCAGTATAGTAAAAAATGTGTTTTTTAATATTTTTATAGGGATTTTACATAATTGTATAAGCGCAGATCATATCTTTAAGGCTCTCCAGTTTCGTTCAGCTCGTTCTCTTCGTTTTAATAAAAATATAACCATGAAACATAAGTGGAGGATGCACATCTCAAATTTTAATCCATTGTTTAAACTACTAACCAATTTTTATAAGGATTTTCAATTTTTATATATAAACTTATACACTTATCAACATAGATATATTTTTTGTAATTTTTTTTCTTTTTCTTAACTTAGTTCCTATTTCTTTTCTCATCGGTTGTAGATTTTCTATTTTTTTTCTGTTTCTGTTTCTTGTTTGTCAGTAACCCCGTTTTTGGGCCTCTGGGCCTGTTGGGGGGCAACATGGATATACAAGTGAGCTCCGATGGGCAGCACAAAACAAAGTAATAAATAGAGCCCAGCTCCTAATCCCAGCATAGGATACACAATTATTCCGGTAGTTTCTTATAGACATAGGAAGATAGATATTCATAGATTGAAGATAAATATTCATAGTTTGATATGGTTATTAAAAACGTAAGTCAGAGTAATCGGGGAAGTAATATCTAATAGGCATTAAGAACCTTATAGATAAAAGTACACTTTGCAACTTAAAAAGTTGCACGATCGTAAGAATGCTAGCAGATTTAAAGATAATAATAATAATAATAATAATAATAATAATAATAATAATAATAATAATAATTGGAAAATGTATTTTCATTTTGACCGTATTTCTCCTTTAAAACATAATTTGACCTTCAAAAATGATGAAATATCGAAACGATCGTCCGGTCTTTATTTAAATACATTTTATTATTGATATTTAGTTATATTACATAATAATACAAGAAACTCTTGAAGAAAGATAAACCTATGCTTAAAAAGAAATTTTCGCCTTTTTTGTGTTGACTAATATACTATTCATGATAGGAGTAATATACTATTCCGCTTATTACTTCAAATGTCTCATTATTACTTAAAAGGTATTCAGTTTGTTTTACTTTTGAAAATTCTCATAAAATTCAAAAAGAGCGTAGACAAACTTAGCATTCCTTCTAAGCATTCTTTTCTTGTATATAACAATCAACATCACGTGAAAATTTGAGCGATAATTAAAATGTTCCGAAGTAAAAAGTCATCATGAAAAAAATAAACAACTTAAACGAGAATATATTGTGCAAGAGTTAAGTGGGTTTATTAATTGGATTTTTCGAAACATCTACTTAAGATAAATGGCTTTAAGAAAAGACCCATCCTTCGATTACAGTTGTGTTTCTTCAACAGAGAATGCCAAGGCTTTTTTCGTGTTGTGGCGTTCAATTCGATCCCAGCGTGATTTATAAGCATTTTACTCAATTTAATCTGTTTGCATCCATCACTTTTAAGAGACGCAAGTGCCGGTGAGTGTGGCAGTGCACGGCAATCGAATCTTCTCGACGTCCTCGGAGTCTAAGGGCAGAGTGAGAGAGAGTGTGTGAGAGAGAGAGAGAGAGAAGTGGAGGAGGACGGAGGGGTAGACGAAGGGAAAAGGGTGGAAGGAGGTGGAGGAGAAAGGGGGTAAAAAAGGAAGGTTTTTAAAGAAGAGATAGAAAGGGAGGAAGAGAGAGAGAGAGGCCGTTCTTCTTCCGTGTTTTGCGCTGGGGGTGTCTGTGAAATTATGACCACTTTGTTTCTGCGCTTGCGTCTCTGACAGCTTTTCGAGCGGCCTACAAGGGGGTTATCGTTGCCACATTCTGATAGAAAGCGTGGGAGAGGGAGGGTTTGCAGACGAGACTAAGATAACCCTCCGCAATTTATGGAGACATCTTCCACCGGCGTTACATCAAACCTCCGCTCCGTGTGTCACGTGTTCCGCGAAACTCGTAATTGGACGACCTCGGCGACGTCTTCATTTGGGCGCAACCGTAGAAGCGCGACCGACGGCTACGGGCCATTAACTCCCCCGCCTTTGCAAAATGTTTCGCAAACAGTTGCCGAGGATTACATTAAAGGAACAGCAAACAATTTGAACTTAGCAGCGCAATAAATGTAACACTTGTTTTTATTCGTTTTGTTGTTCTTTTGGGTGCGGGTTGTCATTTTCCTCTCCTCTTTGCTATATGCGCTTTCCTTCGTCACCCCCTTCTTCCAAGTTCACATCTTTAATTGTTCTTTTTCTTCTTTGTCTTTTCTTGGTATTTCAATAATAATGATTACTTTATACAAAACAAGGAGCACATTACTATGAAAAATGTTGATTCATTTTGGTTTGTTTTATAAACTTTTTCTTTATTGAGATTCTTCTATTTAATTAAGCGAGAAAAATTAATTAAAATCGTGGAGAATTAAGCTTTCGTAACAAAATTTAATGAATCTTTTGGCAGTTTGAATCTTTTCGAAATTTGTGTGAGTTTCTCAGTTTCAAAATATTTTTTCAATATTTTCTGGGTCCAATCAATTTTACTTAAAATGTATTCTTCTGCACAAAGGTTAATGAGATGTTGATCTAGAATAAGTAAATTTTATCTTTTTGCTTTAAATCTATACTGCCAAGCTAATGAATTGGAAACAGTGCTTCAATATGCTCTAGACCTCCGTTAGCCTGAAAGACAGAATGCATACTGTTAGCATTGGTTGTACGAGGAGCTGCAGTGCATCTAGGTCAAGTGATATTCAATGCATTCATCCTTTGACCTTCTGTTCTGTAAAGTTGACGGAAGAAGATGCTGTTGACGGATGCGTTTCTCCAAACTGCTCTAATGGATTAAGATCCGGGTTCTGTGGAGGTCAGTATATGGTGGAAGTCATCGTCATGTTCAGAGAACCACTCCTGAATCGCTCTTGCACGATGGACGTAGAAATATTGATATCCATGAAGGATCAAGGATGGACTTGATCGGCAACAACATTCACTACTCCTTGGCTGTCACCAGACATTCAAGGAATATTATGGAGCCTGTACCAACCAACAAAGCCTACCACATACCATAACAATCTCACCAGAACCTTGAGTTGTCAAGACAAGGCAGGGTAATTCCATTTTATCATGGGCCTGCCGCCAAAATCTGTGTCGCTCATCGGTTCAAAATACCTTGAAGCCGTGACTCGTCCAGGTAAATTTGCATGCTCTGTACTTATAGCGTGAAGCATTTACATTTACATGTTTCTAATTCATTGGCCAGGTGGTGTATTTTTGATGGCTATTCCAGAAAAAAGTATTTTTTTTATTCTTTCACGACATAAATAAATCTTTCTTGGGGTGGGCAATAAATCTCGATCGATTCTAGTTTGGGTCAAGAGGAGAAAGGACGCGCTTAACCAGAACACATCTACTCAAAGGACAAACACAAACATCTATATCCTCAGCGGCATTTGAAAACGTGAGAGCGACAAGAACTGAGCCTATTTATAATCCTCACCAGAAAATGTGTATTTATGCATTAAATGCATACCGATTCTAAATGAATGAAAATAAATGAATCGTCTGGTACAAAGTAAATATTTATTACAGGACAACCTGTAATGTATACTGTGTAATAAAAACTACCCGAAGAACTGTAATTTAGCATCGCATCCATTGAAAAACGTATTTTGGGCAATGTGGCCCAGCACGTAATTTTCACTTGAATTTATCCTACAGGTGTTTAAGACTAGTCTTATTCAGCAATCCATCACCTCTAAATGGACTTCCCTGAAGTCACCAAATCAACTCAATTGGCAGAGCAGGTCCCCGACCATCTGATTACCTGAGCGCGTACAGAGATTCATCACTCCATAAGACATGTATCAGTGAGCTGTAAACCCATTTCATGGTCCAGTTTTGCTGAGCTGTAACACTGTCTTAAACCTGCTTCGCACTGATACTGCTGATAGGAGAAACAGCACGGACATGGGACATAGGGTCCTCAGTTCCTGGCAAATTGTGACTTTACTAGCGGTACTTGAAATGCTACTTCTGATTGCATTGTGTCACACGTGCTTAGTACTCAATGATCTCTATCTCTCATTTTCTTTAGTTTATTACTTCACTGGCGTTGCTTCTTGAGATTTCCACTTGACAATGATGCCACTTATAGTTGAACGAGGTATTTCTATAGCGAGAGATATTTCGCTTAGGTGACGTCCTATGATGACAGCATGTTGGAATTCACTAACCCCTGTTGAGCGATTCATATTGCACCAATAAGAATCACAAATGAGTCCGGTACGGCATTTTATAAAATTATTTTACCACAGACGTCAGAGAAAGAATATCTATTTTGGAAGGATATCCGAATATCAGTAAAACAGTTGTACGAGAAATTTACACCGGTAGTGCTGCGAATGAGTTAAACGTCCGCGATCGGCCATTACCGCATCAAACGTGCAGGCTGTTAAGAATGTAACTACGCGCAGTCTGAAAAGATCCTCAAAACACAGGGAACCATACCAAAACAAATCCCTGACCTCAAACGATAATCTCCTGCAAGAATAACTTTAATGACTGTCACCGTTTGCCTGCTATTCCACTTGAAAATCCATCAGTCCTTTTTAGGACGCATGTATCAATGAGTAGGAAAACTCTCAAAGAATATCTAATAAATGTGGAAGAAAAGAAGGGCGAGACACAAACACTCTGGAATAAACCTAAATTGGACTTAGAGTGGTAAGATAAAAGAAAGGAAATTTTTTTTATCAAATATGGAAGAACAGCAAGCTGTCTCCAAGTGTCTCTAAGTAGTCAAACTGGTAGCCAGTGATAGGACAGGCATCTTGCTCGCATGTCAGGAATTGCTCCTTTTTATAAGCCATCAGCAAACTGATGAAAATTCACTATAAAGTGATGGTAGAAAACTGAAGCACGCTTCAAGCTTAGATAGTTAAATATAGATAAAAAACGAAAGGAAAAATTCCGTGGACTGGATTCGAACCAGGGAGAACTGCTTTATTAGAGAAAAGGTTGTATAATACAAATTTCTCCACTAGGTCAGGTTTTAAAATCATAGGAAAATATATTTTAAAAGAAATTAGCGAAGAATCTATTCATAATAGTAAATGATCATCTTTCTTTGCATAATTAATTTTCTTTTAGATTCTGGTTGATATACGATCAGCCGCTAATTTCTTTCAAAATATACTTACGTTTAAAATATAATTTGTTAAACGTTTCATAACCCACAAATTTCCACATTTCTTTATTCGCGTTCATCCTATACCCCTCTTTATTTACTATAGGAATGCCGTTAACGTTAGCAGTTATTCGATAAACGGTTTTCAATCCATCGTTATATAAACAAGTAAATCTTCTAACAAAATTGAATAAATGATTAAAAATTTTGTTCTTCATGAGCGAATGGATGCAGACGTAATCATTTTAATCATCGAAAGTTGTAAATGCAAATTTTTTACGACAACTATAAACGTCGTTCCTCTGCGTCGATTTCAGTGCAGATTTTCAAACTTTTGTGCCACTGTTAATTTCCAAAGCCATTAGAAAAGCGACTTTTGCGTCGATCCATTGTATTCTGTCATTAAAGTGGTGAGGGGAGAGGGAGAGAAATTTTCTCGCTCCGTTCTGCAGCCAGGTTTTGCCCTGTATTAGAAGATGATTAATTCTTCGGATGCGATATAAACGGCCGGGCCATTGCTCTTCTTATTTCCATTTGTATTACGACGAATGAATGTCATTGTCGAGGAAATGTCAGAAAGAGCTTGACGATTATTCGTCACGATTTCGGGGAAGCGTTGCATGAAGAAGAGAATTTAGCACGAGACGAAGGTGGGCCTTCAATTTATTTGCCGCGGCGCCGCATACATTATGCATCCGGCATTACACATAATTACGACCATCGCTCTTCATTCAACTAATGATAGCATTACAGGGTGGCGTGCCTTCCTTCTACTACACAACCATACCACCGTCAAAATCACATTCATTTTTGCTGTGACCTCACGTGGCTTTCTGCTTAAAAAAATTTTTTTTAGCATTTACTATATTAACTTCATCGTCTGTTTAAAGGGAGAAAAGGAAAGAAGAAATAAATGCATTTTTCCTACCGCTATTTAAACACGTCATGCGATTTTCATTTTTTTCATTCTATAGTTACAGAAACCTTTCAAACCATTACTCTATCAGGAGAAAACATTAGGGAGGAGGTTTCATTATCAATAGAATAAATTTTTTGCATATTCTTTTATATAAAATTTTAAAATGAATTTTTATATTATAAATTTGCCAATTTCGTTGATATACACAAAGCAAAATGGGCTGAGCAGTAAAAATGCGCACAAAATCAATGGACGAATGATTAACAATTCCTACCGATACCTATCGAAAATTGATTGAAGTATCCACGACTAATTTCCATAATAAAATTTTTTTCCAAAAATTGTGGTATCCAAATATTAATGATATATCTAAATATTAAAAATACATTAATGATTTTAATTTATTTCAATGGAAATCTTGCTCAGAGGAACTTCAAAGACATTCTAACTGCCTTAACGCAGTTCATTTTCATGGTCCTCTGAACTTTATTTGAAATTTAGCCAACTTGAATTTACATATAGAACTTTATTTATTGCGACGTATTCAGTCATTTCACGTATTCGCCACCTACGTTTCATATATGTTAATATCTTGCAGACGGATTACAATTTTAACATCCGACACGAAGCAATAGGCCTTCCATATTTTGAAAAGCCAAGCCATTTCGTTAAGATTTAGGTAATACGATGTTTTGATGTTATAAAGTCAATATAAAAATATTTTATAATGTATTATTTTCAACCTACAACGATAGAACAAGACGGCCAATTTCTGAGCTGACAAATTTGCTATAAAATTTGTCAAGGAGAATTTTTTCGGTTATATTGTTGTGTAAAGTTAATCAGATTTTAATACATTCTCATCTGGATAATCTTTCACTATGTTTTTAAAAGCCGCCTTTTTTTTTTTTTTTACGCAGTCAATTGCATTTGACGCTTCATTACACAAAAGTGCAGACCGGCTAATTGTTTGTGGTGATTAATTTTACATGCTAATGTTAAATTTGCCTCTATATCAAGATTAAGGCAGAACGAGACAGAGCTAATATTTGGCTTGTTGATGGAAAAAAACACTTTTAAGAACTTAAGACCCAAATGACAGTAAATACAAGGACCGGTCAATCTCCTGAGCCATTGTGGTAAGGACGCTGGAAGCTCTCTGATACCCATCGGAAAAGCACTATTCTTATGGATGTTCGGCAGAGAATTTTTTCTGAGGATTCATCGGTTATATTTAAGCACAGATAATGCCTTTTGCATTAAACTCATAACAATCATTCTTTACAAGATATTAAACATTCGTAGCTATATTTAAAATTTTTAATAGAAAATCATTTCGTGAAGAAGCAGGAGACACAAGATCCACTTGACCATAAAAAACTGACATTTATTGACACAGACATACATTTCTATCGCAAAGTGATCATCAGTCAGCAGGCATGATCACCTTGTAATCGAAATGTACGTCTGTGTCAACGTTTATATCTACTTATTTAGAAATTCTTTCATTTATAACGTCGCTTATTTATGTACAAATCAAAGATTATGTACAAATAAAAATATAACTAGAATAAAAAGCATTTTAAGCTTAAAAATTATATTTGTGAATTCAGGTGGGACGTTGTTTTAAGAGCAGAAGGTTCAAACATCGTCTCCGAATAAATCCAGAGCCAATGCAAATCTACGATTTATTTTGCAGTATATGAATTTTTAGTTCCTCTGGCCCATGCACCATTCGGTTTGGTTTATTAGAATTTTTGGCATCGACTACTAAGGTCATTTTGCGCCTTTTACACAATTTATATCTGTACGCAGCCCAGACAAACACAAACATCCATGCCCACGGCGGAATTCGAACCCACGACCAGGCGGACTTGAGAACTAGAAAGCCTACGCCCTAGCCCTCTCGGCCACCTGGCCGGCGCACCATTCGGAAACTTATTTTATATTGAGGATCCTGGTGTTAGATTGTATGCTACTTAAGACGGTCATGCTGATAGAGTAGTAATTGAAGGGATCGGTGCAATGAGGAACTAACCCACAGGAAGAAATTTTTGAGAAAAGTATGGTTGGTGTTATATTGTTTAAAAATCTGTAAATCTGTATGGTTGGTGTTTTGCTTTACTGTGATTACTGTTTACTTGGGCAATTGTTACTGAAACATATTGTAAATAGATTTTATTACATTTAGTAAGAATTTCTTCCTGTGGGTTAGATCGTTATGCCCTGGAGCCCTTCAATTAATTTTTTTAGGTCCCAAATCTTGGCGTAAATTTTTTTGTATCTAGTATTCACTGTCTTTCAGAGCATTGAACGGGGAGCATAGAACGGATACCACACCTCAAAGAGCAGTGAGCTGGATACAAGGCAATAGATGAACTATAGCTATCTTCGACTTGCATGTACGAAATATCAAAAGACCATGACAACGCCAGTATAACAGATGAATTGACACCAAGAAACGCCAAGAAATTGGTGGCATCAATTAGAAAATGGAAACCCAAGACACTGCGCTTTGGAAAAGTCAACCAGTGGATTGATAAGAGTGGATTTATACAGGATGATTCAGTTAATTTCTGATCATTTCAGTACTATGATGTATTGACCCATTAATGTTTACAAACTTAGCATTTCAGTATGATATTTTAGGCAGTTTGGAGTTTTTATTCCCGTGGAAAAGTCTTGATGATATGCTCAATGTGGCACCAAGAACGTTTTGAACTGCTCGCAGCCGAATGGTGAAGTTGTTCATAACTCTATCCAGGATTTCTGCATCCACAAGGGTGCAGCAGTCGACGATGCTTTGTCGCAGCTGGTCTAGGGTTCTTAGTGCTGTAGTGAACACATTGTCTCTAAGGAACCCCCAGAGATAAAAATCACATGGGTTTAGGTCAGGACTCGCAGACGAACAGATTTTTTGGTAGGGGAATCGACCAACCTTGTGCGAACATTTTCGACAACTTCGGCCGTTCGAACACGAGCTTCGCTCCCGCCTTTTTTCTTGCCTTTAACACATCCAGTGGCACGAAATTGCTTGACAAAATCCATGATTGCTTGCCTGCCTGGTGCGTCTCGACACTTATACTCCTTCCGGAACTTTCTTTGCACGGTTATAGGTGATTTTGTCTCGAAATACCATTCGACAACCTTGCATTTCTGCTCTGTTGATAAAGCGGGCGCCATTTTTCAACAATACGATTTTCATGCAGCGCCGTTGCAACAATGCAAACTCCAACTATTTAGAAATTCGATATGGCGCTCATATTCTTTCAATTGTTTATCCCTAATGCACGTCATTCGAGTGAAATGGCCAGAAATTGACTGAATCACCCTGTATGATGACGATGATTCTCTTATTCCCTTCTCTGGCATTTCGTTCAGTATTGAATGCTATTTGTGTTTGCATAAAAAGCCTCGAGGGCCTTTGGAAGAGGTTCATTTAGAAGTACACCTTTTTAGAAATTTTCACAACCTATCGGAATGTTTATCTGTTGTAAGCGATGAGTTACGTGGATGATAGAAATGAAACTGAACTGGCTAACGTCTCAAATTTCGGTGGTTTAGTAATAGCAGCTCTGCCTTTAACCCTGCTTAACTAGGCTAAGGCAAAGGTAGTTGGCGTTTTAATCACGATGCAAATCGGATGAAATGCCTTTGGGGAGAAGGAAAGAGAAAGAGAGAGAGAGAGAGGGAAGGAAAAGTTCATGAGTTCATGCTCCATTGCCAAATCCGTCCTCCGCCCTCCCAAGCAACAACCCTGATTTATTGAACGTCGTGCTCCGGTAATTTCGAAAGGAAAACATCCTTCAGATGAAGTGACCGTAAAAAAAATTATACCTCTATATATCAGAGAAATCAATTCCGTTGAAAAGGAAATAACTTAATCTCCTGAAATTTAAGCTGGTGGTAAAAGGAAGCGTGAGAATTAATTAAAAATACGAAGCACCATTTGCAACAGTTGAATGCTTTAAATTATTAAAGGAGACATAACCATCTACAGTTGTCAGAATCTTAGGTGACTAACCTGGACAACATGTATAAATGTTATTATAAGCTTCCAAATGTTAGCAATCTAAAACCCAGAAAATGACACGAATATTAATTAGGAATAAAAAGAATTAATTATTCAAATTGTATAAAAGAAAAAAGTTATAAAGCTATGTAAGCATTTCTGTGAGAAGATGCAGAGTATACGATATCATACGATAACTTTATTTACATGCAATGATGCACAGCGTCCATATCGCTAAGCGGAATGGATGGGCTATTACTGGTTGCTATCGTATCTCTGTAGGAAACCTCCGAAATATGTGTCCAGATAAATGGCATTAAGTCAAGAGCGTTCATCGTGGCTGTTGGACTCTGTTAAGGGTGCGTACTGTCACCCCTCATTTTTCATTATCTTTATGGATTAGAAGGACAGGGGAAGCCGATGCGATGAGCGTATTTGTGTGGGTGACTGCTTGGAAGAGAAGATTTTGCTCTTTGGTGAAGATCTTGTCCTCCTTGGGTTTTCTTGCACTGATCTTCAACATGCATTAGATCAGTTGGTAGCCAGGTGTGAAGAGACCGGGATGTTAGGAAAGCCCCATTGAGACAGATGGAGAAGTATCCCGTGATCGCATTTACAAATGATGGGCGCAGGACGGTGCTGCAAGATATATCAGATGCGAACTGTGGCGATCCGTGATAACGAAACGTGAGCTAAGAAACAAAGCGAAACTCTCGGTTTTCAAATCTATCTTTGTTCCCATTCTCACCTATGGTCATAAATTTCAGGTAATGATAGAAAGAAAGCGATCGCGAGTGCAAGCGGCAAAATGAGATTCCTGAGAGGCAGGTTACCATACTAGATAGAGTGCACAACAGCAAAACAAGGGATTCTTTAGGTGTTGAGCCGGTACTCCTTCACATCGAGAGGTCTCAGTTGCGTTGGTATAGCCACGTTCTATGGATGTCGCAAACTGAGCTTTCTAGGCAGCTGCTCTTTTCCAAGCCGGTGGGAAAGAGAGCAAGGGGTCGTCCTAGAACCAGATGGCTAGACTACATGGAACTGGTTTGGGTTACTTGGTTATTACCACTGAGGACTTGTGCCTGATGGCGGAAGATCGCGAGCGCTAAGAATAATCCATAGGGCTGCTGCCCCCGCCACCCTAATGGACAAGAGGGGTTTGATAAATAAGTGAGTAAGCAAGCTAAGCGACGCGTACATGTATAGGTATATTGGTCCACATTTGAGTTAAGTGAGTATATATTTCTAACCGGCTGACTGGAGGACATGACAAATCTTTTGTTGTAAACTAGTCGCAAATTTCTTATTACAGTGGAGACAAGTAGAACGCTTAAATAAAAATTACTCGGTGAAGTAAAAGTTTTAAAGCGCGAATTCTAAATAAATTAAGCTACACATAAATACACTGCTTGACCAGTTCATTAAGCTCCAGTTAATTAGTAGAGCACGGAGCCAACCATATAGCCTTCAAAACAATCTGTGTATCTTTTGAGTATGGATTCAACAAGATGCTGATAACCTTGTAGAAGTAACGAATACCAACAGAATTCAGTTTGTCGAGGTTTCCTGGTGATTCAACGGAGGTGTGTCGCATTGCTCATTCCGTGCCGTCCAAAGATATTCAATATGATTCAAATCCTAGACTGTGCGGGACACTGCATCAAGGAGAAGTCGCTGGAATAGTCCGTGAACCCTCTCATAATAGTGCTTTTTTTGTAATAGTCTTTCTTTTTTCCTCTGATTATAAACATTTGTTGTTAGTGTATTATCTGTTTTTCTATTCTTTACCTTGTTTGAGCAATGTGTATTTTATTTATATTGGTCTAGGGGTGCCTCTTTGTTGGTCAATTTGTCCACTCTGGCACCCCTCGAGCTCCGATGTTGGTATGTAATTTAATTAATATTAAATAACTAGTATCACTTTGGTATGTTATATTTCTATACACCCATGTGGGAAACGGGCGGGAATGAATTAATTTTTTATTTTTGATTTGGATGTAATTTCCTGTATGGATTTATTCAATAAGGTACCGCTGAGGTTATTTTATATTTTGCAACTCATGTTAACAGATATATGCACTTACCTTTTTTTTATTCATTATAGTACGTTCTTGTATATCTGCTTGTTATTATTGTTTATTTCCTTTCTTTTTGGTTACAATGTTTAGTTCTACTAACTTGTACTCTTCAATATGTATTTGGTTGGAGCCCTCAGAGATCTAACTTATCGGTCCATTAGACCAGACAGATCTCTGTTGGGCTTTGTATGATATATCTTAACTCCTTAATAATAAATAAAAATAAAAATAAAATAAAATAATGATGCGGAATTGGGTGCCGGTGCATTATCCTGTTGGAAGCTAACCATTTGCCCTAAGACATGCGGTGACCGTGAATGGATGAACACTAGAAAGTGACTAAGGATGTTTACATACCCATTCACAGGTGCATCTTAGCGTATAAACTGACTCAAGTATATCAGGAAATGATTCCTCACGCCATAATTTTGCACCCCCTCCCCCCAAAAAAAACCTTGCACAGTTTTGTCATACAAGATTCATGCTGCTTTCTCCAAATGCGGATTCTGTCATCAACATGATGCAACAGCTGCTTGAAATCTGTTTTTATTTTACATTTTTTTTTAAATGAAAAGAATTTATTAAATTTATCAAACAGAAAGCGTAAGTAAACTTCCCATCACATTTAATATTCCCTCATTATAAAGCAGCTGTTGATTTCATTGATTTTATTCTATATGAAGCCAAATCTGAAAATCCTCTATCCGAAAAAAAGCTCACCGGTTTCAAAACCAAAAGCTCAAACACTATTACAAAACAAATGTAGGAAAGTAATGTATTTTTGAAAAAATAAAACCAAAGACCAACTCACTAGGATTGTTTTCCCTTTTGTGACGATGTTGCCTTCCTCCCTTGGAGTTTTCTAAACCCTTAAGACAGTTTTGGCCTCAAGAAATACGAGGTGTCGGCGATGCAGAAGCGAAAAGTTTATCCCGAAACAAACGGAATAACTCCCGTTGTCGGTGCGAAGTAGAAACGTCGTCATTCTTTCAGGCTTAATCAGGACGAATGAGGAGCCACGGCAAGTCGGGCAAACAAGAATTTGTGTGAAGTTAACTTCTCCACTCACAACAACACGGCCGACAACGACATCAATAACGATAAGAACAATAGAATAAATCCAAATACAAGGAAAACGAGAATGGGAAAAGGGATAATTTTTAACCTCGTTTTTAAAGCCACTTTCTTAACTCTTCCATCTTAATCGGATGCACAGTGCTAAAATGTAATAAACAACGCCAAATAAAGTTACGATTCGGCCTTAAGATGCGTACAAAGGAAATGTTGAATGAATCTCTTTCTTTATTAAAAAAAAAGTAAAAAAGTTAAAAATTTCAGTCGAAGTAATATTTTTAAAGATATTTATTCAGAAATATTATCTTTGCATAATGCATATTTTAAATCACAACTATAACCGATTTAGAGGATTGGAACACGAAGGATATACATGTATTAGATTTGGTGTATCTCTTGTGTTGTTTGGATTTGTGTACAGAAAAAGACCTAATGAATTTGTACAATTTTATTTAGTTTTAATCTTTTAAAATTTTATAAAAATTTGTTCATTATCATTTTTAACCCTCTTAGCCACGTTCTCTTCAATAAAAACAGGTATGAAAAATTCTTTTGTTGCAAGACAGCAGCAATGTACAGTTAACCAAAGGAAATAATCCACACGAGTTTAATACTTAATATTACATTTCATGCTAATGTGTTGTTTTAATAGCTTTTTTAATTATAATTATTTAAATTTAATAATCTTAATAATGTTAACTCTAAATGTAATATTAAATTATTAAAAATAAATTAATATTGAAACGGTAAAACTTAGAGTAAAATTCAAGTGTGGATTATTTCCCTTTGATGACTGTACCTAAGCTCTTTCTCACTCTAATTTGACACTATTAAAGAATGACTCATGAATGTTCTGTGAGGGGTTTATCCTCTGCTGTACATATTATCCAGCCTTACCTCAGCTGTACATATTATTGATGAAAAATAGGAAAGAAAATTCCCCAGCCTAGATTCGAACCAGGAAATTCTGGCTCATGCCACCAACGCGCAAAACATTCATAAGTTATTATTTAATGAATATTACGCCTTAAGAAAGATAGTCCCAACTTGCGGACAAGATAATTGTTCTAACCAAGCCCTAAGGTCATGTAAATAGCGTTTAGTTTTCATGTCCCCAGTGGCGCAATTGGTTAGCGCGTTGGCGACATGAGCCAAAGGTTCTTGGTTCGAAACCAGGTTGTGGAATTTTCTTTCCTATTTTTCATCAATAATTTGACACTATTGTTCGTGTTACGGAAACAACGAGGCCGACCGGATCGCATGGATTTCGGGAATGTATTCATACGCGCAGTAGCTGTCCCTAAAATGCAGCTTACGGGATGGCATCTCTCTACGGAAAGAGAGAACGAAAGGAATGCTTCCGTTCATTGGTTACTTGTGTCACGTGATGCTCAGAGCAAACAGAAATGGCACAACATGATAGTGCGAATGATCACCAGAACCGATTTACACACCGCAACAGAATTCAACAGTGTCAAATTATAGTGAGAAAGACTTAATTGTCACGTAGAGTTTTGGCACCATCTGTTAACCAAATTGTTTATATCTTTTGCCTTAAATTTTATGTTGCCAACGAAATTTCTTTTGCTGAAGCATTAGAAAAGGCCAAGTTTGTTGAAGAACAATTCTTGGATTTTGCACCACGATAATGGGCCGTCCCATACATCGACTCATATGCGTGAAGTTTTGACCAAAAACTAAACGAATATCAAAAATTCGTGCGCAAGGGTCGATATATTCTTCGGATATGGCCCCGTGTGTCTTTTTCCTGTTACCCAGACTCAGATTACTACCTTGTGGAATACGTTTTAAATCCATAAAACAAAATTTCAAGAATGTGCTGAAGATCATACGGAAAAATTCCTATAAGAAATGTTTTGACAACTAGATTATTCGTTAGTATCAGCGTATCGCATCAAAGGGGACCTATTTTGAAGCGACAAAAATTTGGATGATTAAACCAACAATTTATTTAACAATCCGGTTTATTTATTTGACTGAAGGTATGACTTAAAACTGTAAAATAAACTTTGCACAATAACAAAGTTTTAACTCGTACATTGTTCCGATATTTAATTTCGAAGCATAAATTCTCCTATTGACATCGTTTTTCCAATTCAAGTTAATATTGTACATTCACTTTTGAAATGAAATTCTTTTCTGACGTTCTTATTTGACTTCCTTCATGTTTTATCATATTTTTCTAAAACCAAGAAATACTTCTTTTGATCTTTCTTTTAACACTTACCCACACCCGCTCCCTTTTTTTCAGTCTGCATACCCGGTCTGGCCTTTATTGTTTTTTAGTCATCTTCCCCTTCTCTCCTCAAGTTCAACGCCTTTTGCTTCTCCTGAATCTTCTTGGGGTATACAGCAGATGGTTCGGGTGAGACCCCTTTTCTTTCTTTCCTCCGTATATTTATTCTACTGTGGGTTATTTACAGCAGCGACAAAAGTTGGCACGAACAGAGAGAGAGAGAGAGAGAGAGAGAGAGAGAGAGAGAGAGAGA